>CM027095.1:1339083-1418126 GCA_015343265.1 Pao palembangensis | reverse complement strand
GAGGAGAGGAGAGGAGGAGAGGAGGAGAGGAGAGGAGGAGAGGGAGAGTGACACACAGTCAGGAGCTCAGACGAGGCAAACCCGGCGCCGCTCACACCTACTCAGCGCTAAATGTGTGGTGGCGCAGCCGAAGATGAACGCCGTCAGGAAGGACAGCGACACGATGAAGGTGTAGAAGAAGCGGTAGTTGCGCTTTCCCACGCAGTTTCCCACCCAGGGACAGTGATGGTCGAAGCGCTCTGAAGGAGACGAGAGGAGCCGTCAACCTAGGTCCGTGTGTGTGTGTGTGTGCGTGTGTGTGTGTGTGCGTGTGTGTGCGTGTGTGTGTGTGTGCGTGTGTGTGGCGGCTCACCCACGCAGTTGTCACACAGGCTGCAGTGGGAGGTCCGCGGAGGCCGGAACATCCTGCAGGTGAAGCAGTACTTGAGCTTCACCGCCTGCTGGTTGATGACCACCTCCAGGGTTCGCGGTGGAGGGCGGTAGCCAGCGTTTCCAGAGCCGTCTGCGGAGGAGAAGACCATCAGGCCTCAGAGCCTTCCTGCAAAATGAGGGAAGCTTCCGGAAAATTCTCCAGCTCCAGAAAGAAGCAAAGCAGGACTTGCTGCAGACGGAAGCTCTGCGTTGAGCTCCACCTCTTCACAGCTCACCGATCTGCTTCTCCACCTCCGCGGCCTCGTCCGGCGTCGCTCGGGGCAGGATGCCCGGGTCGCTGAAGCTGGTGCGCAGCAGGGTGAGCAGCACAAACAGGAAGAGGACGCCCCCGATGGCAGGTATGCAGCTGGTCAGGTGTTGGACCAGGAAGGGACAGCTGGGACATTTTAAAGGGTTTATGACCATAAACAATTAGAAACTTGGGGAAATAAGAGTTCATAATTAAAGAAACTCACTCGAATATGAAGAAGAGGGCGCTGGTGACCAGGATGAGCCCCAGGGTCAGGGGGAAGACCCCGCTCTGCCGGGCCGCGATGATGCGACCGTCGCAGCAGAAGCGGTTCTTCCCCGGGAAAACTTCCCACCTCCTCCTCGCCCTCCTCGCCTCCTCTCTGCTGGCATGAGGAGGGGTGGTCGGCGCCGGCGTGGGTCGTGCCCGCGGTTCGATCTGCTCATACTCGCAGCTGTCCATGCTGGAGTTCGGGTCTGTCCCGGTTCGGACCTCCGGAGCATCCGCCCAGCATCCCAGACCCCGCGTCACGGCGCCGACGTGGCCATCCCGCGGAGAAGAGACGCAAACCTTTTTACAGAGGGCGGCCTCATGTAAATAAACCTTCCAGAAACTAGATTATTTCTCGGCTCCTCTGGAATTGCGGCTCCGTCGTTAACATCCGGGCCGTTACAATCAGACCCAGCTGCGGTCCAGAAACCCTGAAAAGCACCGCTGCTACCGCGAACATCTGCTCATTCTTCCTGGTCCCATCGTTAATGTATTTGGTGGTGACACTTCTTTATTGTGCGCATCTGTTCTTCCCCCACCAGTTCGTGACTGGGCTGAACAAAACACGACTGGTTAAACTGGCTGTTGGCAAGTTAATGTTGCAAAGACACGCGTTTCCGGTTACATGCCGCCACGGTTGTCTTTGTAAAGAAATAAGTGTCAGGTTTTGCCGGTATTTCAATGTTAATACGGCATATATGTCAAAATATACTTTAAAATCATATGGCTGTGACATACAATTCGGACATTACGGAAAAATGAAAAAAAAAATTAGTCAAGATATTCAACTTCCGGTTTATCAGTAAGTGTCGCCACCTTGACGCTACAATGAACAATTAATGCGATATTAAAATAAATAATAAAAAAAAGCTTCACTGGCATCATAAGTGCGGTTGTGAAAATTGAAAATTTAATAAATGTTCTAAAAAGCAATTTTTCTCAATGGTTTGTTATTTATTTGATTATAAAATACCAATTCACGTTTACTGGCGGGTGTGTTGACGCATCTTTGCTCCGGTAAAGAACTCCTGGCTTCTGGTTCCCCTGACGCTCTTGTCCTGGCAAAATAAGAGCTGACCTGCTCTCACACAAAACAACATTAATAGACTGTGCAGTTCCGTGTTTACCAAAAAGTCCACACTCGTAATTATAAATGAAAACGTCAGTTTACTTACCATCTGGAGTTCCTTATTAAACAAAAAAGATCCTCGCCACGGTCACAAATAACAGACCTCCGGTGTGCGCCACATCTGTCCCAATTAGCGTGGCCCTTAAATAAACAGGTAATTAACACACAGCAACATCTAATGGTCGCTGATTGAAATGCTCCAATAGTGAGAGATTCGGAACTATTTGAATTAACGGTAAAAATCTGTTTTTTTTTGTTTTTTTTTAAATGATTATTTTTCTTGATGAAAAAAGCAAAATCATGTTTCCGCCTTTTCGTGAAGGCACAAACCCGGAAATAAACAAGTACAAGACCACTTGACGTTCCGTTCTCTAGGCTGATAAACATCGAACCGGGTGATACCGCAATAAAATGAAATCAAATAAAAATCAAATAAAATAACACGCACTGGACGCTGTGCGTGTGAGACGAGGAAGGAATGTGGGTCATGATGCTGTTCCTCCAGTCGGTCAGGAGAGGTCGCCAAACCGCCGTTTAAAAAATGGACTCCAAAATGTTGCCTGAACATCTATTTATTTATTTTTAATTCAATCAATAAAATCACATCAAAAGAAAGACGATTCGATTTTAATTGTACAACATATACAAAATAAAGGACATTTATTGACTGAAGCTGTGAAATCACGTGGATCTGTGCTGTAAAAGATGCTGATGAGGTCTGGAACTATTTCCGGTTTTCTAACCAAGTGTGCTGTTGCAACACCTGAAATGGGTTTAAGAGTCTTCAGCATTGCAATCCTTTGACTTTACTATCAATTAAATCTAGAATTAAAACAAGTAGACTGAATTTCTCCTTATTTGCTCTAAATCTTGTCACATTATCACCAAAGTGACTTATTGCAAGACTGCAAATTAAAACTGTTTTACACCAGCAGAAGAAGGTACGTGTCCACCATTTAACAAGAGGGATGAAGGACACACTGCTAGCAGCACCATGTGTTAGCATATAAAGTCTGTCAGAATACAAATTCAATGGTGACATAAGCCGATTCTGCAGATACGAGAGAAGAGGGAGAACGTGAGGAAGGCAGACAGGTCAAGAGGTCAAAGAGACACTTCACCTGCAGAAACGCTACATGCTAACACCCGACTGTCAAATGAAGAAAAACACCCTCGAGACCTGCTGCGATTGGTGATGTCACAGGAGGCACCAGGTCATGTGAACACAGGGAAAAGCTGCTGTAAGTGTGTGTGTTAGTGAGTGTGTGAGTGTGATAAATACAGACAGACATCAGGGGCTTTGACGCTGGTTAGCGACAAAGGAGAGGAAGTGAGGTCTTAGGGACCGACTACCTGGGGTTCATTGTCCTCTCCAGGCTTGTGGACAGCAGGTCGATACTGTCTGCACCTAAAACCACCCTGGAGACTTTAAACCCTTCTCACTGGTGCGTTGGAAGGTTATGAGCAGCTGTTCACACACCACAAATATAACTGTAGTTCAGATAATTCACACAGGTGCTCATCAGTCCTTTGGCAGCTTTGAGGACAGTTTAAAACATTAGCATTAGAACTCTGTGCTGGGCTAGGCTAGCTTAGCATTGAGACTGGCGTCTGGGGAAAAGTTCTGTCACCTTAGGTTGTGTGAAAGTGGCCGATGTGTGAAAAAAGGAACCAGGTTAGCTTTGAACACTGCTGTCAGTGCTAAGCTACGCTAGTGTGCGCTGAGCAAAAACTGTCAGAAAGGCCACGCACGAGGCTCACTTCCCCACATTTCCACTGTTTAGCCTTCTACTTTGGAAAAACAAAACAGGAACAAAAGCGAGAGAGCAGCCGAGATGCTGTTTGGCCAAAGACCTCGACCTAGAGTGAGTGAGCGGGCGGTTACCTGGTTACTGACATTGGGCCCTGGGTGGGAGATTGTTGCGTCTGCGGCCATGTTAACCTCGGTTGCTCGTCACTGCTGCTGCTTCCTCTGTAGGGTGCCAACAGGCCCAGAGCCGACTCACTTTCTGATATTTTAGCATCCACAGTTCTACTTTTGGAAGCTAGCGGCACACGACTTGGTTACATACTCGGTCGGAACGACAGTTATGACATATTAGCTGGAGTATAAATGCTAACATTAGCATAGCCACACTGAAGGAAGGTGTCCCACACTCTCCAGCTTGTATGAGCCCAGTTGAGGAGAGCAGATTCAGGCCCTCGCCTCTGCTCCTCTTTGTGCCAGGATGCATAAATAAGACCACCTACTCCAAATGTAGCCTCCCGTAGGCTATCACAAATAATCTGTCTCTACATACATTTTTTTTTTTTTTTTAATAAAAACTATTCAGAGTAAAGTTTGAAATCGGTCTGGCGTGAGTGTGCAGGCGGTAGCGGGAGGAGCACAATAAATTCACATTAGTGATCTGAATTAGCTTCCAGCGATAACTTAGCTTTCGTCTCTATAGATCTCGTTATTATTTACAATATTACAGTTCACGAGAGACTGCAGGCAAAAGCAAAGACACGGAGGATGGACGTCGCGCGGCTGGAGACGGATTCACGTGCACCTTCGGTCCTCCGAGCGCAGGAAGGACCGGCGGTGCACCATCACCTGTGCTGCTTTTCCACAACATGTTGGCTCATGCTACACGACATTTACAGACGCAACCGTCCGGGTACACATGGAGACACGTGGTGAACCCCTCCCCGCCCCCCCAGGGGGGACGAAGCACGAGGTGAGGAAGTGACGGATGGTGCCGAGCCTGAGCGAGGGCGGCGTGAGAGGAGGTGGGATCCCGCCTGGAGCGTGGCCAGGACGGTGCTCGGAGATCAGCAGTGGCAGCCCTTCTCCGGCGTGGCCGTGGCCAGCTCCTCCTCCTCGGCCTGGGCCGGGTACAGGACCTTGGCGGTGAGGCCGCTCTTCACCCCGTCCCAGCCGTCGCGCGTCACGATCTCCCCCATCTTCATCAGCTCGTAGATGTCCCTGGTCAGCAGCTCGAAGGCGCGGTCCACGTTGCTGTTGCACTTGGCCGATGTCTCCACGTAGCGGACGCCCAGGTCGGCCGCCAGCTGCTCCGCCTCGTCGCGGCTCACCTTGCGCTCCTTGCTGAGGTCGCTCTTGTGGCCGATGAGGATGTAGACCATGTGGTGAGGCAGGATGTGCTCGCTCACCTCCTTGTGCCACTCCCTCACATGCTCGAAGGTCTTACGATTGGTCAGGTCGAAGACCAGAAGCCCGCCCACGGAGTTACGGTAGTAGGACGTCGTGATGGATCTAGAAGGGAGGAACAGTCAGGTCCGGAACATGTTCAGTTAGAACTTTAGCACTGACTCTAGCATTAGCATTAGCCTGAGCAAGAGAACTCTGAAGTACAAAGAGCGATACTTCCAGAGGAGCCTGAACGCATCACCAGGATCCCCACCAGGTGAGGAACCTGCAGCACAGGCAGTCAGGAAGACTGTTTGAGGAAGGCGGATTCAAAGCCTGGAGGAAGCCTCCCTCTGAAGGCTGAGCTTCAAAGGAGCAGGCAGATGTAAGAGCTGCTGCTCTGCAAACAGACGCTTGAAAGGAGATCAGCGGCGACAGCAGGGAGCCAAAACAAGCAACAGGACGGAGGCAAACGCTGGCTTTGGGTACTGGGCGCTCGGCTACGCCTGTTGCCCTGGAGACGGCGCAGAGGCCTGAATATGAGGAGGCTGTCCATCATCCGTGAACGCAACACGATTCGGACTGTTTTTATCGTCATAAGATCCAGTTCTAATCTTCCCCTGACCCGCTTTTTCTACTGTCTGCGCTTGCGTCATTACATCACAACAAAGAGGAAACGACCTTAATTCAATTTAAAGGGTTTAATTCTATAATAGCAGCCAATCGCGTCATCAAAGCGAGGCCTGGCGGAGATTTAACGATAAATCCCCAAAGGACGGAGAAGACCGCGATGCTGCGTCTTGATTGGGTGTTTTGTACCTGAAACGCTCCTGTCCCGCAGTGTCCCACAGCTGAAGCTTGATCTTCACCCCGGACTCGATGTCCAGCGAGCGGGCATAGAAATCCACGCCGACCGTCGGGTCCGCCACGTCGCTGTAGATTCCGTCCGTGAAGCGCTTCAACAACGACGACTTCCCCACCGTCGAATCCCCGAGCAGAATGATTCGGAACTGGTATTGCCACAAAATATCCATGGCATGACTCTCGGGGGGGCAGCAGCGGAGTGAATGTGGGAAACAAAGCCGTGGCCGCGGCGTGTTTACGGTCCCGCCGCCTCCTGCTGCTCCTGTTCAGGAAGAGCCCGCAGTCATGTGACGGTTCACCTCTGCTCCGCTGCACGGCGGCTGGCTCCTATAAAATCTGCCTCCACAGTCAAAGACACGATTGTGTGTTAAAGTCACACTTAAGCCGATGGTTTCTGCGGGTCAGCTGCGGGGCATTTAAACTTATTACTGCAAAATTCCTTCAAAAAGCAGGGAGAGAACACACAACGTAGAGCAAAGTCTCACCTGAAATAATACCACAACGGAATATTCTATTAGAGGCCAGTAGAGATGGAGCGTCACATGTGTTTACTGCCGGAGGTCGGGTTGCTGTCCGTGGTTCTGAAGTCCTTCAATCTGCCACTTTTTCAAAATACGTCAGTATTTAAGCGATATTACACTTTGTTATTTAAAACTATGCGGCCAGACAAATGTTAAAGTTGGTTGTTGTGGTGGAATTCGTATGTCAAAGTAACAATAAACCTAGAAAAGGGAGCGCTTCTTTAAAAGTGTATGAACGTCATATCCCATCATGCATCCGGCGTACACGTGGTTTCTATGGACCAATCAACAACGGGTTGGGCTGCCCGAGGGCATATAAGAGAACGAGCCCGACTTCCTGCCTCTTTCTTCTTCAGTCTTCCATGAGGTAGAAATGCTAGAGCAACTTTGCTTTTTGGTGAGGCTTTAAAACGTATTTTACTACTTCTCTACGTTAGTATTTATTAAGTTAAGAATGTTTGCTTTCATAGAAATAAATATTCAAGTTATTCAAACTGGATATATCAAACACGTTTAAATAGTTAGCTTTAGCACACGTAGCAATCGTAGGCCTTCAAGCTCTGTAACTGTTTTTATAATCAAGTTCTTAAAAATCCAAGTGCTGTTACTTTAGTTTTCCGATTACGTCATATTTTTTCATATTCTTATCAGCGTTTATTCTTTGATTCTTTAGTTTTCATGAACCACGTGGTCGGCCCGCTTAAACTTTGGGGTTTTCCACACTTAACAGCAAATCTAATCTCACATTAGTGAAAAGTGTATCAACTGTGAAAATACATCAGATGTATTAAGAATAAAGTGCACGTTTATTTACAAGGTGTGACTTGCGCTGATGAAAAGCTCTCAACGTACCCTTCTTCTAACCTGCAGTTGGAACTCTCCTGTGAAAGGTCAAAGACCTGAGTTCTCCATGTCTACACGGCTTCTTCAGCTCCTAAAGGTGGTACCCGCCTTCCAGTGGTGGGTCAAGGGAATGTTGACCAGCACATGAGCTCAAACGGGTGAATCCTGCTGGGAGAATGGCTCTCGGGCTTTCCCTGGAGTCAGCATGAGCTCCGTCCAGGCCCTGGAGGTGGGAAGCAGGTGAGTTACCTTCCGTGAACCTGCTTCTCCGACAGGCTCCGATCGAAGCCGTTCGTGCTCCCTGTAGCAGTGAACGGTCAAACGGAGCCGAGATGAAAACTTTCACCGACGGTCGCTGTTCAGTTGTAAAGTAGCTGCTTCAGCAACATTTAGGGGAAGGACATCTGCTCTCAAAGCATTTAGATAGACCGTTTCATTTGGAAGTCTAAACACGTCTTCCCTACAGGCGATGCTGAACCTGGAGGGGCGACTGTGACCAGCAGGTTTACTACCAGGCAAGTCCGCCTCCATCCTCCCATAGAAGAGCTCTGGCTATGATGACACACTTGCCCTCACTGAGATCAGGCTTGACTGAGACACTCGTACTCTCCTGAGCCACATTTATGCTCCAACCAGTTTTGGAAGGTGCAGAAATTGATTTTTAATGAGCGTTTGCTTGCAGGTGCTGCCTGAAGGTCCCCTGGAGTCCCGCTCTGAGGTAACGTCAGTGCTGGAGAGTTGAGGCATGCTATCCTAAGGACCCGGGCTTGTCTGTAGTTCTCGGTTCTCCAAGTGCGTGCAAGAATACGGGGCGGTCTTTGACTGCTGTGGCCTCATGCCATCAGCAGCCACTCAGCTGTCCTACAGTAACTGTTGCTGCCTGTTAACGAGACGTTCACTAACCAGCCATCTCTCCACAGAGCTCGGGCCAGCAGGAGGCCGGGACCACCTCCACTTCCTGTCCTGTGTAAGTCAAACGAGTAGTTGTTGTTGGTTGACCTTGTGATCTGTGATGAGGCCTAAATGATGATGACTGCTGGATGAAGCTTGCGGATATGGGACTGAGATCAGCCGCCTGCCGTTTGTCTTCCCAAACAGCGCCAGCACCCTGCTAACTGGTTTTACTTTCTTCAGGTTGAGCTGAACGCGTCACCTGTCCAGAACTGTCCAGGAAGTGGCTTCACTGGAGCTTGCTGTGGTCCTAACTCAGAACATGCATCTATTAAAGCTGAATGTTCAAATAAAACCACCAGCTTCACTTTGGTCTCTGGTTTCTTCTGACACATGACTGAAGCTGCCCAGTTACTTTTATTTACCATCAAGAGTTTGCAGCAGGTATATTTACAGTAAGGCCACAGCAGGTGGTCGACTGGTTACAGGACGACCAGTGTTGGTCTCCGAACTTCGGTTCATGGGGTGAACTCCAGCGTTGCCAGGAAACTGCTCCTCACTCGCTGGAGATGGACGGAAGCTTCAGCTCGGATATCTCAGAGTCCGGGGTGCTGCTGCCGCTGCGGTCGCTGTACGTGTCCCTGGAGGGAGAAAACCGAGCCCTTAAGAGCTGCTCAAACCTGCACCCAGCAGGACGTGGTGGTGTCGTTACCGTGGAGACAGTCGGCAGCCCTTCTGCAGGTAGCTCTGCAGCTTCCCGGCTGAGGCCAGCAGCAGGCCCAGGTACGGAGGTGATGGCTTGATGGGGCGAGAGGTGAACTCAGGGTGATACTGCACGCCCACGAAGTAGGGGTGCTCTGAGGAGGAGGTGTTACAGATGAGCCCACACGTCCTGCTGATCTGAGCGTTTGTTTAGGTCCCCTCCCTACCGTCCAGCTCGGTGACCTCCATCCTTTCTCCCTCCACGTCCTGACCCACGAAGCGGAAGCCTTTGTCTTCAAAGTGACTCTTGAGTTCTGGGTTAACCTGAGCAGAGGGAACATTCAGAGGTTCACAGCAGCGCTCGCTCTGGTGGCGGCGGCGGCAGGACCGCACCTACCTCGAAGCGATGCCTGTGCCGCTCCTCCACGTACTCCGCATCCCCGTAAAGCTTGCCTGGAAAACAGACGGTCAGTGAGTGAGACAGGCAGCGCTGCAGCCACCTTGCTCTGGGTCGGTGTCCTTACGCAGGATGCTGCTGGGGGACTTGAAAATGGTCCGCCGCTTCCCCAGCCTCATGGTCCCGCCCATCTGTCCGGGGTTGTGCTCGGGCATGTCGATCACCTGTGGACACACGCACAGAATCAGAGCTGGAGCACACGCCTGAGGTCGGCTCAAAGGTCAGCTCAGGGGCTACGGACCACCGGGTGCTTGGATTCTGGGTCAAACTCCGTGGAGTTGGCGTCTGGGCGGAACAGGAAACACAAATAAGTGAGTCACTTCTTTCCAGACATTCGCAAACCAAAGAAGGATAGTTGGGACGTCACCTTCCCAGCCGAGCTCGTTTCTGGCGAACTCGCACACGGCCAGCTGCATGCCCAGACAAACGCCTGCACAAACAAACAAACGGGGTTACTGATGGTCAGCGATGACGGCGCCCACGCCCCAACAGACCTTCTCACCTAGAAAAGGTTTTCTCTGCTTCCTGGCCCAGCTGATGGCGTGAATCTTCCCTTCAGTCCCTCTGACGCCGAAGCCTCCCGGAACCAGGACGCCGCTGAGGGGAGAGGCGGGACAAGGACACACGTCAGCGAGTGAGCGGCCGCTGTGGCTACGACCACGGGGGAGGAGGAGGGGTTCTGCACTCACTCTGAGCTGCAGAGCTTCTGCCAGGCCTCGTGGTACTTCACCGGCTCCTCCTGCAGGGTGCTCGGCTCCAGACACGCCGAGTCGATGTACTGAGGAGGAGAGACGTGGTTTACTTCCTGTCTGGCTGGTGTCCAACCCCAGTAACTGGGCACACACCTTGACCTCCAGTTTGTGGCTGATGGCCAGGGCCGAGTGCTCCAGGGCCTTGATGACCGAGGCGTAGGAGTCGGAGAACTTGGTGTACTTTCCCACCAGCGCGATGGAGCACTGCTCCAGCAGCCTGTCCGACCTGTCCACACCGTCCCAATTTAGACAGACGCAGGAAAACCAGGCAAAGCTGAGAGGGGCGGAGCCAGAGCCCACCTGTCCGACATCTCCTTCCACTTGGTCAGCATCTTCCTGGGCCGGGTCTCGATGGGCATGTTCAGCCTCCGGCTCAGGTAGCTCACCACGCCCTGGCTCTCCAGCAGCAGCGGCACCCTGTAGATGGACGACACGTCGTGCACGCAGATCACCTGCTCGGGCTCCACGTGGCAGAACATGGAGATCTTTTCTTTGACCGAGTTCTCCAGCGCGGTGGTGCAGCGACACATGATCTGTGAGCAGAGGTCAGAGGTCACAGAGGCTCCAGGAAGCATCAAAAGAAGTGAATCCTGGTCAGGCTCTGTCCTCAGGGACCAGCCGACTCACCAGATCCGGGGACAGACCCAGACCTCTGAGCTCTCTGACGCTGTTCTGGGTCGGTTTGGTCTTCTGCTCTCCGGTGGTGCCGGGCTGGACAGAAAAAAAAAAAAAAAACCCAAAACAGATGTTTCTAAAATGCGGAACTGAGGTTTTTTTCCGCCTCTTCCCAGCAACCATCTGACTCTTCCTGATTATAAAGAAACACAGAAGTGAGCTCAAGTCCTCAAATATTGACCAGTCAGCTCGACCTCAAAGGAAATCAAAGTCAAATGATGAAATCTGCTTTGTGCTTTGGAAGGTACACTGATAAATTATATTATCTCCACGGCAACAGCTTGTTTTCTCGTGTTTTTATCATGACGCGAGGTCGAACGCGAGAAAACGATCAGCCTCCAAATAATCTGACTCAAACAGCTCAGAGGAACCAGCCTGAAGGTGGCGCTCTCGTACCTGTGGGATCAGACTGACGTGGATGTTGCAGAAGTTCTCCCTCTTCACTTTAAACTGGAACTGCCGGAAGGCCTCGATGAAGGGCATGCTCTCTATATCCCCAACCGTGCCCCCTAACTGCACACACACACACACAATCAGTGACACCAACCACGACACACACAGCATGACTGAAGCCAACAGCTCACCTCGATCACGCACACTTGAGGCTCCACGCCGTCGTCATCTACCGGCACTGTGGCCTGTTTCTCCACCCACTCCTGGATGGCGTCTGTGATGTGCGGCACCACTGAAGAAAACAGATTTACAGGTTAAGGTTAACCGTTTACTGCGGCGTTCCCCGACAACCTTCAGCGAGTTTACCCTGCACCGTCTTGCCCAGGTAGTCTCCCCTCCTCTCTTTGTTGATGACAGACTGATAAATCTTGCCGGTGGTCAGGTTATTGTCTCTGGTCAGCCGGATGTCCAGGAAACGCTCGTAGTTCCCCAGATCCAAGTCCACCTCGCCGCCATCATCCAGCACAAACACTTCCCCTGCATGGCATGACGCAACCATCACACACACTCATCAACGCCCTTCCCGGACAAGCAGAAGTCCCTCTGACCTACCGTGCTCATAAGGAGAAAAGGTGCCCGCATCGATGTTGATGTAGGGGTCGATTTTGATGGCGGTGACATGCAGGCCGCAGGACTTCAGGATGGTGCCCACGCTGCTCGCTATGATGCCTTTGCCAATACCAGAGATGACCCCTCCAGTGACCAGGATGTACTTCATCATTGTGCTCTGGTTTCTAAAAGAAATCACATTCAATCAAATACAAACAACAGGATATTAGAGAACACAACCAAAAATGAAAGCAAAAGTAGCTCAACTTTCCCGCTTCTGACAACGGCAATAAACGACTTTTGCAAAGACTCCAAATCAAAATAGAACATTTCTGCAAAGGTCAACAAAAAGGACCAAACTTTTAAACACCTACACAACGTAGACTTTGACAAGCCAACTAAACACTGTTCGCTAACCAAAAATCACAGAACGGCCCAGAACAAGAAAAGGCCAGGTTCCTCTGGTGATAGTGCAAGGAATCCTCATCTATCCAGCAGAAACAACAACTTTTAGATGTCAACACAACGAACCGCGTCGGTGGGAAATGACCTGCTAGTACATGCTAGGAGGCTACCAAGGAATAGCCAGCCAACAAAGTCAACCAGCCAAAAGACTGTCCCGCTAGCTTCAAGCTAATGTTGGGACGTAAGGCAAGCTCTGCTTTTCGAAACAAAGCTAAGACGCTCCCGAGAAGCCATATATTTATTTATTTGTATTCTATTTTTATTTATTTTTTCAATAGGACTCACATGTCCTTTTGTCTACGTATTTATTTCTTATTATTTTATTTTTCTCATTTTCTGCTCTCTATGCTACCCCTGGGACACTGAAACTTCCCCATCGCGGGATAATAAAGATATATTCTATTCTAAGCTAACGAAAGCTCAGCTATGACGTTACAGCGCCAAAAAGCTAACCAGGCTTTTGCCGAGGAGTTTCCGGGTACTGCTTTCAGAATAGAAACTAATGTTAACAAATAGTTAAACATGGTAATTTCCAGAATTTTAATATAACACCTAATGTTGGAGACGCAATAAAAACAGATTTAACACACATTATTACGCTGGAAAGTTATATTAAACCGGTTTTCAACATTTTATTGCCGTCTCCTTACCGGAAGTCAGACTGTCACACGGTGTTTAGCGTCTAGCCTCACGATTGCTAGCTAGCAAACGGTTTCAGCAACAAATTTCAACTCACCAAAATATTTATGGGCCAGAGCTATCCGTCCAGGGAAACAATAGAAGATGGCAATCGCCCACGAGATCTGTGGTCAGAAATTAGAAGTATGACGGACCGTTTTGTCTCTTAAGTTTCCCTACAGACTCATATGTCCTCAGTGTGAGTCGACACGTGTGGAGTGGAAGCCGCGCGCTGCATTATTACGACATGCGCTGTGCTACCTTCACGATTCCTCGGGAAAAGTACGTTCGGAAACAACGTTTTCCATTTTGAAGCGTCATCTTCATTTATTGTTGTTTTTCCACATAGTTCCAGAAAATGATAGTAAAATGCTTAAATTGTTGGACCGGATAAACTTCACATCCCGGTGTAATTTATATATGTTCAAAAAAGTAACGTAACGTCTTTATTTGGAAAATAATACATTACTAATACAATTAAACAATGTCGCTTTTATTGAACTAATAATAAAAACATGCACAAAAACCAAAATCATTTCAAGAACCACAACGAAAGAAAAGAAAGAAGGTTTCCGAAATCACAAGCACCTGAAGGCAGCATGCGCTCTTTTTTTCTAACCAGCTGGGGGCGCGCGTGTTCCAGGTTTAAAGTCTCAGGTGGCAGAAAACAGCAAAGAAAAAAAGTTGTTTTTTTTCTCAAGAGGAGAAGCTGCCAGCAGGCTGATAAGGAATTGCTTGATTTAGCCTGACAGAGTGTTAGAGGTATTTATCAGAATATATTTTCCAGCTTAGAGGCTCTTTGAATTAATCACATCTCAGAATAAGAAAAATATCTGGAGTGCTGCACATTTCATGTTCTTATTTTCTTAAACCCACAAAGAATGCCATCAGTACAATCATATTCCCCAGCGAGGCTGGCGTGCTTTTGTCAGAGGCTCTTTTGCTCTGATAATAGACGCAACAATGCGTCAGTGTGGCTGTGATGTAAGCTGCTGCTCAGCCGTGATCGATCCTGCAGCAGCGACACTTCAGCCCTCTGAAGAGCGGACATGTTTTCCTGTGGGGGTTACAACACAAAGGTTCCTCTTTCTCTCCCAGACGCGCAGCAGCCCTTTCTGCCGCTCGTCCCCGTGTGCAGTAATTGGCCAGGGCGCTTCGTTACGGCACGCTGCGGAAAAGGTCAGCGGCCCTGCGATGTGGACCGGAGCGCCTTATCCTCACCGTGCCGGGCGAGATGTTGAAGCCAAGGGGGGGGGACACTGCTGTGGGGGCTCCTGTGCAGCTGGGTGGATGCTCCACCATAACATCAGCAAAACGATGGTTTTAGCAGCTGATGATGGCTGAGTGACTCACAGAGAGCTGACTGGGGGGGTTAATGAGGGTTTTAATCCAGTTTTGAGCAGCGCTGTGATTGAATTAACCTCCCACAGAAGGGCTGGATCCTCCGCTCTCCACCAGCCATTTCCTCCCATTACAGGCAGCAAGCAGATAGTCCGGCCGCGGCTCCGAAAACCGCCGCTTTTGTTTTTGCAGGAGTATTTATTCCCGTTCCCTCTTCTATTTACGAATACCACAGGACGTTTTCACGTTTCAGCTAGCCTAGCTTAGCCTAGCTTAGCTAAAACCAGAGAAATGCTACATTTAGTTAGCTTTAATAGGGTATAAACTGTGGTTGCTGAGCTGTGACGGGAGTGGATGAAACATTTGTTAGTGGATCTACTGGACCTAGAGGGGAACCAGGCTCTGGTGCTCCTCTGGGTACCTTTCCAAGACCAACCAGGTCCTCCCCACCCAGCCCCCCAAACGTCCACCTTTCATTATGGTTTCATTTTCAGGGGGAAGTGGTTGATCCAGCTTTATTTATGTCAGCGGTTAAACAAGCGAAGGGAGGTTCCAGAAATGCTGACACGGTGTGTTGTTTTGGATTTGTGGGCCCGGAGGAGGTGTTGGGGGGGTGTTTTTGGAGCCTCCCCACCACAACAGGACCACCAACCCTGACCCGCAGGACGGTCACGGTCAGGACGGGCCGAGAGGGAAAAAAACAACACCAGCGAGGACGCCGACGGACCCTCAGCGAGGGTTTGGGTAGGACGAACCCGCCCGAGGACGGCGGGACGGCGGGGGGTCTGAATGTGTCCCCCCGCCTCTCCTCCCTCCCCCCCCATCCATGTGAATGAGAGCTTTAAAAACAGAGGACGTCTCCCTCCTCCCTCCATCAGGAGGTTTTGATTGACGTTTCCCAGGATCGAAGCTCCAGGAACAACCACCACTGAGCCCAGGACAGAGATGGAGCTGGATCTGGACCCTGGATCTGGACCCTGGAACTGGATCCCGGATCCCGGATCCAGATCCTGGATCTGGACTCTAGACTCTGTACTCTAGACCTGTTGTTTTAAGGGAAGCGACCAAACCGCTGAATGAGTCCAACCCAAAAGGAAAAACAGGCCAAAGTTGACAGCAGGTAAACAGACAGGGGTCAAACTCCGCGGGGCAGGCGGCGGCTCTGGCTACACTCCAGAAGCGCTGGCGAAGCAACAGGGGCGATTAACGAGGAGTTAATGAGCAAACGGAGGACAGGTGTGTGGCGGGACGAGCGCGGGAGCTCTGCCAGGTCGACCTGAACGCAGGTTCACCGTGAGCTCCTCCAGCCGATGGTTAGCCTTTCCGCTAAGCTAGCAAACGCTGAAAAGAGACAGAGCTCACACACACACACAAACACACACACACTATAACTGACTATAACTGTGTAATAACAGTAATAATAGCAGCAGTAGTAACGGCCGCACCTTCACAGCCCTTGCAGCTGATCCGTTAATCTGCAGGTTGTCGCTCGCTCAGGGAGGCGGAAGCGCGGCCTCTGTGATCCGCGGAGAGCTAGCGCGCCGCTTTGGCCGCCGGCTGGCAGAATTCCCTCCAGTCGCCGCAGGAGGAAAATCCTAATTGACAATTTCACGCCGCTCCCGCCCTCCCCGTCTTCATTTCCTGTCATTAGCCCGTGATGGAACGGTATTCCATCGCTTTATTAAAAGGACTACCACGTTTCCTCCTCCTCGCCGCACCGCCGGCGCCCTGGCGAGGACGGAGTGAGGGGCGGGTTCGCTTGTGTAATTGTCTGTTGCGTAACCGAACGAATCGGGCGGGAGGCGTGTTTGAAAAGGGGCCGCGGATTGGCGACGACAAAGAACGCGCTCGTAGCTGTTAGCTGTTTTGAGTATAGGAGGGAGGTGTGTGTTTGTGTGTGTGTGTGTGTGTGTGTTCAGGCAGACAGATACAGCCGGTCCTCTAGGGAACGATGCGTAGGCCCGGAGTAACAGCGTGACTCATCACTACTTTGCTGATGGACGCAGCCTGACTTTGAGGCCCCGCCCCCAGCCAGGAACCCGCCGTCACCATCACAAAACAGTCCCAGTCAGACCAGTTAAAGCCATAATCCCAAATAATCAGATCCCTTCCCACGCCATTTGCTCTGGGATCACCTGCCCGTCAAACGTTTCCGTGGGGATATTTTTTCCTTTGATGTCCAGACGGCCCCTTTGATCTGCAGATACCGCCCAGACGTCCTTACGTGTCCAGAGCTAAAGAAAACAACGCTAATAACGCCACGCCACGGCCTCCACTGCCGTGGTGACTGCAGCTGCGGTTGCAGGTTCCCACCTCCTCCACGCCGGAACCACCGCTGGAGCGTTCACGTCCGTGACACTTTGACGTGGAGCATCCAGATGCGGAAAGGTCAGGCTCTGACATCAGCCGGTCCCAAACCAGCTATTTACAAAATGTCTAAAATTAGCTGAACGCCGTGGCGGTTTGAGCTGGACGCTAACCAACACGCTGGAGACACACACGTAGCCAGAGAACTGTTCACGTCAGTCGGGTCTGAGGGTCATCTGACGGGGTGCTAGCCTAGCGATGGGCTGAAGGAGGCGAGGAGGAACACACCAGCGCCCCCCAGTGGAGGCCAACACCATGAGGAAAGCCTGAAAAACCTGATCTCAGACTCTAATGTATGCCTGAGGTGTCGTGTTGCCGTGCGTTACCATAGTAACAGGATGAAACGGTGAGAGAATGTCTCCCACCCCGGAAAAGACGCAAATGAAAACGGCGCTAAAGCAGCTAACGCTAACAGCCTACGCCGGCTGGTTTCCACGGTGATCTGTACGAAGCGCCTGTTTGAGCCAGGAGGTTGATGTTGGCGCCATAAATCAGCCTGACAGCAAAATGAATAAACGCTTCCAGAGTGGACTTCCTGCTGGGAATCAAGGCTGCGTGTAACCGGGGGCCCTCGCCCCCCCCCCCCGAGACGATCCAGTTGTCCTCGCTCAGAACCTTCAACTTACACGTCAGCTTTGAGGATAATTTGTTGCCAGAAGAAGAGCTAATCGAGGTTGTTGAAATGTTTTTGGCTGGGGGGGAAGGGGGGGGGGGGCACATCCGTATTTATGGTAACGTAGCGCAAAAACAGTAGAAATAGTTTTACGCTAAAAAAGTCCATCTGTTTGCTGTGTCTCTTTGTTTTGCTCCTGCAGAAAGACGAGTTGTTTTTCCCATCGTGGACAAAACGTCTCACGCTAGCCGGGAACACTCACAGCTCGCTGATAAGGCTTAAAAAAACGCTCATTTCTCCGCTCCTCCGGCTCCAAAACAAATTCCTGTAAGTCCTGTGTCGCCACAGCCGTTAAACAGGCGCACAAGCACAGCGTGAATAGCGGAGATATGCCAACATGAGCGCCACCTTTTTGTTGTACTTTTAAAAACATTTCGCAACAGGTGAAGCTAAACACGCTAACACACGTTTGTGTACATTTAATGGCTATTCGACTTAAGGCCTCGGCTAATCTTGTATGCTAACGATCCCCCAGCGGTCGGAGCCACTTTCCTTTTTTAACAGTTTTTCTCAGCAACAACACAGACGTTTACTTTTATGACAAAATCAGAAATCAGGGCTCGTTTTCAGTGAAAGGATAGAACGATAATCGCCCGTCTCCATGGGAGCAGATGTCACCGGGACAACCGGGCCACAGATTGCCGGAGCCTGGGGACAGGCTGAAGGAGCGCGGCGCTGCAGAGGGAGGAGATCACCGCCGGCCCTCCTGCCCAGGAGGAGGGATGGAGGAGGGATGGAGGGATGAAGGAGCCTCTCCTCTGCTTTGCTCTACCAGAAAACAGCCGCTCACAGTGGTAGAGAAGCCGCTTGCCGGCTTCTTTTTTTTCATAACCTGCAGCAGATCGAGCGTGTGCCATTTAGCTGCTGAGGCATGAAATAACGCAGACGGAGAGCTCAGGGGAGAGATTCTCTCCCTCTTTTCTCCCAGGAAAAGACAAGCAGAGCAGAGGAGCGGAGGTGCGGAGGTGTGGAGGTGCCTGGACTCCTCCACGTTCCCATAATGCCGCTGTTATTTTCATTTCAGCAACAATAAATCGTGTTTTTGTCCGATCGATGCGTTTTAGCCGGCGCCTCGTCGCTAGTGCTGCAGCTAATTTGATTTAGCTTTTTTCAGACAACTGCGGGCCGAGCGAGCGCTAGCTGGGAACGCCGTTTCTTTGTGGTTCTGTTGCTGCTCCCATCGTGATCCGGTATTTCTCCGGGCCGATGTTCTGAGCCACTCGGATGTGATTGCGGGGAGATATTCTCCGCTAACGAGCTCGGTTGCATCCTTAAACGATTCCATAATGTAATCAACGAGAAACTGTGCTCCATGAATAATTCATAATGGCTGCGGTGGCATATTTGGGAGCAAAGGTGACTCTAGCGTTGGAATAGCTCCTCCCTACTTTTCCACGTTGTTGTGTTTTATCGGGTTTTCCATCGGCGATACCGACAGGGACACACCACTCGGCTAAACCTTCATTGTCCCGTAGGGTGAAAGTTCTCTGTATCCACTTTAAGCCGTCCCTTTGTTCTTTATATCGCTCCAGCGGTTCACTCATCTGGGTGTCTTTTCGGAGGCGTTAGCCGCCATCATTCGCTCCCTCGCGGTGCCGCAGACCAAAGCCCCGTTCAGCATATTAGCCGAAGCTAAGCACGGTTATTAAGCCCACTTCTTAATACTCTAAATGCAAATTTGCTCAACGGCAAAATACATTTTTTGTTCCCTTGGACGCCCTGCGGTAATGTCGGCGCCGCTCGCATCGGAGAGAGCTGGCGTTTCAAAGCTAGGTAGTGGAATTACCAACTTAACTACTTATAGATTTTTAAGTCCAGAACAACAAAAAAAAAAGACTTTTATGATCAGTGAAGATAAAATCAACAAGAAGCTAGTTAGCAGGTAGTTGCTAATTTTTTATTAGCTGCTTTCAAAAGTGTGTGACGGCGACCTCGTAATGAATATGAACGACATGTTAGCCTCATCCTACCGCTGCTAGCAACATGTTTGGAATAACAGTAATAATTAACAGCAACAGATTAGCTTTTGCTAGCTAATCACAGGATTCAATCAATCTCCATAGAAAGAGCTAAATATAAAAGGCTCTCTTTGGTGAAAGAATGACACTGATTGTTTAAGAAGAAAAGACTTTGATGGATAAAGTCGATCTCCTGCAGACGGATGCTGTCTAATTGACGCTGCACCTGTGAAAAGAACCGCAGGGTTTATTTTGAGAGCTGCAGGTGAAGCGCCGCGGCGCGGTTATTGAGGAATGCGCAGCCGAGCCAGGAGGCAGAACAGCTGCGATGTGCAACGACGCACAAGTCGGTCAAAAGTCGGAGTCAGAAGCACCAGAGAATCCAAATACAATCAGACAACTTTTGCAGAACCCGGGACGTGTTAGCACTGCAGCTAATTCGCAAACAACTGCCTAAAGTTTGCTTTATGAGACAAAAATGAGAAAAAATACTATATGTCCAATGTCATAATTATTTCAGCTGCAGCTGAAAACAGCAGGACGCGGTCCAGCACCCCAACATCAACATTCCAGTTAGAAAAAACAACCTGCAAGATGTGGGCCGAGTATAGAGCCCTGAGGGATCCCACAGCTTATCCCTTCTGTTGTCACTCTGCAACAGGGTATCCATGGTTACCCTGACAAATATAATCTAAGAAAATAAACTCAGGGCATTTTTACTGCCTGGTTATTTCCAAAAACAGCTACATTGCAGATGGTGACCGGTTGAGCAAAAAAAAAAACTGCGTCCGCTAAACGATGATTGTTATTAAATTGTTGCCGTGTGAAGGTTAGTGGAGCTGACAGGAGCAGAGAGGAACAAAAACAATCATCTGAGGACTGACGGAGCCGAGAGGCCGCGGGGGCTAGCTGCCCCGGGGACAACCGGGCCCCTGACAGCTGTGGGCGAGCCCCTGGAGCTGAGGGGTGGATTTGTGGTGTCGTTGTTGTTGATCATCACCTCACCCTGCCTGATGTCGCCAGGTACAGCGAAACATCTCTGCTAACACAGATGCTAACAGGCGCTAATGCAGCAGCCTCGGGCTGGACGCTGCCACCGATAACAGTGTTACGTAAGAGCAGCAGGGGCCCGCATGGCAGCGGATGGGACGTCTTCACACCGAGGGGGGGTGGGGGGGTTAGCATAGCTGGCGCTGGAGTCTGGACGGCTTTAAATAGCTCTAATCCCACCGCCGAGGTGTTAGGCAGAGCTCCTCTGCTCTGCAGGGACGTAGGTGTGTGTGTGTGTGTGTGTGTGTGTGTGTGTGTGTGTGTGTGTGTGTGTGTGCTCTAACCGGGGTCTCGCCAGCGGGCAGGAGGTGTCGAGTGTGAAGTGAAGGACAAATGAGGGGGTTCGCTCAGAACAAGGACGCGTCAGCGACCTCGGCGCCGCTGTAAACACCAGTGAGGAGGCAGAGGTTGCCGCGCTGATGCTAGCCGTGCGAGGCTAACCGTTAAATACCTCACCGAGGTGCCGGAGCGGCGCTGCATCTGCCCTCTGTCCTTCTGTCCATCCTCCATCTCCTCCTCGCATTGTCCCGCTATCTGTGGTCGCCACCGCAACAAAGGAGAGCACTCGAGGCTGCGGCATGTGTTTGCTTGCATAAGAGTGTGTGTGTGTGTGTGTGTGTGTGTGTGTGTGAGAGAGAGAGAGAGAGACAATGCCTCATTTCCTTCAGCATGGCTGCTGTTGTGTGCACGGGTGTGTGTGTTTGTGCGCCGCCTCTTTAAGACAGGAATGACAGCTTGCGGCTATGCTCGATCTTTACCCCTTGCAACACACACACACACACACACACACACACACACACACACACACACAGATATAATGGACAATGAGACATTGTTTTACATAAAACAGGCCACCAACAGTGTTTGTGATGATAGTTACTGACAGTAAGTCACCTATGACTGTAATTATTGTGTGATTGTGTGTGTGTGTGTGTGTGTGTGTGCATTTTTATACGGAGAGTTTTAATTGTTGGCCACTTTACAGAACGAACAACAACAAAAATTTGCGTCTCCACTTGTCGTGTGATTCCTCCCAGAATCGTCTGATGTGTTAGCGTAAACGCTAACCCTGGACTAGCCGCCACCGCGCGCCTGCTGGCTCCGCAGCAAACCCTTTTACAGGCCTGAAAGGTGTTTTGTGCCGTGTGACGGCGTCAGCGTTGAGGGTGTTATAATACCTGTGAATTAATGCCTCTCAGCTGCCACTTATCCTCGCTGTCCCCGGCTGAGCTAACAGGAAGCGTAACTCTTGTTGTAGCGCTTCTACATCCGCGACTCAGAAAGTTCCCCACCTTCAGCCAACGCTGAACGTCGATGTTAAATATAACTTTAGCTCCGACCTGGAGCCGGTTTGGTTGCAGCTCGCTGAAACCGAAGTTATGCTAATTGCTGCTATTCTCGCCGACCAGAAGAGGGGGCGGGGCTTATGACCTTCACTGACTTTAATCTGGACGCCGAGCTGTCAGACGAGTCGGTTGTTGAGGTAACTGACAACCGTCCTGATCTCGCCGCGGCCTCGACCGTCCGACCGCGCCTCGGCCTGCTGGCCCCGCCCCCTCCTCCTCTTCCTCCTAATCTTCCCATCATGCTGCAGGCAAATAAACAGATCTTTTGTTTAGGTTCTTGGAGGAGCCATAAACCCCACCCACCCCCACCCCATGCAGCAGATGGTTAATGATTCATGCACGGTGCGCGCACGTGCTCGGGCCAGTGCAACACGACGGCGTGGATGTGCAACACCACCAGCCACGGCTCACCGGGTCTGCTTAGGATCATTATGGGATGGAAACGCTGGATCATATCAGACGTGGCGTCGTAGTTTTTCCTCGTAGACGTGCGCGAACCGAACCTGTGTGCACGTTTGGCTCTCCCCCTCCCACCCCCTCCCCCCCTCAAACGTAAACGTTGGCGTAATTATACTATTATGGCCTAACGAACGCTTTAACGAAGGGACGGATGAGTCATTTATCCTACAGCGACGTTACAGTTCTGCAGCTCCCAGAGGTAACCACGCAACCGGAGCACGTGCGCCTCGCCAACGAGCCCGCCGCGGCCCCGGCAGATGGTCGCGGCTGCCCCAAATACCCGAAGTTGGAGGGAAACGGCGGAGGGGAGCCGAGAGGAAGCGGAGAAGAAACGGACGACAGAGGAGGAAACATCCTCCGTCCTGGTTCTGTTGCTACGGCGATAGACACGGCTCACGCGTCGTTTAGCCGCGTTAACCTTTGCGGGTGGCGTTAATGTGACGTGTGTGTGACAGAGACAGTGTGTGTGTGTGTCGGTGTGTGTCCTTTGTTTCCATTCAGATGGTTCCTCCTCACTTTCCCCTCAGTTGCGTTATCTCTGCTAGCATCGCGCCCTCGCCCTTCTTAGCTCCGCCCCTCCTTGTTCCCGTCCTCTTCGGAAGCCTGACACCCCGGGGACGCGCCTCTCCTCGGGTTTCCACCACCCGTCCGTCCACAACTGCAGCCATTCAACCAGGAGTAAGAGACACCCGCAGCTGCAGAACGCCTGGCGGTTAGCTTCCTGCTCGCCATCCTGGGGCTGGACACACGGACAGGACGCCGTTAACCGGGATCAGCGGGAACACAAACAGAGAAATTTGATTCCAGGTGAGGTTCCTGAGAAAGAGCCCAAAACACCAGCTTCCTGCAGATGGTTGGAGAAGCTGTTGGAGACGGGAATCGAACCCACAACCTCCCTGCTGTGAGGTGACGCAAAAACATCAGAACGCAGGAAGGAAGCGCTTCTATCAACAGCTACGGCTGTACCATCTGTAGCAACGCTTGCGATGCTAGCAGCAAAAGCCGTTGCGCGGCAATCCGATCTGTCGTTAGCTCAACCAAAAGGCGAGATTGTTTTTAAAAGCTCTGTGAAAACAAGCTAGCAGCAGCTCGTGGTTGTTGCTAACGCTAAGCAGCTAAAGTCTCCGAACCGAGCGACGGACAGGAAAACGTACAGACTCAGGCTTTTCACACACGACTTTGATTTTGTGCTTTAGCCCAGAAGGCAAAATTCGTTTTCAGGCTGCTCTAAAGCTCTCGCGCAGCCAGAAACAGCCAGCTCGGAAAAGGAGGTCACATGGCAGCGTGCTCCCAGGGCGCGGACCCCCTCCCTCCATAAACAGCAGCTCCACATCCACGGGCGGCCCACATTATTCTCATTCCATGCATTCGTGAGCAGAACGCTCAGCGGGTCGGAAATTTCAAGAATTTACTTTGACCTGAACGTGGTGCAATTTCGCCGTCAGAAATGACGTCGAGGGGAGCCGGAGCGTGATCCCGACCGCGGGAACCGGAGAGAGAAAGAAAGACAAAGTCTTTCACAAAGTCTGAGGTGGTGTAGAAGTGTTAAACGCTGCTGATCTTTTATTCATCAAACCTGCGAACGTGAATGTTAACGAGCTTTGAGCACCACAACATCGGTAATACCGGTCCGGACCAGCGGGGGCAGCACTCTGTACCACGATACAGCTCAGAGTGCTAACTGGTTTTGGTGATTCCACTTCTAATCATTACTAAACGGACCAGAATGAAAACGGGTGAGAGCTGAAGACCCCGCGAGGAGGAAGTTAGCGTCTGACGGAGATGTCAGCGAAAGTCGGAGAACCCTGACCCCATCTGACCTGATCCGGTTAGACCCAACCGCCACAGGCGGGTTCTGTTGCTCTGGGCGACCTCTTGACCTTTAACCCAGGACAGTACTTCCTGCTTTAGCTACCGATAATTTAGCATCGTCGACCCTCCGGTCCAGAATTGTGAACTCGTGCACTTTTGTTAACGACAGGAAGTGACGAAGAGGCGTCGTCCACGCAGCACCTGGAGGGAGACGGGGACGTTCTTCCGCCATCGGCGGCTCTGGACCCATGAACGGATCCGCTGTGCGGAGCCGCCCAGCAGATCCAGAGGTCACCCGGTCGCCAAAGGTCGTGGGTCATGGCGGACCACCTGCTGCCTCGGCGGGACGACCCGCCGTCTGCCACCGACAGATGACGAGGAAGGGGCTCCGTGGCTGGAGGGCTCTCAGAGCGCCGCCAGAAGAAAGGGACGGCTGTGCGGGCCCGCTGGCCGTGACAGGGCGTCCATTCAGCAGCATCTGCTCCAACAGGCCGCCACTTCCAGGAAAACAAGCCTTGTCTTCGTGGACCGGCCAGTTCACGCAGCCACAGAACGCCAAACGTCTGAAGCGGGCACGAGGCGAGCTACGAGAGGAGGCGGGGATTTGTGGAAGTGTCTCTGTGCACGTGGACGGAATCGGACCCGGTAGAATCACACCCAGCATCTTTCCGACGCAGAAAAATCTGTGAAAAACCGACATCAAAGCTGCGTTTTCTTTGTTCTTTACAAAAGGGGCTTTTCTTGAGGACATCAAAGCAAACATTTCAGGGTTTCTATTGATGTTGTACTTTCCCATCAGAAGAGATGCTGCAGAGGTGTTGGGGGCGGGGTCAGGGAATGGGGGCGGGGCCAGGTTCTCGCCATTAATCCTCCATCATGTTGCTGTCAGTGATTCTGCTTACCTACGATGTTTGTCCCCCCGAGAGCCGCAGTACCGCTGAAGCCGCGATAATCAGCGGCGTGCCGCTGCTGGCGGTCGCCGCCCTCGCTGCCAGATGTGTCGGCTGTAATAAGGCGATTCTGCGGCAGGTACAACTGGCGGGCGCTAGTGGCTGCGCGGGCGCTAGCGTTGCAGACCTTTTATTGCAGGAGCAGCGGGAAGCAGCTCGACTTGAGCCTCCGCTCGTCTCCTCGCTTCGTCGCCACGCCAACGCTCCCTGAGAGGCACATCAAAGGCAGCGACGGCGGAAAAACTTGGAAAAACTTTTCACCAAGAGCGTCCCAGTTTGTTCTTTGTTTGCCGTCCTGGCAAACGCGTCTGCCGGACGCTTCAAACAGAACCTGTCCGCTTTCACCAACAGCCAGACTCGCTTCCCTTCACTTCGCCACCTTCGCTTTTATCTCCCTTCCAGAACTGATCTTCACTTCCACAACGGCGCTGCGTTCACGGCCACCTCCTCGCCGGAGGAAATCTGGCAATGGCACGAACCGCCACGCTAACGGCGGAAGAGAATAACATTAGCAGCCCGGCCGCTGCCGTCGCTTCTTTTGTGGTATTTCATCGCGGTTTTGACGGTATTTGGGGGGGCGTTTCCCGCGCGGGAAGTGGAAGAAGAGACGCGTCTTTCGCCGCCAGCCGACAAACGCGGTTGTGTTCGTGGCTGCTGTGTTTGGTAAACTAGCGTTAGCTATCTGACGCGTCGGGTGTTGCCTGTTGGAAAATCAGCTAACAGAGATCCGGGATGAAGTCGCCTCTAGATTCCCCCACAGGCTGGAGGCCCGCAAACGAGCAGTTGTGGGGGGGCGTAAAGTCGTTACTGGAGCGAGCGTTCTGCCTTCCAGCCGTGTTCATTGATCCGCTGCAGACCTGGCACAACCGTTATGGATCCGCTCAGACGCGGTGGGAAACGCAGAAATTCACGTGTGCTGGGTGCTGGGGGAGGGGGAAGGGGGAGGGCGGTGTCCCTCTGAGCTCGACGGACCCGGGTCCCGGCTCCGCGTTGCATCGGCTCCGCATTCCGCCGGGTTTGGCTCGGGCAGACGGGCCGGAGCCGACGAGCTCTGCTGCTCCGGCGGCCTGAGACGCTCTGATTGGATCTGAATCAGGCCCTTTAAGAGGAGCTCATGTCAGACAAACGCAGGATTAGACTGGAAACACGGCCCCGAGTCGCTTGTCTCCGACCCCCCCTTCACCACGCCTCCCCCGGCCAGCTTTTTCTATCTGGGAATGTTTGCCGGAGCCAAACGGAGGCTGGCGGACAGACACAACGTTTCTCCAAAGTGTGTCTGAACGTGACGTGAAGATGAAGATCTGAGTCCCATCTGGCCCTCCTCGCGGCCACGGAGGCTGCTGATTGGCCCACCGCGTTGGGATTCCCTTAGCTGTAACCACCTTCATTTGGAGTTTCCAGGTTTGAATCCATACCTGCGGTTTTCCCGACGGACACGGAGACAGCAGAGGTGCGCAGCGCGTTAGCTGCAGCCACCGCGTTGCTAACAGGCGAGCGTAAACGTTCCGCTGCGCCACACGGACTTTTTCCAGCTAATCTGGTCTCTGAAAAGTTGCCAATCTGGAGTCTTTCCTGTCCGGACTGGAGGAAGCCCGAGTTTTCCAGAAAATTTGCTGCAGGTTAGCCGACGGTCTCAGATTGGAAGAAGTAAAATATGCTAATGAGCAGGAGCAGACGGCGGCGCTCCCGGACGATGTAGCGCCGCAGGATTCTCCAGCGGATTAGCGCATCATCCCCTTTGTCCTTGTACCTGGAGTGGGTGGAGGAGCAACAGTCTCCAGGCAACCCAGCGACAGCGGTGACGAGACAGAGCGCCGCGACGCGGCTGAAGGAAGTCTGTGGGTTGGCACCGGCTGAGCCCGGAGCGCCCAGAAACCAGCAGGTTTTAACGTTAGCAACACCGCAGAGCAGAGCGCCACGGGTTTTTAACTCGCGTCTGGCGTCAGTGCCCCAACCTGAAGCGGTGATAAAGGACCGGAGGCGTGGCCAAGCGGGGTCAGGCGCCGCCGCCGTGGACGCTTTCAGCTTCTGGACGGTTGTGGTGGACGATGCAGCCTCTCACAGACACGCTCGCCTTTTCAATTCCCCTCTGTCGACTCACAAATGCATAAATGCATATTGTGAATGCAGGCGGTAAACACACACACACACACACACACACACACACACACAGGAGCGGTAGCAGGGCGCCACTCAGCCTCACATCCCGTTGTGTCGCTGCACGCCTCTGAATTATTCAGCGTCACTCAAATATTGATATGGAAATCACAGATGACTGAACTGACAGAGAGAGAATCTTCTCCTCCTTCCGCTCCCTCCCCTCTTCTCCCTCTCTTCTCCCTCTCTTCTCCCTCTCTTCTCCCTCTCTTCCCCCTCTCTTCTCCCTCTCTTCCCCCTCTCTTCTCCCGCTTCTCCACCGACAGCCTTTGATGCTGCTCATCCTTATTTTATGTCCGTTTAACACCGGATGCGGCCGCGGTCAAACCTGGCCCCCCTGGAGGAACCGGGAATCTGCCGACGTTCCGGCTCCGGACGGTGAAGAACGGATGCGGACGCAGGTTCTCGGCATCATTTTTATTCCGGAAGCTTCAGCGGGGGAAACCATGGCAACCATGAACCAAGAAGCAATAATGTGATATTCCGTATTAATTAGGGTTGGCGACAGTTTTGGAAGAATGGAAAACTAGCTAAATTAGCTAAATTTCCGTCTGATTCTGGATTGAATGACTGAGTCAGTCAATTGCTTGGACACACCGGAGCAGTAATCTGTTCTGAATTTTCAATTCTGCACCAAAACGTCAGAAATTCGTCACCAAAGTCGCACCAAAGTGTGAGCAAATCATCCGGAAGAACGTCCATAAAAGCTGGTAAAATATTTAAAAACATGATCGCTCATCAACTAAAAACCACTCTATCGCCTCCCCAGGCAGCAGGCGGTACTGCGGGACAAAGCCGGTCGAGCTGGTTGCTCTGTGGAGGAATTCCAGTTTGCAAAGATAACTCCGCTTCCGCAGCTTCAGTAAATCCTTACTTTATTAAACCAGAGCGGCGGTCACATGACTGTCGACCCGGTAATGGCAGAGCCGGTCAGGTACGGTGGTGCAACACTGTGGCTTTAGGTTACATAAAGCCCCTGCAAACATTCAGGTTCCTCTGTGGCGCTCAGCTGTGCAGAGCAGCAGCATCCAGACAGGCTTGGACCGGATAACAGCTTACGTAACCAGGCAGCAAAGGGTCGTCCCAGTCAGCCGGGCGGAGAAGCGCCGCTCCTGCCGGGGCTGCGGCTAGCCTTGCGTTGTGTGCAGCGACACAGAAACACAGAGGTGTTGATTAGACCGCGTGGAAGCTCCTAGCGGCTAATACGCATGCTACCTGCCCGCAGGAGCGTGTTACTCACACCGTCTCCGCTTAGATAATCAGCCATTTCCACGTCAGCGTGTCTGCCTGAGGCGGCTCCTCAGCAGGCAAACGCTCGTTAGCAGCAGGCAAATGCTCGTTAGCAGCAGGCAAGCGCTCGTTAGCATCGCCGTGTTTGCGTTGATTCCAGAGGACGTCACACCAGTTCTGCTGTCTGTCGCGCTTCTGTTTTAAGGTTTTTAGTCCGGATGACGCAGAGTGGTGTCATGCCAACGCGCCGGGGACCGGGGCGGGTGGAGTCGTTACAAGTGTGCTGCGGAGGAGAGAAACACCCGTTTGGGTATGATGTCTCTGGAAGAAGGAGGAAAATGGAGATTAGCGCTGATGTTGCTAACGTAACTGGTAAAATCTGGCTCCAGTTTCAGCCGTCGGTGTGTCTTTGTGACCTTGTTGCTGCTCTTATTCTTCTATAGTTCATTTAAAAACATTTCTGTTAGCGGTTTTCGTAGCCGCCACCGGCGGCTCGCTACCAAAGACAGACAAGATCAGCCGATCGAGGAGTGATCGTATTGATCAGTAACAGACGTGATGAACAGAGCCGAAACAACGGCGACCCCATGTTGACACAGTAGCCCACCCGCACCCCCCCCAACGCTGGCCCTTTGAAGACCTTTCCCTTGGCTCCGCCCCCAGGCCCCACAGAATTGAAGGCGTGGTCCCAATAAACCCGCAGGCGACGGATCCGCCTCTGCAGACTTTGCCTGAGGAATTACCCAGAGTTCATAGCACGGGGTTACCAAAGAGCAAAGACAAAAGGTAAACAAGGAAGGAAGAATAGCCTCGGAGAATCCAAACCGCCGCGGAGTCGGCGCGTGTTTGCCAGGATCGTAAAGTCAAAACGAGGGCGGAGCAGCGTTCAGGGCTGAAGGTTCGAAATCGAAATCTGTGACCGCTGTCGTTAAGGAGGTCGCGGGCGGGTCCCGGCGCGGGTTTGTCACCACAGGAAAGCCCCTGTCAGGCGTGAGCGCAGCGAACGACTGAAACAGTCATCCGCAGTCAGATGTTGTTGTCTTTGTCCCCGCTGACACGTCTCCCTCTGTCCTCCTCCCCGCCTGGCTCCGCCCACCGGCTCAATCCCCCTTTGTGCTCTTTGGTGTGTTTTGAAGAGACCTTCTGTCTCCAACAGGAGGCTCGTCAGCGTCTGACGGATGAAATGAGGAAATAGGAGGAGAACTAAGCGAACGCAGATCACCGGATCAGCCGCGTCAGCGGCGCCCTTGACCACGAAGACGAGCAACGCATTCACGCCGATTTCAGAGGAAAACGGCTCCCAACTTCCGGCTGTCCGGCGCGTTTCCACGGTCGTTTCTAAGCTGTGCCGGTCAGAAGGTTGCTAGTTGAACTCTGTCCTGGAAGGTCCAGCGCTGATGGACGGAGGGACCGTCTCCTGTGGACCTCGGGCGTCTCGTCCTGGTCCTCACGGAGGACACTCGTCTGATTGTCCCCTCCGCTGAGGCAGCAGGTGTCCGGTCATGTGCCCGTCCCCGTGACTCGGGTCCACCGCCGCGTTAGATGCGGCCCATCTATCGGTCACGGGACGGCGGCTTGAATCCCGGCTTTGTCCGGCCACCGCGGCTCGGCTGTCAATCGGCTCCTCTGTTCACCTCATAAGGGCCCGATTCAGCGCGCTAGCGGCTTCGACAAAGCCTCTGAGCGGGACAGCGGGACAGCACCGGCCTTCAGCTCACATCAGCCCGTCAGGGGAACCTGTGACCGGCTGCTGACTGAACGCATCGTCCGCGTTGTTACCGCGGCAGCGGACTCCTGTCACATGTCACGATGCGCCTCATGTTGGCGAACGCAGCTCCAGAAGGAGAAATCGGCAGGGAAGCCAGGTTGAAGAGCGTTAGCTGGAACGCTAGCTGTCGCTACAAGGCCGATACGCCAGATCGCCCCCTAGTGGTGGGATGATTAGCCTTCAGAGCTGAACACGCAGCTGCAGGTTCCAAGCGGCTGATGCCATCCCGGCGTCACCGTCGAGGGGAAACGGCGTGCGTGCGCGGTCTGCGCATGCGCGGCCCGTGCACGCGCCTGATTAGCGTCTGGATTTCCACCTCAGAGCCAGATGTTTACGTGCGGACAGGGAGCTCGCCATGCTGCGTTTCCCTGACAGATCTGGCAGAAACGGCAACGCGGCTCCTCTCACGCTTCTGCGGTAATGAGATGAGCTGGGATTTGCTCCAGTCCGCCGCCGCCGCCGTCTGCGTCGGCGGCTAAGCCTCCCATTGATTAAGGCCGCGAACGCCAGGCCGGCATATGTCGGCTGGCGGCGGTGAGTTACAGTGAAAGCGTGATTTTAACGCGTAGCGGATGAACGAAGGCGCCTCGTGGTGCGTTCAAGGACCAACGGACGGGATCCGCTCTGCGTCTCCAACCGCGCTGTTGCCAAACTCCATTCGGGCCGTCTTTGTTGTCAGGGCCCTCCTCTAAAAGGACATCTTGGCTTTCAGTGAAACTACCTGATTAGAAGAGGATGAATAAAAGATGAGGGTGAGGATGAAGGAGTGAAAGTTCTGCATTCATCCGCCGCTCTAATCCCGTCAATCCGCCTCCTCCTCTTTGTTCTCCTGCCCTTCGCTGCCCACATTCCTCAGCCCGGCCCAATTTGAAACACAAAGGTCTGACCCCTCCTCCACCACACACACACACACACACACACACACACACACACACACACACACACACACACACACACACACGCGCGCACACACGCGCACACACACGCACACGCACACACACACACACACACACGCACACACACACACACACACACACACACACCTTTGCAGAATCCCTTGTTGTTACATTGAAATTTGTCTCCATTTTGCTCTCGGACACGAACACACGACCTTCAGGTGACTCAACTTTTATAATGAGCACGTGTGTGTGTGTGTGTACGCGCATGTGTTTCAGTTCTAGTTAATTGAGGACGTATCCGTTACTTTAAGCTCACACACACCAGTTTGCGCTAGCCAGTCTGCTTGTTGAGTATGTGTTTGGACACACACACACACACACACACACACACACGATACACTGAACAGTTACAGGTTTTAACAGGTGTCGCTGTTCTCTGACCCGTGTTTCTGCTGAGCACGCCGCGGGCTGTGGCGAACAGATGGCCATGCTCAGTGACATCACTGCCATGTGACCTGCTGCAGCCAATCAGGAGCCATCAGAGACCAGTGTCGGTTAAACGGCGAACGCCGGCGTAGCCTGGTCTCCGTCAGCTACACCTGTACAGAAACGCGGCTAACGCTCTCAATGCAACCCGAACCACAGCCTTCGCTGGTTTAGCTGCTAGCTCAGATTTACAGTTTAAACGTTCTCCGTTGTCCTGACGATCGCTCCTGCTTCTTTCAACCACCTGGGGGCGCCGCAGCGTGGATGCCGGACTTGCTCCGCCCCTTTTGTCAAGCGTGCCACAGCGCGCAGCAGCAACGGCTAACGAAGGTTAGCAGCAGGTTTGTTTCTAGTTAAAAGTTAAAAGTTAAACGACGGCGAACACGTGGTGCACCGACTGTTCCGACTGTGCTCAGGAAACATCCGAAACGCCGAGAACCTCCGTGGAAACGGGACTATTTTTGTCTTTGTTCCCCCCGATCTTTGATCTTTATCACCTCAGTTCTGCCAAAGCTGCTCGGCACCTCTCTGAAACTCCATCTGTTTGAGTCCCTGCAGGCTGGCTACCTGCTGAACACACACACACACAAACAAACACACACACACACACACACACACACACACACACACTGTGTCATTGTTTGGCAGCTGAAGTGTTGCGGAGCTGCAGAACTGCTGCCCTACATCGCCAAAGTGTTTGCAAATTGGAGGCAGAAGTGGGTCAAAACCCAGCCAGCAAACAGGGACGCAGCCTGCACATAATCAGCCGTTCAGTCCTCCGGAACAGCCTCCCCTCTTAGGCAGTCGCTCTTTTTCGCCTGTTGTGTCCAAGATGTGCAACTTTTTGGGCTAAACTGGGAAGGAATCGGTGCTTTCTCTCCCGCGCGCGCGCACGTGGGCACGTTCACGTCTGAACGACCTTGCAGGAAAATGAGACGGAACGCTCTAAATAACCACAGCCACAAAAGCACGGAGCCCGGAAGGGAAAATAAAACGCTAATGTGGACAATCAGAATTAGCCCGAAAAACCTTTAAAAAATAAACTGATGAGGACTAAAAAACGCTTAAATGGACAAAAATGAGCTTTATTTTCAGCTAAATGCTAATGTCGTAAGCTGACGAGCTGTCAAAGTCCAGGTTCGGTGTGAAAGTTGTTGTCCATAAACGCGGCTGTGAACAACAACAGTGTTATCAAACAGGTTAAGTAACGTCTCGAATGAAAGCCAATCACAGCCTCTGAATCAGGTCACATGACCCTGTCAAACGGCAGAGGCTGTTGTCATGGTCTCAGGTGAGCTGTCAGCAAGCAGGCAAGGCAGGTGAGACCAACACCTGAGGGTGGTCACGGGTGTTTGCACAGGTGATCGTTCCAGTCCAGCTAGCTGCAGCAGTTTGTAAACAGCAAAGCTAAAACTCGTACGCTGCTGACCAGCTAATGCTGGTTAGCATCTGCAAATGATCCACACGTTGATATAGATCCTTCCAATTCTATTCACGCAGGTGCTGATCCACCGACGCCGCAGGTATTTCGGCACAGTAATAAATTAGCCAGCGCTAAGTGGGCTAATGTGCCACGTTAGCTCGGCACTTGTGAAATTTGGGTGATGCTGTTTTCAAATGGACACTGAGGGCTTTATCGGCTGGAAGAGCACTTCAGGAGCTAACGTGTTCCACGGGAAAGCGCCGCTAATCGTTGTTTTGGACATTAAAATGTCAGATCGCAGATAATGTCAGCTATTTGCGGCTCCGTTCTGAAAGGAGGAGCTAGCGGCCTTCCGCCGCGGAGGGTTCCTCTGTTTCAGGGAGGCTGGTGAAACGCGCCGGTGTTAAAGAGCACAGTCTGAAAACCAGCCAGCCAGTCTGGTATCATCAGCATCAGCCGCCAATCTGCAACCTTCAAACATCCCAGCGGGGCAGCTCATGACCTTTCCCCAGGGATCGCCATGGCGACAGCCTGCTGAAGCAGCAGAGCGGGCTCCCGCCGCCCCGCGAGGCTAAAGTTTGCGTAACGATCTAGATGCTAGAAGAACGACAGACGTCTGCACACCGATGCTAGCGCTAATTACCCGACTGGTTTTGTGTAAAGGTTTAATAGACATTGGACAGATAATTACTGTTATTATTATAGTTATAATCAGCTGTGTCATGGTAATGTGACGTATACTAGCTCGCTAATGAGTTACATGAGGGTAAACGTCATAGCGGGAAGGTTCTTTTTTCTTAACCTCGGTCACATTCCACAGATAAGAGCAGCACGTGCGGTTGCGTTAATGATTTTCCGTCTGGATTGTAAACAAACGCGTCCACGTCTCAGAGCAGCAACTTTCTGATGTCTCAGAAGTTCCAAACTTCTGAGTTCAGAGGTTGGCTACATTAGCATCTAGCCGCATTTAAAGCTGAGCGTGTGACGCTACAGCGGACCTCCAGGAAGCTCCATCCCGCCGCCGTGGCTGCACGCCGCGCTCCTCCTCCGCCCGGCTTTGTTTATTTTAAGACCCAGAATGCACTGTGGTGGTGGCGGGGGGGTTGGGGGTGCGGGTTTGTTTGGAAGAACAACAGCAGGGTTCCTTCAGCCAAATGGACACGTGTTTATTCTGCAATGTTTCCTCATCACTCACTAAAATCAGAACAACAGAAAAAAGGTTGTTTTGCTTCGGAGGCCTCAGTTCAGCAAACAAACTCACCTTTAATGCGCTAATTTTACGACATTTGCAGCTAAAGCTAACCCTCTGTTTGGATTTCTTTGATTGGCGACATGCTAGCTTGTGATCAGCTGATCTCAATCCTTGTGGCGACACGTCGTATTATGAAAAAGATCTATGACACAGAAAAAGCCACGACAAACAAGACGCTTAGCGGGCGGATGCTACGCTAGCTGTCGTACTTCTCAGCGTCCTGTACGAGAATTAGCCGACGTCTTACGGCGTCTGATATTTGTTGTCAGCTACTTCTGACTGTTTCTTCCTTCATCACGTTATAATTTAGCCTTTTAGCCCCTTTTTAGCAACATATCCTGAAGTAATTAATCATTGCAGTGACTTGATTTTTATCAGAAATGCATCAACAACAAAGCAAATGTAGCATTTGCTAATTAGAGTCAACAAAAGGAGCGGAGAGCCTCTCCATAAAACCTCCACACGACATTTATGGGTCATAACCAATAAAAAAACCCTTAAATTGTCGTCCGGTGCCTCTAAGCAGCCGCTCCTCGCCGACTGTTGCTGAGCAGAAAGCGTGAACCCTGATGTAACGACGGCAACTTCCGCCGTGACGGAGGGGCCGAACCTCCCGAGGACGAGTGTGTATTAATAACTCCTCCTCGTTATCACCGCCGAAAACACGAGCAGCAACAGCATCAGCGACATAAGCCCGTCGGGAAAAGGCAGGCTAATGGTGGAAGAAAGACGGTGGAGAGAGAGAGAGAGAGAGAGAGAGAAGGGGGGATGGTCTGGATGTTTAGGAGGTGCAGTCAAAAATATAAATAGGAAGTGCTAATTACTCACTACCAAAACTCCCCCTTGTGGCAGGTAGCGGTCTACGCCACAACTTGTACGTTTTACGCGTTCATCGTTTTCAGTCTCGACCGACCGACAAGAGGTTGCTTATAGATGAGGGGGTGGGGCATTCCTTAAAGAGGCGGGGTCACCCAAACGTGGGCGGGACATCCATATATGCCGATGTCAAACACGCTAGCAGTAAATTCAGAAAATTAGAGATTCAGAAGTCCGGAAAACTGAACGGAAATCAGCGACTCTTCATCTTTCCATCGTCATGGATACTGTGGGTTCCTGAACTCGTCATGAATCTTTAATGTGGTGCCATTTTCCTTCCTTTGCATAACAAATCATACATAAAACATGGACTTGCCTTCATTAGCATCCAGCTGTCTCCAGGGTGTTTAAGTATCATCCCAGTAAACGTTAGCAGCGTCCTTTCCGCCTTTCCAGTTTATTGATGAGCAGATAAAACTGTGCTCAGACAACTTCTGATAACTAATTAATTTGAGTTTATCTGCCCCACTTTTACCAAAACAGGTCCCCGAACCCCCGCCGGATATCTGCCAGTTCAACACTCTGGCGTGACCTCTCACTCCCCTGTGAAAGGCGTTTCAGATCTCTGTCAACAACAAGAGCATCACCGTTGTAGATCTTTGGAAGAGGCTCCTGAACGCACCACAATCCCCAAAAACCGCCGACAAATTCAGGTTTTGACATCGTAGCATGAATATTGTGCGTTGTTGTAAGCGGTGCCAGCGCTGTGGAGCGGGACCAGACCAGCTCTGAACCCAGGACGGACCAGGCCAGAACCTGCAACCCGGTCGGCCGCAGCAGCGCCTCAGTTAGCAACGGGCTGGAAAAGCCCAGCAGGAGGTCGCAGAATGCAAAGAGCGCGAGTGCAGACGCACGGTCGCGGCTGAATATCGATGGAGATGAAGATGCGACCACAGGGCCCTTCTGTCCGTCAAACCAAACGGGTCAGAACCTCAGGAGCAGAACCGCCCCGACTGCCTGGCCGCGTGCTCGGGCTGCGTTATTGGTGATAAACAGACGTGCCAATAAACAGGCAGCACATCCAACTGGCAGTCAGGGAGCGTCTCAGGTCGCTTGGCATGTAGCACCACGCCGGGGCTCGGATACCGCCGGGGGGGCGGGGGGGGCGTGCTGCAGCTCGCAGCGAAGCCGAGGGAACACAAACAAAGACGCAGCCCAACGGCTCTCTCTCTCCGCTCTCTCCTCTCTCTCTCCTTCTCTCTCTCTCTCCTGTCTCTCCTCTCTCTCTCCTTCTCTCTCTCCTTCTCTCTCTCTCTCCTCTCCCCACCTCTCTCTCTCCTTCTCTCTCTCTCCCCCTCTCCCTCCCTCCCTCCCTCCACATTGCCAGGAAACCAGGCTGGGCTCGGGGGGGAGGGGAGGAGACCAGAGCCCAGCAGGTGCTCCAGCTCTGCAGCACAGAACCGGCTCATCTGCAGCCCCAAGGCCCCAGAACGTAAACACGCCGGCCCCGCCGCCGTCCTCAGAGGGTCCCGGTCCGCCACGCTTCTCCGGGGACACTCTCGCCTTCATCCTGGAGAGGACGCGCTGAAGGATGCGTGGAGAATCCTGCTTCTGCCACAGCTGCTCCTCTTCCTCCAACCTGTCAGGAATTTATTCACCTGGCTAAAAAAATACCTGCAAATCTGTGTAGTGTGCGTTTCCACTGCGCCTCAAAGTTCTGGCAAACGTATGAAAATCAGGTGGCTGGCGTTGGGAGGAGGAGGAGGAAGTGGAGGAGGAGGAGGAGGAGGAGGAACCCTCCAGGTTCTGACAATCGTTCCTCAGATTCTTCAGCTTTTCTAGAATGTATTCGGTGGTTTACTACATTTAGCTCCATAAAACGTCCGTAAAGGTTCCTGCGGTCGACCTTCAGCCAAGGTCGGGCTCTAGTTTTTGCAGAGCTTGACGGGAAGCGACAGTTTTCCAGCGTCGCTGCTCCCGATTCGGCTAATGAGGTGGAGAACATCACATGACCAGTCCAGCCAGTCTGTCAACCGGTGGGATCGTCAAAGCTAACAGAGTCAAACATCAGCTGTCTGTTAGTATGCCCAGAGGGGAGGTCTCAAATGTTACCATGGGAACCAACCTTGCAACATGCACGTCTGAGGGTCAGCAGCAAAGTTTCCTGCCAATGCTAACCGCTAGCAGCCGGTTTAGCGGAGTCTGGCTCCGCTGTTGGGCTGAAACAGCGTTTTAGCTACTTTTGCCCCGGGCTGAGAGCGCGACCCCCCCCTCCCCCCCCACCCCCCGACAGCGCCGGCCCCCCGGGGCCAAACGGAGACGGACCCTCCCGCCGCTGCAGCCTTTAACGGCGTCAGCGCTCCCGGGCTGGAGCTGCTTACGATAATGCGACACGGCGAGGAGCACGTTTACGTGCGGGAATGTGCTGGCCTCAGCAGGTAAACACCACCTGGGCGCGTCACACACACACACACACACACACACACACACACACACACACACACACCCCTCCCCCAGCCCTCCGTCAGCGTGAGCCGGCTGTTTAACAACAGAGCGGCTGGAGTCGCCGCCTGTTGCAGCGCTGCTTCCCCCTCCCCCATCCACGTGCTCCTGCTCATCTGGACGGGCATGAGGAAGGCCACATCAAACACGTGCTCCACGCCGCCGCCACCCCACCTCCTCCCCGCCGTCTCTCGCTATCAGCCTGTTTTCCTTTGTCCGGCCCATTTTTCCCAGCGCGGTGTGATTTCGCCGAGGCCGGCAGACATGTGATCACTGCTGGATACCGCGAACTCGGGGCAGCCGTGTTTTGGGAGGAGGAGGAGGAAGAGAAGGAAGAAGGAAAACAAACTGACACGAGCAGCTATCAGGACATTCTGTCCAGCCACAGAACGTGCACCTTCTGCCAGAACAGAGCCGCCGTGTTTACCCAGAAACGCTCACATCAAACATTCCTGCGCTGCTGCGGCTTTGACCCCCGCAGAGGTCACGGATGAGCCGCCGCACGGTTGCAGCCCTGTGTGGTATGCTAACACCCCAGGATCCGGGAAGGGTTGTAGCTAAGGGAGACACACGTAGGCCTAAAGCTGGATTTACATATGGGACTAAACACACCTCTAAGCTACGGCGTACATACCTAGCACGCATGCTAGCAAAGACCGCTACTTGTTTGTGCCACTGCTATGCGGCACCAGCCGTTTGAGCCTGTTTTGAGTCGTAATGCTTAGCTGCTAAGCAGTTCTCTCGCTAATCAGTCCACAGGAAACGGAAACACGAACGAGCAGGGCGTCAAAAATGTCCCCCGTGTAGACAAAAGGCCCGGTGACTTTTCCCAGGAGGTGTCGCGTAGAAACACTTAGCCTTTTGCTGCTAACAGCAACGCGGGGGAAGCTAAAGCGCTCACGGGTGGTAGCAGACGCATTAGCATTAGCACCCATTAGACTCAGTGGCTTTAGGGCTTCTTTTGGATGCTAACAATGGCTATAGTTGCATTATTTTTTTAAGTTTCTGCCTCTGGATTCAGGCGTGACGTCCTTCGTAAATGTGGCCTGGATCAGCAGCGAAGCCGTCATAAATACATAAATAGCCGGTTGTTAGCTTACGCAAGCCAATTAATCTGAATCCTAGTTCGGTAGCTGTTGGAATAAAGTGCAAATGAATCCGCCGCCGCTTTGCTGCAACCTGAGCTGACCCAGAAACGGCTGTTTTGATGATTATTTCATGCCGTTAGCAGATTAAAGCTAATTAATTCCACTCTTTCATTAAGGATAAAAAGTGGATCTCTGCACAGGCCACCAGTGTTTTCATTTAACCTTTTGCTATCTGGCTAATGTTTCATCCCCTCACATTCAAAGCTGCCCTTTAGAATCTTTTAGCGCGAGCGGCTAAGTGTCATATTTATGAGCGTTTGTCAGTCTTTCCCACCAACCGCTTCCTCGTGCGCGCTGCTTCCTGGAACGCCGAACACGCCGGTATTTACGCCGCGGCTTTCGAGCCCTCCGCGCCTGCACGGGGCCTTTGATTGGCGAGGAGACGCAGGTTTGCCCAGGCAGAGAACCTTATCACAGCCGAGGCGTTACCAGTCGGGCAGCGTGTCCCAGGCCTTGGGGGGGAGGGGGGCAAACAAAATAACAGGGTGGAGAAGCAGCATTCCAGGAGCGCTAAGAATAGCAAACTGGACCCTGCGCTCCGGCACGAAGTTCACCACCGGTCTGAGGCAACAGCGCGATGACTCCCGGCACGTTGCCCCCGAGCCCGCCGGGTCGCTACGTGCACCGCTGCACCAGCGCAGGTTGGCCGCTGCAGACGCGGCGTTTTGAGCCGGTCCTTTAGTCTCCTTACTGCAGAGGTTTCATCCTTGAAACTGGCTTATCAGCTGGAGCTGTGGGAGGTTTTCAGCAGAACAAACAGAAAGTCCTCCCACGCTAAACAGAGCCCACGGAACCTGGATTACATCTGTTATAACGCAATAATGATCGCATTAGTGGCGACTAATGTGAAAACCTAAAGTCCAAATTTAGACTTTCATGGTTTGAAGTCACAGAATGATTCACAGCAGCCGATAAAAGGGAATGTATCTGAATCAATCCATTGCTATTTCCGTGACTCCGCCCCTTCGCCTCCTCAGCGACATCATCGGGAGCGTTCCTGTGGATCCGTACTGGTCCAGGCCTCTGCAGAACAGGAAGTGGCCGCAGCACCAGCGGATTATAACTCCGACTGGCTGAAATTCAAAATATGTGCCCCAGTTCAGGCTAGCGCCAAGTCTGCGAGGATAAAGATCAAAGCAAAGATTTGATCGTAAAGACTGAAAAACCTTGAAAAGGAACAAAAATGTTTCACTCCTTTTATCCAATTAAAAACTATTGTGACAGTTATTCCTCAGGGCTCATTTAGGGGTCAGGGAGGTCACATTAACTCCAGATTTCCTCACCTCAACCTTTAATGGCGTTCATGGATTCACCACAAACGTTAAGGTTTTGTCGTGGGGAGTGGGACCTCTTCACCTTTTGTGCGTCTCTGATGTGACAACGTCTCAAACATCATTTCAACAGCGGTCACGCAGCGATGACTCACAGGGGATCAGCGGCGTCTGCGGCTGGAAAAACAGCCACATTACGCCACCGTTAGTCATGAAACTGAGTAAAACACGCGTCTACCGTGTCATCTCAGCTTGTTTAACACAGAAACTGCATAAACTTCCTGTTTGCCTTCTGGTGGCCTCTTGGTCGCACCTGCCTTTAAAAACAACTCATTCCGGTCGGAGCTCCGAGATTCCAACATTCCCGCCCAGAATAGCGAGGCGCTTTGGCAGAAACACACAAGCTAGCATGGCCGCAGCCGTCGCTGATTAGCCGTTGCGGCGGACTCAGAGAACCTCACGCCTGCTGGATTCGTACATTCTGATCCGTGGCCGATTCCTGGGTGCGTTTGCGACGCGGCGGCAGAGAGGAAACCGTCGTTCCTCTCGGCGGTTTTGGCTGAGCCGGCGGGAAAGACGAGCGAGTCCAATGACAAAATAAAAGCTGCACGTTTGATCCGCTTTCAACCAAAGACGTTGAGGAAGACGCAGGAAAAAGTCGAGGAACGGAAACGAATGTGTTTCTTTTACTCTGCGACGCCGGCGGCAAGGACAGGCAGACCTTGCCGCCGGCTCGTGTTGGTGTCTGCAGAAGAACCCAGAATAGATTTGCATAGTCATCCGAAAGGACCCGACAGAGGCAGCAAAAAGCTGCAAAGTCAGAGAAACAGTCGGAGTCAAAGCGGCCTGTTAGAGTCCTCAGACACACAGGAAGAGGAGGAAGAGGAGGAAGAGGAGGAAGCTTTGTTGGGCTTTGGTTGACTTTGGCGCGAAGTAACCATCTTTGAGACGCACCTTCTCAAAGTGAAGCTAACGTCTGACGGCGCCACGCTTTCCTTTGCTCCCACAGTGCGGCAGCGGCGGCCTCTGAAACCTACGAGGATTAGCGACCCATCTGCGCACGGACGTCCTTCTGCTAACATTTGTCCCGAATTATACGCGTAAACAACCGCAAACGACCTTACAGCGGCGCCACAAGCGGTCAGGAAGTGAAAACCAACACAAAAACCACAAGCAGGGTGTAGCCCCGCCCCCTCACCAGGGCGCCGACACACCCCTCCGAGTCCGACTGGTGCGTGTGTTATCAGATGAAATGAAAGGATGAACTGGACCCTGTGAAGGTCAGAGGTCAGAGCCGTCCCGTCAGCCGCCAACGCTGCGGTGCAAGCCGTGACCCGCGCCCTGAGGACGCCCTAACCTGCCTTCGTCTTTGAGGCTCAGCGGCGGAAACGCTTCCTGAAAGACGAGACGCCGCCGCTCAGGCGCACGACCTCTGCGCCTCCACGCCCGGACAGGCTCGCGCCACGGGCGGGACGAGCCGCGGCCTCGATGGGAGCTTTCTCAGCGCCTCTCTGACTCTGAAACGGGAAGTTGTTTGAAACAAAACCGCAGTTTCACCCGTTTCCTGTTGCAGACGCGAGAGTTTCCTGCTGCTTCAGAGTGTGAAAACAAGATAAGCAAAGAGTTAACAGGATCCGTCCTGATCCAGGCAGACGGACTGGGAACGGTTGCCTGGTGTGTGTGTGTGTGTGTGTGTGTGTGTGTGTGTGTGTGAGGGTGTTGTTGGCCAAATGGAACCGCTGGAGCGCAACCCAGGAGACCCAGGAATCTGAGAGGGACCCTCCCCCTCCCATGCAAACACAGACATTAGCAGAGCAGCAGCAGCACCTCCACACACACACACACACACACACACACACGGTAATAAAACAGCATATGTTCTGGTTTCTCCTACCTGCAGCAGCAGGTGGGAAGCCCCTCCCCACTAATTCGTCAAGCAGGAGGGAGGAGGAAGAAGAGACGAGGCCTCTTTATTGTCGGGCTCCCGTCAGAAATCTGATCTGAGGTCCGTCTTTGCTTCTGCTGAAGTTTTAATCCAGGACTTCAAAAACGGGCTTCTGCAGCCTCGCTCGCCGCCTTTGTTCCTGCCTGTGAGGAAAAGACACAATCGCCGTCTTTTATTTTGAAAAACACAGCCTAGATATTGTCTCAGGTCGCTTTCGGGCTAGCTTGTTCTTGACAGCGCTAATCCATTATCCATTAAATGTATTAAATACCTCATCTCAACTCTTCACTGCAGCCCACCACTAGAGGGCCATCCAATATTATTAGCCTAGGTCTGCGTGATGTGGAACATGTTTCGGTAAACGCTACAAGTGAACCAACACGCCAGCTAATTAGTAGCCAGCAGCGCCCACAGTGTGGACCGGTGAGACGCTATGACCAGACTGGTGGTTGTAAACACGCTAGCACGGTTCAGTGCTCGGTGTCCTCTCAAAGCTAATGGCTAATTTATTCAGCTGACCTTTCCGCACATCTGCTTTCGCTGCGCTGCGAACCTCACGAGCGCTACAGCGGCGGCTAATGCGGCGGTCTGTTGTGATTACCTGGCGTGCGGCGCTTCTGCTAACAATAATTGGCTTTTGTGGCGGCTGCGTTACTCACGCTGGAGTACGACTACACAGCAAGGACGGAGGCGGGGCCACGGGGCCGCAGGCGCAAGAAACCATGAGGAATATGAAACCTGGACATGTGGGGGGGGCAAAGAAAGAAGCTAACGCACGTCAACTAGAGACCAAGCTTTTGTTCTAGCAGGTGCACATAAACAAATCACAGCAATCCCTCCTTTGCATAGGAGCTGTGGTCGCGACGTAACGTGACGGCGCAGCCGAGGGCTAATAGCGAGGACGCAGCGCAGCCCAGGAGTAGCGATCGCTAACCCACTGGTCCTGTCTGAGCTGGACCAGGAAGGGACCCTCAGACAAGCAGAGGAGGTCAGACAGAACTGCCGAGTTAGCGCGCGGCCGTGTTGGGCAGAGCAGAGCGGGAACAGCGGCGGTCCTGAGGCCTGCGGGACGACACGTCTCGTCCCAGGACAGACAGCGACCTGCCTCCTGAAATTACGAATGTAAATATTCTCTGTTAGCTTCAGATTGAGTCCCATTAGCGTCATATTCCTGGTGCCGCAGAGAGTCTTGGCTAACATTGTCTCCAAAAGCGCAACGCCACGGGAAAAGTCTTTAAAAGTCGTTAAGCTACTGCATGTTAGCATGCGCACGCAGCGAGCACGCCTCTGTGCGCCTCTAGCTAGCTGCTGGCTAACTTATCAGTTGGTTTGTAGTTTTCCTAACGGTGGGTTTTAGCGCCGCCTACAGTGTTGGCGGGGAAGTGACGTACATCAAGTTTACGCTGTTGATTGGTTTTTGGTGGCGAGCGGCTGGTTAAAAATGGCTCCTGTGAGCTCGGTCCTGACGTTCCTGGTGATAATGATCACGCTGGAGTTGATGAAGGCGGGCGGGACCCGGAGCGCTGCTGCCCCGCCGGATCACCGGAGCCGCTGACTGCAGGTTCCTGAGCTCGGTGATTCAGGGGAGAGGACCAATGGCAACAAAGGAGACGAGGAGGACGGTGGCTCCTCCTCCTCCTCCTCCTCCTGCCTTCCTCCCCTCCCTCTCTCGCTGCCTTATAGCTGCACATAATCCCGGAGTTGACCCAGAAAACAAACTCCTCCGCCTGCACCGCGTCGCCGCAGAGTTGAGTCCGCCGCAGGGCTGCATGTAGCCGCAGCGTCAGCCGGAGAACAGAGCCCGCACAGCCCGCAGAAACCTCCGCTCCGGACCCCCGCACGGACTCCACGCACACACAGCGGGTAGGTGTCTGGGTTCCTGCTCAGGTGGACGGGCGGTACTTTGCGCTTCTGTTGAAACAGGTTGGTTCGGATCCGCGGAATCGCTGCCGTCTCCGCGCCGCCGCTTCGCGTCCGCGGCAGAAATGTAATTTCAGTCCGGTAATTTCTGAATTTACAGGAATTATGAGGCTCGTTTAAAGCGGCGGCTTCTGGGAGCGCGGATCCAGCTGCGCGTCAGAGCTTCGATGTGTTTGTGTCAGTTGTGAGCGGGTTTAAACCCCCCCGGAAGGTTCGGATCACCGGATCTCCTCTGGATCTCTGCCGCGGCTGGTGACGGAGGTGAAACAGGCAGCAAACGCAGTCTGAGCGGAGCAGAACCGGTTCTGCTCTGATCCTGGTGATCACGTAGGTCGAGGCTGAGGATGAAGGGCTGAAGGTTTGTGTGCGTGCGCGTATGTGCGTGCTGTTCCTCTGCGGGCTGCGGGGTCTCTGCTGCCCCCCCTCGTTGAGCAGACGTCCAGCGCTGGTCTCTGCGGGTGTCCCAGTGGAAGGTTTTAGGTTCCGGTCCGGGGGCCACCAGCGGTCCTGGGGACGGTTTGAAACGCTAGAACAAACTGGGCCAGCGGCTAGCTTCTCCGCCTTTGTGACGCTAAAAGTTAACGTGCGCAGTTTTAATCAACACCGTGTTCGCCTCTGTAAACACGCTAGCATGCTAGCATGCTAGCATGCTAACGTTACCTGCATCATTTACCATGTCTGTTTTAATAATTAACCCCTGAACTGGACCCACTCTTCCTCCGCCTCTTCCTCCGACTGTTCCTCCGCCTCTTCCTCTGACTCCGACTGTTCCTCCGCCTCTTCCTCCAACTCTTCCTCCGACTGTTCCTCCGACTGTTCCTCCGCCTCTTCCTCCAACTATTCCTCCAACCGTTCCTCCAACTCTTCCTCCACCTCTTTCTCCGACTCTTCCTCCAACTGTTACTCCGACTGTTCCTCCGCCTTCCTCCAACTATTCCTCCAACCGTCTTCTCCAACTCTTCCTCCACCTCTTTCTCCACTCTTCCTCCAACTGTTATCCGAATTTCTTCCTCCCCACTCTTCCTCCAACTGTTACCCACTCTTCCTCCGCTCTTCCTCCGCCCGTTCTTCCAACTGTTCCTCCGCTCTTCCTCCACCGTTCTCCGCCTTCCTCCAACTGTTCCTCCCACTTTTCCTCCAACTAGCATCTGACTGTTCTCCACTCTTCCTCAAACTCTTCCTCCAACTGTTCCTCTGCCTCTTCCTCCAACTGTTCCTCCAACTGTTCCTCCAACTCTTCCTCCGCCTCTTCCTCCGCCTCTCCTCCAACTGCCCTCTCCACCTCTCCGACTCTTCTCCGACTCTTCCTCCAACTGGTCTCTAATTTTCCTCCGACTCTCCTCCAACTGTTACCCGACTCTTCCTCCAACTCCTTCTCCTCCAACGTCCCTCCGGCCTCTTCTCCGCTCTTCCTCTGCAGCCTGCAGTAGCCGACTCACCCCAGATGCCGCCAATGCCATTAGCCGCTTTCGCCAAATTGTTCCGCTCTCTTACCAGGACTCTAACCATCGCTAATGCTAACTCAAATCTCCTAGCTGTAACGCTGGTTGTTGCTGCGTTAACCTTGTGTTTAATGACGGCCTGACCTTTCTGCGTCTCCATGGCGCGCAGGTCGCGATGAGCATTATGATGATGCCCATGAGCCACGGCTTCAGGATGGGCATGAACGGACACCCTCAGCACAACGGCCAGCCCGGCATGCGCGCTTTGCCCAACGGCCACAGGTGCCGTACTCACGCAGGCTCCCAGAGCATGGAGGCGTACCATGCAGCGCCCGGCGTGTTGGGTCTCGGTGAGGGCGCGGCGCCATGAGCGCGCCCCGCCATACAACCACCACCACCAGATGTCTGGCAGCATGATGTACCAGGGCCAGGGTCCGCAGCAGCACCACCACCTGCACCCGCAGCAGCAGCAGCAGCAGCAGGGGGGGGGGCACCCGCAGCAGTATCACCACGGCAACCTCACATCCCAGCACTCATGGCCAGCATGCACTGGTGAAACTCAACACCCGGCACCACGGACACCGCTGGGCGGCCCGCCAAGTGCCACCTGCCCAGCGGGGCAGTACCGGGTGGGCCCCAACCAGCTGGCGGGCATGCAGCACATGGGCGGCCCGTTCGGGCCCAGCGGCACGGACATGGACCTGATCGACGAGGAGGTTCTGACCGCTGGTGTTGAGCTGGGCTTGGACCGTCAGAGCTGCCCAATTTTTCTGGGTCAGAACGTAGTTTGACTTCCTGTCGACTTTGTGTGCAACAGTGCCGAAAGCACGGGCAAGACAAGTTGAGCAGGAGGCCCGCCGCCCGCCTGCCCGGGCCCGCCTGCCCGACCACTGGCGGCCACGTAGCACAGCCAGAGGAGACAATCTTTTTCTGTTTGGGTGTTTCTGTGTTTCGTGTAGTCAACAGCGCCCGCTGGATCAGATGAGAACGCCAGAGAACCAGCAGGGTTCTCTGGGCGGGGCTCTTGGGTACACCCTGAACGCCACTCGGTCTATGCCTTCTGTCCTCCGACCGTAGCAGCAGCCACTCACCCCGTCGAGCCCCTTAGGATCAAACCGTAATTCGGCCGGCTAAACCGGTTGGTTCTTCAAATGAGACTTTGCGCTAAACATTGTCAGGAGGGAATCACATCCATCGCTGATCAACACTTTGCTAGAGCGGGAAAAAGGTTCTGGGTATAGGTTAGAGAGATGAAACAAAAAGTGACTGTTGGAAAAAAGACAAAAACAATTAGCGCTTGTGTTCTTGTGCGCCTGTGTGGTTAGTGCACGGCCTCTCCTTCCACCATCGCCGGCGTATGACGGTGCGTGAGGGCTGGCCCCGCAGCACCCGACCGCTGGGCCCCGCCACAAGCGCCCACTGGATTCAGAAAGCCAGCGCCAGCGCATGCTAGCACCGAGGGAAGGGACGCATTTGGCCTTAGCGCGACTGCGGCCTCTGACTGATGCTAACCGTTAGCGCAGCCTTCTCCCTGTATCGCGTATCTTTTGTATCAGAATAGAGCCCAGTCCCCTGGAACCATTTGAAGGACCCGGAACCATTTGAAGGTACTTTTCTGACGCATCATTATCGTGCTGATTCCACTGTGTTGATTTGAATTCGCGAGTCCTGCACCACCCCACCCCACCCCACAGGCCTGAAGCTTGGCGGACTGATCAGTCCAGCGTGAGGACCCCACCCCCGCCCCGCCCCTGCTCCTGCCCCACCTTCCCACGGCTACCGAGAATGTACAGTTGAACGCCGTGGCGGGAAATCAGCATGTTCATAAACGCGAGATTGTACTCCTGGTTCCCAAATTACACATCGTTCATTTCCGTCTTCCCCGCCCCCACCACCCACCTCCACCTCCCCAAAGCTTTTGTATTATTGATTCTATTTTGAGAAATGTATTTATTTTCAAATAAAAATATTTACTTAAAGATGCCTTTTGTTTTTCTGCCATGCGTAAAAACGAAGCTTTCTCCGTAAACGCCTGTGATTGTCGTCGGCCGTCAGCTGGATTTAATTGAAAGCTGTACGTGTCCCAGCCCCAAGGATCAGGAGTCTGGTTCTAAACTGTTGATTCTGGCTTTGTTGTTGCCCTCTGAACGCCCCTCAGTGCCACAGCTTGGATTTATGTGGAGGAAAAATATAACTGGCTTCATTAAAATTCTAATTAGCTGTTCCGCTGAGTGGACCTGGAAATAGCGGTCATGCCCACATGACGCACGCGGCAGCCACGCCATCCCGAGTTGCTTTACGGAGCTTTTGATAAAACTCTGGCTGATGACCCCAGATAAACGCAGCTGAAGTGCTCCTCCAGGTTCCCCTGCTGGTGACGCCAATGCCGAGACCCTTCAGCCGTTTGAGCAGATGAAACAGATCAAGTGTCCTTAAGATGACCAGGATAAGACGCCTCAGGGCGCCTCACCTCTCTTCTGCTAAAGATGTTAAAGAGAGGAATAAAAATGCTGGGATTCAGCCCAAATCTTGCTGATGCTAGCGCTAACGAACGTTAGCTACCCCTTCAAGCTCAAGTGAGCGGCCAGGACCTCCACAGATCTGAGACCAGCTGGATCTGCCCTGAAATCAAACAGGAAAATGGAAACATCCCCGCTCTTCCCACGCTCTCACCCGCAGGAGAAACCGTTCAGAACCCGCGGGTCTCGTGGTTCCCTCCAGAGCTTCAGTAAAGCAGCCACTCATCAGGGAGCCAGAACAACATTACCTTCAAGGGTTCCCAAAGCCCACAAACGAACCCCGATGAGTCACCGCCATGTTCCAGACCAGAGCTGAGCTCATGAACTCATCTGAACCCGGAGTTCCTCGGAGCAGAAATCCGTTCTGATTACTTGGAACAGACTTTCAAACAGTCAGACTGGAAACGTTCCACAGCTCCACTCCTGGAAACATCCTGAAACATCCTGGAAACATCCGCCGCCTGGTCCCGCCCAGGTTCTTCCTGTTAAAGGCCCGCAGCTTCTCAGGGGTCACCGCCCGCCCGCAGGCAGGTCGACTGCAACCTGATTCCCTTATAAATAAAAAGGCTGAATTTGACTGTTAGCATCTCAGGGACTTAGCTCTTAGCTACCTGCTCGTGGCGACCTTTAGCTCTGTAGCACCTCGCTGGTTGCGCGTTGTGGCGGCGGCCCCAGATGCATCCCAGTGTATCTACGATAAATGCCTCTGTTTTGTTGCGCTGTCGCTCTTTGTGTTGCTGAAACCAGCTGCCTCTGCCGCGTTTCTGTTGTAGCCTCCTCCTCGCATAATATTTAAACCGAACGAGATGATTCACATTTGGTGGGCGTGAGCCATTTTGTAGTTTTAATACAACGCTAATGTGAGTTTTAGCTTAATACCAGAGATTCACGTCCACTCAAAGAAGAGTGAGAGGAACCAGCTTCAGAGCTACTGTTTAGCCCAGGCAATTCCGCGGACGCCAAGGCTGACACGCAGAGCCACGAGCAACTTTGGCAGCATTCGCCGACAGGATTTAACCTCACGCCGATGACCTTCGATCGCTCGCGCCCCAGAGAAGTTACTAACGCTAACGGTGTTGTAAAACAGTTCGCCACCTGTTTGGTGTGCAATACCTTTGTTGTGCCTCGAGCGCCGGGCGTTACAACAAAGGTGGGCTGCCCCACGCAACCACGCGGTGACGCCTGTTTTCTGCTCTGATGTCAGATCGGAAGACTTGGGCTGTTTGCGTTGCTCAACGGCAGCGACTTCGGCAGGTTTCAAGCTCAGACTGGTTCGTGGCTACACGGGCTAACGCTTGTGTTAACTCACAGGAATTAGCGCCAGACTGTTATCACAGTCTTAAAGGGGCCTGGCCTAAATCTGCCACCAAATTCACGACAACCGAAGGAAGATTCAGACGATCCGGAATCAAACCAGCAAACAAACATGCTGCCATCACCAGCTCAGCTCGAACGCCGTCGCTCTCCTCGACCTCGAGGCAACGGTGACGCACGCAAATATCAAGTCCCGCCGTCTGAGAGTCAGCCTCGCCGCCGTCCTCATTACTCATCGTCAGAGCTGCCGGTGCTTCAGGGTCGCTGGAGGAATCCACGACGAGGCCCGGGCGTCAGCGCCAAGGTCGCCAACACAGACGGAAGGTTCCAGATCGGCCGCTTTTTCTCTGCTTTTGACATTCTGCTTCACCTGACCCCGGAAACTGACGCTTTCGGCGACATTTGACATTATTTTATTAAGCCAGCATGCTAACACCGCTGCCCCACCGACACGCTACGGCGAGATAAAGGTGTCTAAGATGTCGGGTGAGCGTCAGAACTGCTTCTGGAAGCCACCTGATGGTTGTTTTACTCATGTTTTCCTTGGAAGTCCCAGCTTTTTTGAGCAGCCACCATCCAACCCAGCTGCGACATAGGGCACGGGGTTAGCGAAATGCTAACAGGAAAGGTCAGCTGAAATGCCAGTGCCATTTACAGCAAACAGCAGCCCTTTAAGCCAAACCGCAGCGCGGGTGTATTTGCTAACTGTTAGCACTTGACTTTAAACTCTGAGTCATTCGCTGAACTCCAGAGATCGGGCTTTTTCAGATCAGCACAACTGAATAAATTCACATACTTGGGTTCACATCAAAAGCTCCAGTGCTTCATTCTTCTATTTTAATCAACAAAAAAGATAAACTGAATGCTGAGAAGGTGCTTCAGTACAACAGGTCAATATTTGTTTTGAATCACCAACAGCTTTATGACGCCACAGCAGCAACTCAGACTGCCTCCTGTTAGCGCTGCTAGCATCTTTCAGTACAGTTCAGCCTGTAGCTAGGCAGTCCTGGCACAAAGCTTCTATGAGACTCCACAAACATCACTGGAGTTCTGAACGTTAACAAGACAAGGCTAACTCGGGCTAAAAGGGAATGATTGCATTTTAGATGATTTATTGGAAGAGAACTGATGTTGCAGATGTTCGCAGTATCAGCTAGCATGATGCTAAGAAATGTTTAGATGAGTTCTTGAGCCGAGTCACATGGGATGCTTTCTGCTAACGGTTGCTAACGTTAGCAACAATTGGTTAAAACCATTTAGCTTCTCTCAAAAGGTCATGAAGTGAAGCAAATTTCCAGGCCCGGTTCATCGGTTCTGCTCTCTTGGAAACAGAACGCACGCCGCTCCTCCTTCCTCTGCTTTGCTGTCTTTGCACGGGCGCCCACGCCGTCTTCATCCGCATCCAACCCTCCCTGTCGACACGGGCGCTTCAGTTATGGAGGAACGCTGCCGCGAGAAGGAGGAGAAACTTGTCGCTGAGCGGTCGCGCTTTCATCGGTGGGCCAGGAGCGGCCGCGCCCAGCAGGCGGGTTTCTTGGACCGGGCCCCTTGTTTCATAGATCTGCATGGCTGTCCGGACGCCCAGCAGCCACGCAGCCTCTCCCACTGCCTCCGCCACCATCTCCCAAATGCGTCATACTTCCAGCCTCACGCCAGCGCCCTTGAAGGCTCCTCTTCTCCCACTCTGCCTCGCTGCTCCTCATCAGGCTCTGGGTTAACTGGTCTTATTTCACTGGGGTGGAGTCGGGTTATTGTCGAAATCCTGTCGCCACGGCTACGATAGCTGGCAAGTTGCACTCTCTGGCTTCATTACAGCTAGCGCTTTAGCAGCGAAGTGTGTTTCTTCATTCAGCTTCTCACAACATTCTTCTGTTCACGCTAAATCTGCTTAGCTTTTACGTCCTGTTTGACTTCCTGGTTGGGACGGCGTAATATTGGTAAAATTAGTATAAACAGTCAACGGATCAAGGATTTGTTATCGAGCGCTGCACTTTAGCAGACAATGCACAGCCAAGATGGAAACACAAGGAGGAGAAGCGACAGCAGCATAAGTGACACAGGTGAATCACAGGGGAATCACACAGGAGACATAAAAAAGAAGAAAGATGAGAGGAACCCCTCCAAACGCCACGGTAACGTCCAGGAACAGGACGAAAAGACGAACACGCGTGACAGGAAGTATGAAAACAGTACCAACATCCTCTGACAAAAGCAACACAAGAGGCTAACTCAGACACCGTAGACGCGGATGCCAATTTCCTGTAGCGTAAGAAGCATTGTGTAAACACGTGATTTCTACAGCGGGTTTGCCCACAACACGCCAGCAAAGCTCGTGATTTGCTGGCCAGGTAGGGTCGGCTATGAACCGGGCTGTCGTCTCAGCGCGGCGGCTAGCTCGCCGTCGATTGGCGTCTGGAGGCTAAAGGCTTTCTTTCCGCAAGAAGCTACACGTTGCTTTGTTGCTACGGGTAGCTGTGCCGGTATCACTCCTGCAACGATTGTTCTTCAATATTAAAGAAGAGAGCATAAGTTTCCGCCAACCTCCACAAACAAATCCATTCCCCGTAGCCGAGTTGAGTTCTCTTCTCGGCGCTAGCGAGCTAAAAACTGCCTTAATTCCTTTCGACACAGTTTGAAAATAAAAACTTGTCAGGAGAGTGACGCGAGCTCTCTTTAGCTAAAAAACAGCTAAAAAACCAGGCATCCGCGTGGCGGCTCCGGAGCTGGAGTTGACGAAAGAAAAAAAAACGGGGGGAAAAAAGAGAGAATCCCCATGAGAACGGCTAGCTAAAAATAAATCCTCTCTGCACCTCAACAAGGTCACTCTTTGGGTTTGGTTTGATTGGAGCGCCGCGGTCGCTAACGAGCCCGACATTATTCCAAGAGTGATTGCTCAAAAGTCTCTTATTTCTCTTACGCCGGGCGCTCTAGCAGCCTTGAAGCCGATTTCCGCTAACGCCGCTTAGCTTCTTTGTTCATCTGAACGTCGCCGGTCTGAGATCAGATGAAAAACACCAGCCTGCTGTAAATAAGTAACTTGTTTGCCCGCCTCTGACCTTACTGTTGCTACAAGAGAGGCCGCCGCACGTTTCGAGCGATGATAGCGCAGTAAATATTAGTGGAGGAAGACCTGACAGAAGAAAAAAAAAACGAAAAAGAGGAAAAGAAAGAGGACAAGCATCTGGTGCTCAGATGGAGCCGCTGCGCCAAGAACAATCGCGCGGACAACAGCACCGCTAACAGGTGCTTAGTTAGGCTACTCCTGCTAGTTAGCGCTAACCGGCGTTACCTCAGGAGCGTTGGGAGCTTGTACTAACCTTAGCGGTGGTGTCGGAACCCAACAGCACCGGTAGTCCAGAAGCCGCATGATCAGCGCATCGTTTCCATTCCTTTTAAATTTCAGGCTAACAGCTTTGCTAACATCGCGACTGTGATGTTCGATGCTAACACCTCTGTGTCAGACACGCAAGTTGGGTCACAGCATGCGCACTGATAGACGCCACCATTATGCAAACAGCACACGTAGCATGACTCAGGCGTGCGCACACGCAGTTAGCGGCAGGCTAATGAAGCGTTTGTCTCCTCCACGTTCAGTCGCTCTCAGGGTTTTTCTTCTTCGAGGGCACAAGAACGTGACGCTCGGCGTAGGCCAGTTAGAGGAGGCAAATTGTGCATGCTAATAGGACTTATTGTCAGCCGCCCCCTTAGCTTAGCCGGGTGATGGATGCTAACTCACAGCTGGCTGGTTACGCTGAGCTACGTCAACAACACAGATAACAGATGAAATAAGAATTAAAAAAATAAACGTCGGGCAATAGCTGCAATAGAAATTAGAACTGGAGGTTTGAGCAATCTGAAAGAGGAAGAGTTGAGTTTAACACTGAAAACAGGTTTATAGTCGCATTTTTCAGTTTGAAACCCACAAAATAACCACACAAGCCGTCCACAGTCGAGGACAGAGACCGGAAGCCTGTCAACCTGCTGGCGACCTGAGAGCCTGGAGGCTGTGCAAGTAGCGTCCTCCTGTCCTCCTCCTCACCACAGAGTCGGGATCCAAACACGGGAGCGCCTAGTGAACCACCGTTTCCTCTGGTGGCGCTAACGGAGAACTGCACCAGGTAGAGCCGCTTTGTCTAACTAAATCGAGACGGGGCGCTTATTTTCATCTTTTTTAAACCTTTGATCCGACCGCGGAAAAGGTGGAAATGACGGACATCAACATGAACAGGAGAGGGCAAAAACCGAGGTCAGCACTTGGAAAACTGGGAAATTCCTGTGCAAAGACGATTAAACTGGGGGAAACTGACAAACACTGAAAATCATCCCCGACAGGGAGGAGGTCACCTGTGACGTCAGGTCACCTGACCCGACACCCCTGCCTGTTAGGCCAATGACCTTCCTCCTCCCAGTGCAGACCGGAAGCTGGATTATTTATGTTTATCGGTGTGATAGTTTCAGATTAAAAGTTGTTTTTAGATGGTTTCGTGATGGTGGGAAGACTGGGATGATCAACCCCAGGAGACGTGATTAATCACACAGTCAGAGCTGATCAAAACTCTGATCAATCAAACTGTGGAGGCGCAAAGGAGCCAAAAGACACGACTGCTGAGCTTCTGCGCTTCCCACATGCAAACTGGTTCAACTGGAGTTATTTACTGGTTTGAACCACTGGTTTCCAGTTGGCCCCGGGTCCCTGTTACAGGTTCATCCAGCCCGCACAGCCAGTCTTATTTGAACACAGAGTTTGTTCTCATTTCCGTGTTCATCCCTCTTTTCCGCACTATTTGCTGACTAAACAGCGGAAGCAACACAGCGTTTGCTCATTTACTGGGGAAGCTGTGTTGGGGTGAACACTGAACACAAACTGGTTATTTTCCGCCGCACGCAGACTTCTACTGCACGGTTAATATTTCTACAATTCATAAAGCACGAATCCCGATATTGCAGCCGCCCGTGGGGGCCGGGATTATCGCCTGAAGCTCCGGGTGGGGATCAGTGAGCGCAGCCTGTCATGACCTCGCTGCTGCCACTGGGGGTCAGTGTTGCTCCAGATTCCTCCTGCTGGTCTGCGGTGGCCCAGAGTCACCCAGGGGCCCTGTCAGGTGACCTCACTGGCGGTGAGGATGCGCCTCTTCACCCTCAGAGTGGTTTCAGAGATTATACCAGCACTGGAAACCAGTCAGAGGCGTTCGCCCAGTTCATTTAAACCGGTTTGATTGATGGGTCAGATGAAACGTGTCGGGAGCGATTCTCCTTTAATGAAATCAAACATGACAAGTTTAAACTTGATGTTGCTTTGACAGTAAAAACCGCGAGATCTGGAGTGGCGATCATATGACACAAGCCCTCCCGACCTCACGCCATACAGGCACCGCTCCAGGCCTGAAGAAACGAACCAGGAGGAGCTCCAGATTAGCCGTTAGCTTGGGAGAAAATGAGGCCAGTATCCACGTGATGTATTGGCTCAGCAAACAGTTTTGTACTGTTTTCACGGCCTCGGTCAGCCGTCCAAGTCTTCATCAGTCCGACACGACGTGGAAATTATTGCCCCATTAAACGGGGCAACCTGTGCTGGAGCAACGCCGCCGCAACCTCATCTGTGGTTAATCAGGCTACGCTCGCGCGTTAGCCTGCGAGGGGAAACACGAGTTTTACAACTATTAAAGGAACTTCAAGCTGAGCTGGGAGAAGGGAGGGGCATATGGCTGGGCGTGGCCACGCCGCAGCAGCTTTGAGCAACAACCAAGAAAAGTTTGAGCCAAAAGTCCAAAGATTTCCATAAAAGTGCATCAGGCTGATGTGGCGCGTTCAGCCCAGCGCTCTCTGAAGGTGCGGATGGGGGTCGAGGCGGGTGAGTTAGCCGCCTGCCCCCGGGGACGGAGCCAGACCTCGTGGTCGCCCTCCAACAGCAGCGCAGCTCACAGGTTATCGCCGAGCGAGTCATCATCGCCGCGCCATCGCAAGTTCTGCACGCCAATCCTCCCACCGCCTTTTTAATCCCCCCCCAACCCCAGAGCTCCCCCCCCCCCATCCACGCACAAACGCCGTCTTCACTTCCATCACTCTCCTCCTCTACACTCCATCACTCTCCTCTCTACACTCCATCACTCTCCTCTCCTCTACACTTCCATCACATCCTGCTGGGAATTTTGGAAAGACTGCCAGGGGCGACAGTGTGGGGAGGCTGGGGTTGGGCTGGGGGTTGGCGGGGGGCTGCATGTTCTCCAGACATGACCGAAGGAATCCTGAAATGTCAGGGCAAACCACACGCGTCGGGCCTCTTCCAAGGCCTCAGGTTTGCACGCTGGAGCCGCCTCCGTATGATAATCTGGGGCAACCAGGCACCGCATGGGTTGTCTCCTCACCAGCAACAGTGCAGAAAGAGGCATTTTTCAACCAATTTATTAATCCTTTTGGGCAATGTTCCTGTTCAGAAATGCAAATTGAATCAATCTGAGGCTGAGACTTTAAGACTTTCAAGTGATTTAATTAGAAAGTGAGGCAACACAGCGAGGGGAGGGAGGGGAGGGGGAGGAAGGGGAGGGGGAGCGGCATTTTCATGCTGTTCCTGCGGGATTGGGGGGTGAAGGACGCGTAAACCCGCCGCTGACGGCTTCCTCAAAAGAAGAAATTCCGTCGTTTAGCTGCATCCATCCGTCCGCCCGTCCATCCGTCCATCCGTCCCCGCCGCCCTTCACCTCCCACCCGGCTGTTTACGCCCGGGGACGGGCTCTGCCTGCCGGGGGTGTGTTTGGGGACAGCGCTCCCTCACAGCCCCCGCAGCAGGAGCCTCCCTCCATCCCTCCCTGCATCCTTTGTCCTTCCGTGCTGCTGTTATTTACTCCCCAACCATTTCTCTTCCCTCCTCCTCCCTCCATCCCTCACTGAGCCCCCCCGCCCCAACCCCCCAACCCCCCATCACGCTCCCATCATTTTCCGAGCCCTGAGCTGACTGAGCCTCCCGAAGCCATCAGGTCTGATTGTCTGATCTCCAGGCATCCAAATGAAAAATGAGGATTCCTCTCAGCCACTATTTTTATTCTGTTTTCATTCTCTCTTTCATTCGTCTCTCTCGGTTTTTTTCCCTCTTCCCACCTCTTTTTCACACATCCAGCGCTCTGCCGCGTTGGCTATTTCGCTCATGCTTCCTCACCTCCGTTGGCCTTCCCCGAGCTGCCAATCTCAGCCCATTCCTCCTCTCCCTTCCGCTCATTTATCCTCCCGTCTCCGGCCCGCTTTGACTGGCAGCCGCGCCGGCACGACGATGCGGCGGGAGAAAGAGTCGGAGATCAGAGAGCGAGGCCCGGGGTCACGCCGCGCTAGCTAACGAAAACAACGTTATCACAGAGTCGGTGGCGGAAACGGAGGGGCCAGGCGTGAGCAGGTGGAGGGCGGGGCTAGTAAATCAGGCAGGAAAGAGTCGACCTTGGCGGGAAAGAGGGAAGCTAACTTAGCCACGCTAACGCCAGCATGACTTTTAAGAGCGATAAAACACAGATGGACAAGAGAACTTTTCAGTTTTCAGTTCGTCCAGATCGGGGACGCCCGATGCTAACTGTGAGCGCATCGCGGCTACAGACAAATGCTTTAGCCTGTTTTGTGGAGAAGACACTGCGTCCTTCAGGTTCCAGGTGACCTCGTAGCTGATAATAGCAGCTCGCGGATCAGTGATGCTTTATGCTAATGTTATTTTTCCCCTCAACTGGAAATAGTGGAACAAATTTATTTTAAATCCCTGCCAAAAATCCCCGGAATCATCAAACTGGCTCAACCTCCACCCTTACGGAGAAAAAAAGGCAGTTTTTAAATTTGAAACCTTGTTTATGCTAGCGATGTAGCTAGCTCAAAGCGTTAGATCCAGAACCGGAACCCGCAGGTGGTGGAGCTGACCCGCAGACGCTGACCCTGCTGGAACCGAAGTGACGCGGCTGTAGCGCAGCGATGCTAACGATGGAGCCCAGAGGCTGCTGGGGGCCCCAGAAACCGCTATGGCTGCCCTGGCCTGGTGAGGGTGAGGCGGGGTGAGGCGGGGCGAGGCTGCCAGGTGTCAGTGTTGTAGATGAGCTGCTGGACCGCGAGGCCGGAGGTGATGGAGTGCGTGAGGTCCACTCCATCGCTGTCATTAATAACCACGACAGGCCTGGCAGCGCCGCGCCGCTACGCTCACGTACATAACCCTCCAAACAGCCGCCGGGGCCACGCCAGTAGCCCCCCGCCCCCGCCACCACCCCCGCCTCCCCAGAAGAGGCTCACACACCTGCAGACCTGCCTGAGCACCAATGTCAACATGACAGGAAGGAAAAAGTGACAAACTGGTTTTCCTTCACGTCTCACAGGCGTAGAACAAATCAGGCAATCTGATTGGTTCTTAGCTGTGGCTCGTTTATGACATCACGGCGATAGACGAGGAAGCAGGTGCAGCAGCCAGTGGCGATATAAGCGGCAAATGCTAATATAACGCTAAACCCTTAGCATCGCTCCCAAGCTGGTTTACCAACGTTGTTTTGTTGCACTGTTGACTTTTTTCACAAAGTTGATTCTAGCAAAAACAAAAAACTTCAGGTGGGCTAGCATTAGCATTTGCTAGGACAACATCAAAGAGCCGGACCGGCGCAGAAAAAAATGACATCAAACAAGAAGAAACTGTTAATATCTGAGGAAAGATGGACCTGAGCCTCCATCATCTGCTGGCGGCGACGGCAGTGAAAGGTGGAGGGCAACGGCGCCACGGCTGGTGCGTCTGTGCAGGAAGAGAAGATGGAGGGATAAAGAGGGAGACGGATGAAAGCGAGAGGGAGATTTGATGAATTAATGACTGTTCTCACAAGCAGAAGCCTCCTCTCGCTCCGACTCAGACACAGCCGATGAAATAATAAATAAACACATGAATAAGTGAAGAGGCCTGAACGAGACGGCGCTCCAGAGGGGGGAGGGGATTCGGGGGGGGAGGGGCGGCGTGGCGAATCGGCACACGGTGAGCCTCTCTGGTGATTCGCTTCAACATCAAGCAGCTGGAGGTTACTGAAAAATTTAGGGATGCGCGGGGAGCCGCTGAATGCTAATAGAGACCCCCCCCCCGACTCACTCCAGCGCACGCCGACCACCTTCCCTCCCCGCTGACCTTGCTCCGTGGCGGCATGCTAACGAGACGGCGGCTGGGAGGGCGAGCAGGGGCGTCCGAGCGACACCTTGGTACGTCCGAGATCTGTGCGGAGACGGGCGACGTGCCGCTAATCCAAACAAGGCGAGGGGGCGGGGGGGCTGGCTCTGAACATAATCTGTCATAATTTAGATGGAGAAACGAATAAACAAGAAGCCGAAACGACCCGGCGAGCGATTTTACCCCAAATCCCGGTTAAGGCGACCACGCCGACCTTGACCGCATCTTCCTTGACGCCAGCTGGAGACGAAAGCAGAGGTCAAACGGGTCGTCTGCGCGCTCCTTCCTGCTCGCTGCTCTCTGATTGGCCGGGAGAAATGAAAGGAATCCACCCAGAAACACATTTCTTTGATGAAAGAATCAAAGTAAAGGACGGCGTCCTCGCCCGACCTCCTGACCTCAGAGGAGGAGCGGCGCGGGAACGCCGCCGCCGATGCTCAGGTCATGAAAGCGGGCCGATCAAAGCATTTGAAGAGATCAAAGGGCTTCTTGCTCCAGAGGAAGGGGAGGTGTGAGACCCCCCAGCTCTGGTCCTGGTCTGAGTCTGGCGGTCGGGACGCTGATGGATCGGATGAGATGGGCGCCGCCAACATGATTTACGGGGAGGGCTGCGGGGTTGCCGGGCGACGGTCCCCTGCAACGATAACGGCAGCTCCGCCCGGCTCGGAGGAGTTTGCCCCCCCCAACCAACACAAAGCGCCGTGTCGTGACCTCCTCTGGATTTACGGGCTCCTGCGCGGCGCTCCTGCCGACCCCCCCACCACGAACGCGCTGTCTGGTCTCCTCTGAAGCTCCAGTGCCTCAGCAACACCTCCCAGTCCTCCCACTACAGGCTACTGGGAAGCACCCGGAGCCCAGTCGGCTCCAGAATCCCGGCTGCCAGCGAGGTCATCTGTCCGAGCGCGGTCAGACACCGGGGGGAGATGCTGAGGGAGGGGGGTTATGTGAGGATAGAGGGGGTATGGATCACGGTGAAATCCAAACAACTGTGACGGCAACCGCGGCTAAACGCCTTTAGCCCCGCGACCGAAACGGTTTGGGAGAAAAAGAAAACCAGCATCGACTAAGACGACGAGAAGTGGAGCCGGATGCAGTGCATCATGGGTAAAGGAGGCGGCTTGTGTGACCTGGCTCTCCTGGTTCTGCCGCGTGTTTCTATGAGAACGGTGAACCGACAGTGAAGGAGCCGACAGTCCTACCAGCCTCGGTGGGACAGACCTGTTAGCCTGTGGAGGAGCGGAAGCTAACAGAGGCTAACAGAAGCTAACAGAGGCAGAATGAAAGAACAGAGGCTAACAGAAGCTAAAAGAGGCTAAAAGAAGCTAACAGAGGCTAACAGAAACCAACAGAGGCTAACAGAGGCTAAAAGAAGCTAACAGAGACTGAAAGAAACCAACAGAGGCTAACATAAGCTAAGAGAGGCTAAAAGAAGCTAACAGAGACTGAAAGAAACCAACAGAGGCTAACATAAGCTAAGAGAGGCTAAAAGAAGCTAACAGAGGTGGAATGAAACCAACAGAGGCTAACATAAGCTAAGAGAGGCTAAAAGAAGCTAACAGAGATGGAATGAAACCAACAGAGGCTAAAAGAAGCTAACAGAGGCTAACAGAGGCTAGCTAGAAAGAGAAAACTCTCAGGCCTTTGATGCTGTCAACAAGACTCTGATGGAGGCGGGCCAAGTGTGTGTGTGTGTGTGAGAGAGAGAGAGAGAGAGAGAGAGAGAGAGAGAGAGAGAGCGACGCCAGTCCAAGAGGCTTTTTGTGACAGTTTGTGAAAGTTTGTCGCCATGGAGCCTCTCATCACTTTTCAAAGACAGACGCTTCTCAGAAAACACAAACCCACTTTTTTTTCCTGCATTCTGAGTTTCGTCCAAGCAAAAAAGAAACTCTTCATGGCCTCTTCATCATCAATCATCTCACACACACTCCCATTCACACATTTTGAAGCTGTGTTCGGAGCGCAGAGTGTCGGGGTAATGACTTACACATGTCCCTATTAAGGATCTGGCACATGCTGGGAACTTTCCCACTCGTCCATAATTGATATTAATCCCTGCTCTTTGGTGGGAACGTCACGGAGACGCTAGCTAGCGCACGTTTACGGTGCACAGTCGCAGACCTTCAGGGAAATGAAGGAACGGCTGTGATAAATGTAATAACGATAAAAGTCTAGATTAAACTCCTCTGAGCTGTTTTTTTTTTTTTTGTCTCATCTATAGTTTGTCGTGCTAAGCGCTAACCTACGGCTAAGCTACGACATTTTAGCTCAGTCTAGCTACACTTACGGGGGCCGGGGTGGTCTTCAGGTACAGTTTATGGGTCTAAACTGGATTTTAAGCAGAGTTTTTCACACAAATTTGTCTTTTTCAACACTTTTCTGTCCTCGTTAGCAATCGTTTCTCAGCAAACAAAAGCTCGTCCTTCTTTTCTAAACGGCTGCTAAACAGAACAGACCAAAGCCAGTCAGGACATCACGTGGAATTAAATGTGTTTCCTGTTCCGACAGGACTCTGTTGGATCAAAGCGCAAACACACGAAAGGGGAAACACACACGTCCCGCGTGCCCCCGCTGGATGACCTCGGCAGCGGCCTCCTCCGGTCGGACCTGTGACTGTGAGGGACGGAAGCGCGCGGTGGACATCACATGTTCTCCTGGAAGCAGGAAAATAGATAATTCATGTGACAGGGGAAGTTTTCTGGGCAGATGAAAAAGAATTTCATTCCCCTCGCTCCTTCTAAACTTCCCTGTGGGGCCCTGGTCTCATTTCCCAGCTGGGTGTCTCTCACACACACACACACACACACACACACACACACACACACACACACACACACACACACACAAGGGTCTGTCTGTGAGGACACCCATCTGTCCCTCTCTGCTTGTTGAGAGAAGAATGGAGACTTCATTAGGCCCTGCGTTAGCTTAGCATAGGCTAAATGCCTAGTGTGAGAGCCAGAGGAGGAACAAAAAGGACCTTTCAACATCTGGTTTACAGAGTATTTCCTGTTCTGAGCTCGCTAACTTTGGAGATTAGCACTGTTTTGTTGTGGCAACATGGCGGATCAACAGTTTATCTTGCTGCTACGTCAGTAACAACACAGATTAAATATGCTAACATGGTCCGACGCTATTATTAATAATATCTTATTAGCATTTCCCCAAACTAAAGTCTTAGCATCTGACCTGAGAAGGAAGGTTTCCTACATTCTGCTGCTGTCTCCTAACCCATTAGCACACAAGTTACTAAACTTACTAAGCTAAAACAGGAAGTAAGTGAACAGCGCTTTAAAGAACTTTAATTTTTTTTTCTAAAAATCAGCTAATTTTGATTCCAGTTTCTCTGACTGACTGATGTTGTTTTCATGCTACATGCTGTGCGACTGTCACACCATTAGCAGCAGGGAATTAAAGCACATGTGGAGCCGGAGCGTTTCCACACATGCTAGCTCTGTGAATTAGCAACTTATTTTCACAAAGTTTGTGAGCTGGCAAGAAAAGTAGAAACTTGAAAACGAGAAAGTCGCCGACCAAAGTCTTTAACGCTGAAGAAAGAGGGAACTTTTCTCAGAATACCCCTCGCGACCACCGGAGGCGCTGTGGCGTAGTCCCGGCGGCGCTCTGAACAGGAGATTTACCTGAACAAGATGGATGTGATTGAAGCACACTTGCTAACTATGTTGTAGCGACTCGGCCAGCTTCAGAGCGGTTTCCACGGATACACGGGGGTGAGGCGGTAATGACGGGGCCTGTGTAGGACGAAGGCTTCTTTTAAGATTCGGGGTTTTTCATCATCGGGCTCCGTCTCGCGGCCTGCGGGCCATGAAGATAGATGTGCCGCTGTGAGCCCTGCTGTTCCTCACAGCGCTGATTGGACTCTGGCAGCAACACCCCGACTGTTCCGCGGCCCAATGGAATCCGAGACCGACGTCTCCGAGTCGGCCTCACGCTAGCCTCCGCCACGCTGACAGGAACACAAGTTTCCAAATGAAAGAGACGGATTTATGCGCGTGTGTGTGGGAGGCGGGTGTTTCTGGAGGTATCACGTGTGTGTGTGATTGTGTGTGTGTGGATCCCAGCAAACAGCAGCAGAACAAATATTTTTGGGAGTTTTTCTCCCGCCGAGTTCGGAGGTTGGCTGATGTAACAGCGCTGGAGCCTCGGCTAATCCCGCTTTAGCCACGTTTCTGGCTGATGTAAATGATAATTATGTAAATTGGGCGCAAGGCGCGCGGAGCAGCGTGTCAGTGATGTAAGCTAAACGAAACGTCTTCAGCGACTAAAGCGTTAATTGAGGGAATTCGGGTTTGTGTCGTGTCCCGCCGATGCTTTACGCCATCACCAAACCCTCCCTCGCGTGTCTGTCAAGTCGTACTTTTTCTAAACATCGTAGTAAAATAAACGCGTTAAACGACTCTGCCGATACTACACGGCTGTAGTGATGTTAGAAGCGAGGATGGTCGCCCTCTGGTGGTCGACTGCACAGCTGCATCTCCTCGTGAAAATTCCTGTTGGCCGTATTTGTGCGTCTGGTTAGCGTAAAGTTAGCGATGTAGCTGCTGTCTGCGCTTGCACACACAGGCAGCAGGATTCAGGCTTCAGTTCAAATAAATTAATATCAGAATATGTTTCTATCAATTATTAGACGGAATAAAAACACTGTGAAATTGAGGTATTTGCAAAGGATCCTTATCTTTTCACACTCGTCACATCTGAATGAAAACACCCGACACCTCCGGGGAGGAAGAGAAAAGGTGCAGCGATGGTGAGACTGTTCAAAAAAGGTGATAAACCACCAAAAATCTGAGAAAAATGAGCAAAAGAACAGAAAGTGGGGGTGGGAGGGGGCCTCCGCCCGTCAGCTCAAGGTGCTCCAGGTCCTGATAACCAGGCAGAGGCGACCCCGACTGCTGGGGCCCCTCCGGGGTCAGGACCACCAGTTGGAGGCTGGAAACCCAGGAGTGCGGGAGAGGCAGAGGTCAAAAGGTCGCAGCAAATCTTCCATCGGAGGGTTGGGAAGAGAAGAAAGCTCTTCTCCTCTGCCCCCCCCTCCCCCACCAACACAACAGCATTTCCTCTGATGCGCCGCCGCACTCACCCGCCGCCCACCGTAACCGCTCTGGCGGTCTCGCCGCCTCCTCCCCTTCACTCATGTCTAATCAGAGCTCACGGCCCCGCCGCTCCGCAGTTAACCCCTGGGCACTCGGGACCCCCCCACCCCCACATACGGCTGTTGTGGATCTTGGGTGGCAGCCAGGGTGCCCTCTCGCGTCTGCCCGCCCGTCTGCACGCCAACGGCCGGCCCCCCAGCCTCATTTGTATGCCAGTCATGCGTCGTTGGGGCCGCTGGGTCTTAAACAAGTGTGGGAAAGGGGGCATTTCACACATTCCTGAGGAGGGCATATTGAGCTCATTAGCATCGCTCGCTACAATAGGTCTTTGTGCGCGATGTGGGACTGGGGGTCCGTGCCAAATGTCCTCGGGTGACGATGAAGATCCACATGTGCGAGTCCTTACTGGTCCTCGCCAGACAACGGACGTGTCCGACGCTGCTTTGTGTCGGTCGTGGCGTTAGGGGGTGAGAATTAGCTTAGCATGCTAACAACCACCGGAAATCTAATGCTGCTGCAACACAAGAGCTGATCCCAGTAACAGGTTAGCCTGACTGACTGGACTGGGCTAACTGGTGCCACTGGACAGGAGGGTGCTCTTTACTGGGGACTATTTCCTGCTGCGGAAGGATCATATTCGAGGTGCTGATGTTCAGACACATTAAAGTAAAGAGTGTAAAATATTTAGCTTCGCCTCGCACCTGTGGTGATTACATGTGCAATTTGGCAGGTATGTTCGAGCTGAAGTGTGTTTTGCACTTTGCTAGTGTGTGTGTGTGTGTGTGTGTGTGTGGGGGGGGGGGTAGGGCGGGGGTTATTGTATTACACAGAAATGCATTAACGAGCATCCACGCTGAAAGAAGTGCACTCACTCACTCCGCTGAAGGCTCCCAGCAGCGGCCCTGATTGAAGCTCACACACACACACACACCCACACACACACACACACACACACACACACAGACCCACAGAGTTTCGTGACAAAAAGGGCAACAGGAGCAGAACCATCCAGCGCCAGCCCCTCATGTTTCCCTCTCAGACTGAAAACAGAGACCCCCCACCCTGAAGGCATCACCCTCTCCTCCAGACCGCCGGTCCCAGACTCCTCCTCGCCACATGTGGCCAAACAGAGAGGGGGGGGGCATCCCTCCTCTGCTGGGAAAAAGGTTAAAAGGGGCTGTCTTTCATAAGCTCATCCTGCTCAAACTGCTTCTGCATAATTTATGAGCTTGTTACTGTAATCAAAAATTCTTCTTTAGTGTCTTTTTTGTTGTGTGTGTGTGTGTGTGTGTGTGTGTGTGTGTGTGTGTGTGTGTGTTGGGGGTGCTGGGCAAATGCACGGCGGAGGCAGCTTCTTCCCCTCACAAACACTTTCCTGCGAACCCGCTGCCTTTTCATGTGAAATGAGATACTGCTGCGATGTCCCCCGGGGACGAAGACGCGCACGCAAACCACAACACACAACACAAAGTTGCGAAGGGGAGGAAGAGGAGTGTGTGTGTGCGCGCGGCACAATATCTCAAACTTCTCTCTGCTCGTGAATATTAATGAGGGTAGACTTTTCAGACGGATCCCGACGGCGCGGAGCTAGCCGGAGCCCGCCATGATATCGCTTTACAGGCTATTGTCGGCCAAACGGATTGATCGCGAGGTCATTTCTGGTTATTAATAACAGCTCCAGAGTTGCATCAGGTGGCGCCAGAACTCCTGAGCAGCTGATCTCAAATCTCATTCCAATGCAAGAGGTCAAAACTAGCGCCGTTAGCGCGCTAAAATGCTTGGATTCTTTCCTGTTTACGGCACCTCTGGCGGGTTTTAGCGTCCCGTCGCACCGTTAGCTGGCGGCGACGCTGCGTAGCTTACAGTTAGCCATTAGCTAACACTTAGAAGGTGTGGCTCACGCGTGTCACCTGCTAGCTGTGCGGCTATTAGCGGTAATGGTGACACAGAGCTGTGGATGACGAGCTGTCACAGACGTAAAACAGGCTTTCTTGAACGAGTGTCACAGTTTCCCTCGTCTTTAATAGATGATTAGTTTGTTTTGGACCCCGAGGGCCCGGTGCCACGTTCAGACGCCGATTATCTCTCTTCCCTCCGCATGCTAACAGTGGATGTGTGATCATCCATCCATCCTTTCATCCATCATCACTTCTCTCATCCATCACGTCCATCATGGCGCCGCAAGTATGTTTTACATACGGTACCCTCTCCTCCGCTCCTTATTCTCTCATCTTCTTTCCCATCCCTCTTCTTCTCCTCCTCCTCTTTATCTTCTCTTTGCACTTGTCTTCCCTCCTTTCTCTTTGTCTCTCTCCTCTCCTCTCCTCTTCCCTTCTCTCCTCTCCTCTTCCCTCCTCTCCTCTTCCCTCCTCTCCTCTCTACTTCCTGTTTCGATGACATCACTAGATGGTCACATGGTCTCACACACTTGAAATCGATAAATCTGAAACATCTGAGCTGCTGTAAACGTTAGCTTCTATCTGTAAAAACTCTGGGCGGGTTCACGCTGAGCTGCAATCAGCAATCACGTTAAAAGTTCCTCTGGCGGCGTCTTAAACGTGACACGCTCAGCCTCTGTTGTCGTTCACGCCGCGCTCGCCGCTTCTGATGATTTTCCTCTTATTTTCCTTTCTTGTTAGCAGAAGCCACAGTGGCGTCGCGCTTTGTTTTTTACGGTGTAGCTGTGGGGCGTTCGTTTGTCGAGATGCTCTCTTTGTACGCGGAAAATAAAGTTAGCGTGATTGATTGTTTATTGGGAGTCTGCAGTTTTTTGTATTTGCCCTGAAGCCGTCTTGATATTTTGAGTTGCTGTCAGAGCAACAAGTGTCTGGATCCTGAGTCGCGGTAGTTTTTCCGTTTACCTGAACGTCCGAGTTCGGGGATGAATCGCTGCTTCCTTCAGAAGCAACAAGAAGCTAGCGTCGCGTATTGGTGACATTGAAGGCCTTCAGAGGCGTGATTGTCCTCGTCTCGTGTCTTCCAAGCGCGTCAGGACGGAGGAATTTACCGTCCTGAAGGCCGGACAGGAAGTCACCGGCCGACAGCTGGTGGCGTGACCACGGAGCCTCCCGCCTACGTGGCTGCTAGCCTGGGAAACTGGGCCACCATTCAGGAGCCTGGTCAGGCCACAAGCGTCTCACCCTGTGGCCTGAAGATGCTCTGGGGCTCCAGGGACCAGGAGGGACAGATTAGCCTGAGGGTTTTAGCTAGCTAGCTTCAAGTTTACCAGGACGCGTATTAGCCAGCTTAGCGCTAGGTTCTGCTCTGGCACTGGTTAGTGGTGCTAATGTGGCAGGCTACCTTTGCTAATGCTAACAGAGGAACAGCTAAGTTGTGTCTGGGCCTAGGACAGCCTTGGACCGGCTACGGTCATGGAAACACAGATAAAAACGTCTCTTTCTGCACCACACGGATCGCTTGACCAAAGCCGGCTGGATCAAAATGTCCAATCAAGACTGAAAACAGACGCTAGCTTCCTCTTCCCTCGTCCTCCCGACAAACAGGTGCCGTCGCCGAGGAGTCGGAGAAACTTCAGAGCGGAGATGAAGAGAGCGCGGAGCGGAGAGGCCTTTTGAGCAGCGGCTCATCTTTTATTTGGCGGCGCTTCAAATGTCGCCCGTTTACCGCGTCTAGACGAGACAGCTTTTCTGTCTTAGCGACAATATAAAAGCTATTTACTGTAGCAGCAGAAGACAGGCTCCTCTGTCAGTCTTCCTACCACAGACGTCGCCTCCACGTTGCAGATGAGTTTGTCAGATGCCTCGTCCTCCCTCCCTCCCTCCGTCTATCCCTCCCTCCCTCCCTCTCTCTCTAGCCTCCTTTGAAGCTCTGAGGCGATCTGAACCTGTTTGATGGATAATTTGAGGATCTCAGTGTGTGAGAACGGGGCTGAGGCGACGTTCGCTTTCTGGCGGCGGCGCTTCAGAAAACAGGTCGTACAAAGGGGCTTGTTCTCCTCCTGCAGGCCCTCTAGAATCAGGCAGCCAGCGTGTTCAGACTGCTTATGTGCTCTTCGCTGCTCTTCGCCACCAGCTTCTTGTGCAGCTCCTCCTGCTGATTGAGGAGACGATCCTGGTTCATTTAAGTCAACCTGGAGATCATCCTGGAACAAAACGGCGCTGATTTATGTGCGACGTCCAGCAACAAGGCCCCTACGGCCGATAAAAGCCGACAGTTTCAAGCAAATAGTCATCAATTTCTTCTTCTGAGCTGAAGTTCTTCCTCTTCCCCTCAGAAGATCCTGGACCTCCGTCCATCCGAGGCTTCTCTTCTTCTGCTCCTTTTCCTACAAGTTTGTAGAAATCCGAACAAGTGCGCAGTCGTGCGCTAGCCTGAACAACAGCTGATTAGGACGAGAGCGTTCGGCCAATCAGCATTCTCCAGAGCTCAGCCCCGCCCCCCAGGAATTCCAGGGAATGTGAGAAGCCCCAACCACCAGATTGGTGATTTTTTTCAGGAATGTTTGGAGCTGGGAGGCTTTTTTTCCGGGTAAACGAGTGGAAATAAGTCGAAAAAAAAAAAACTGGATGCATTTATCTTAAAGAACGAGGTAAAATTCTGCTTCAAGGGTGAAAAAGCGAACCAGAAGGAAATTTCTCAGCAACTTCCTGTCTAGCAGACAGACAGGTGACGTCACCGATTCGCCTGTGGTTCCCGGCAAAACTGCAGACGCTAAAACTTTAGCAGATGAGTGGAGCTGTGATTCCAAGCCGCAGGGTGCTCCCCCCATCCTCTTCCTCCTCCTCTTCCTCCTCCTCCTCCTCCTCTGGTGACTGGTGTGGCCGTGGGGAGCGTCTGGAATGATTGCCATGTCCCTGCGGTACTCCGCCGCGGCCTGATATGATGGGAAAAGAGGGGACATGTCACCACCTCCAAACCACGGGAGGAGGAAGAGGATGGAGAGGAGGAAGGGGAGGGAGGGAGCTGAGGAGGAGCCTCCTCGCTCCTCCGCCGCCCGGCAGCTCTGGCACGTCACCACCGTCATGGCGGTAATGGATTCGCTCTGAGCCATTAGTCCCCGAGACAAAGATGCGCCAACGAGAGGGGGTGCTGCCACTTAGAGGCTGGCACGGCGCCCAGATACGCTAACGCCGAGGTACGCTAACGCCGCGCACGTTTGGCTTCCCCCAAACAAACGCGAGGCGGCGGTGGGTTTAATGTCGGCCATCAGGGTCCGCCGGAGCGCCGCTCCTTTGCAAATACGTCCGATGTTGATGGCGAGAATCCGGAACGTGGATGACGCGCATCCCTCTAGGTGACACATCAAAGAGAATACAAATGAGCTTTGATCAGATTGGATCTGTTCGGTGAGGTCTGCATGGCGGTGGCGGCGGCGCTCCTCCACCAACACGTACGTTTTCACGAGCAAAACCCTCCCCAGACGGAGAGCAGGACATGCCTTTATCTCATTAAAGCTAACGAGAGGCTGCTGTCTCCCGCCTGCACGCCAGCTGTAACCTGACACCCGAGCCCTCGCCGCGGGTGTCGGGCCTCGCCGCTATCGCTAGCATCATCGCCGTAATAACGATCATCAGCCCATCCACTCCCCAGCGCGCTTCGTTGTCAGCGGCGTAATGATCGCTACGTCACCGTGTCTTATTTACTGCCAGCGCGTGAATGCTAAACACTGTACGCCGTCGCCATGGCGATCCTCTTTTGTCACTCTTCCCCAGAGCTGTTTCTACCAACGCAGGTAGCGCACACACATTTACACACACACACACACACGCGTGCGTGCACTGAATGCTAATTAGCCAGATGAAGGATAAGCTAGTGAAGACAATAGCCCTTCAAAGTCGGGTTGGAGCTAATTAAGGAACATATAGCATACGATCTAACATCACTGGGATGGCTCTGCCCTCAGGCGCTACAAGCTGCTTCTAAGTGTTCTCCCACATCTCTGCGGCGAGCTCTGCACGCGGGGACCGGCAGTAAAAAGGCGAGGGGCTGGTGGCGAGCCTCCATCACTCCGGTGGCGTTTAACCGCCGCTGCCTGACTTTATTCCTCTCGCCTCTCAAGGCCTGCCGCTACTTGGATGCTCATTTGGAGTCTGTAATTAATTGGAGTCTGTATATTTTTTTTTTCATCTATTTTTGTTTGGCTGTTGACCGACGTGTGGTCCTCTCACGCTCGTCTTCAGGTCGACGTGGCTCCCTAATTAAGACTCCAGAGGACGGCTAATTGCTGTAGCGTGCCTCTCGGCGGAGCAAGGGAGCCTTCTCCCGGCGCTGCCCAGAAAGAGCGCCCAAGCGCTGAATTAAAGGGCCTTATGTAAGCTTGCGGTGAAACTATTAAACAGCGACCAACTTTTCCTCGTGAGGAACTGCCACTTGATTTTAATAGGCCTCATTAAAAGTGCACATCACAGGGATCCAGAGCTCTCTGGAACTTCACACGACAGCGGGATAATGGTTCTCCTCGGTGCCGTCAGAGCCTAATCCCAAATATTGAACGGCGCCGCTGCTCGCGGAGAACCTTCCCAAATGGGCTGCGGCGCTCTGAAAGGGAAGAATTCGCCTCGTTTGTCTTTTTTGACAGGAGGCGGCAGAGAGAGGAGCAGGTGAAGGAAGGGACGGCGCCGGGCGCCTCCTCGCTGTTTTCTGGGAAAAGATCCTGCATTTAGCTGGATGATCGAAGGTCTCGGTGTGCATTTTTAAAGACCGGGGGAGCGGCGTCGCTCAGACCTGGTGGAGTCGTCGCATTTTCTTTTCCGGAATTTAGCGGACGAGGGATGAAAAACATGCTACATGCTAACGCCGCGCTCAGCGCAAACCGAAATCAGGTTTCGGGAGAACGCTCTCGCTCCATGAATGCCCCAGAAAAATCTCCAAAAACAAACTATTAGCAGCCATCTGGTTGACACACGGTGCAAAAGAACGTTTCTAACCATCGAGTCGCTGTGAAAAAAGGCGCCAAGCGACTCGTCTGTTAGCGACGACGGCAGGTTTAGCACAAAAGAACCAGCCGGCCTGCTTGTTCCTCTGCTGGTTTTTCTGGGTTAAACTTGACCTCAGAACAACTCCCACAAGTGCTTCTGCACATTACTCAGTAATTAACGTCGCCAGCCTGGAGGAAGCAGAGATGGTATAGATTCTGTAGGAGGAGACAATTAAAGCCTGAGAACAGCGAGGACCACGACCACAACGGGCGCCGCGGCAGATACCCTTGAAACATTCCTGCACTTCAAACACACGGGCGCCATCAAAAAAAAAAAAAAGCAGCACCAAGAAGAAAAAGATGGTGGAAAAAACCACAAAACAAATCAGGAAGAAGCTGGAAATGAGTCCAACTCATGCATAACTTCAAACGCTCTGTCTTCAAAGTTGCATACATTAGAAAGAGCCCAGTCCGAGTCCTCCACATCAAAAAAGGAGGAAGAGGAGCAGCCAGCATCGGGGGGACGCCGCTGAGCCGTGCCCCCGCTCGCAGGCACTCTTCATCTCCACCCTTTGTCATCCTGTTGTCGTCCTCGGGGTGTTTGTTACCACGGCGCAGCGCGACGTGATGGGGTAAGAGCAGGCCAGGTGGTAACGGAAACACCCGCCGAGGCCTCGTATCCCCCGGCAACGGCGAGGGACAACTGAGGAATCCAGGAAGTAGTCTGAAGGGCTCACCCTGCTGGTACAGCGGAAATGACTGTTTTTGTCTCGTTGACGCGTCTTCTTTGTCTTTGAACTCGTTTCTTGCCGTTGTTTTGGTGAATGTTGTCAATCTCCGGAAGCGACCCAACTCTTGATTCACAAGGCGGCAACACGCAAAGTAAACGTGTGTGATTCACGAGTAAAAAGCCCAGCCGGCTCGCCGGAGAACGGTGACGCCCGTTCCAAAAGATGTTCCTTTGATGTCAAAATCAAAGCATCAAAGGGAACCACACGGCTTTAAGACAATGGACATTTGAAAATTTGTTTTCAAATTAGTTTTGACGCGTCGCGTCGTGACCGATTTTCCAGAAAAATCGTTTACAGGAAGTTGTCAAATCTGCGAGGCGAACGAAGCCACGAAGGCACACGCACGCCGCCGTCGCTTGGCTTTTCCCCCCCGTCATCGCTCGCCGCACATTCTCCAACGTAGCGAGAAAAACACACATGAAAAAGTCCCGCCTACACGTTTAAACGGAAAAAGCTCTTCAGAAGCACACCTTTCCACCCACACGTGTTGACACGCGCGCACCAACAAACCGGTAATGTTCCATCAAAGCTTATGGCGGCCATTAAAACACAGGCTAACACGGCGCTCGGCGCGTAGCCGCCGCCCACGCACCCTCCAGTGGCGCGCCTTTCCATCAACGTCGTCGTTGGCGACAATCACGTCCCCCCACTCAATTACACCTGGCTAATTGTTGAGATGCGACCCGCAGGGATGCAGGAAGGCAAGTGACACGTGGATGAAGGTGTGTGTGCGTGCGTGTGTGTGCGTGCGTGTGTGTGTGATATGAAAACATATACTGATCCAACACCCTCATGTAATCAGATAATGGATTATTTAAGCATCTGCTCTCACAGGGACGTATAAACTGATGGAGATACAGTGCCTTTACACACCCACCCACCCACCCACAAATACACACACACGCATGCACACACACACATGCGCGCACACTCATGCACACGCGCACACTTTGCCTGAAGGATTTTAATTTGAGATGCAGACTCCTGTGTCACAGTGAATGATATTAAAAGTCGTATCATGAATAAATCAGGAGACAGAGGACTCACCTCAGTCATGTGACAGATAAGCAGAGAAGCAGCGAGGGAGGAGGCAGACGGCGGCGGCGGCGGCGGCGGCGGGCGCGAGGTTCGGCGCGGCGCAGCCACCGAAACCAATCGGCTTGTTGAAATTTTAATAACGCCAACAGCAGACGCTCAGGCCTGATATCAGCCATTAGCTTAGCGAAGATGCTAACGAGGCTTTAATTGCTTGAGCGCCGGGTCCGTCACACACCTTCATCTGTCACCGAGGAGGTGCTTTTCCCTCCTCCGAGCTCAGAACCAGACCTCTCACAACCGACGCCGGTTGCAGAGCCGCGGTCTGGGATTTGGTGACGGCGAATCTTTGAGCAGGGGCGACCGAACGATGATGCCACGTGTTTGCCCTTTGACCTCTGCATCAGCGAGGCAGGCTAACGCCGCTAAGATTTCACTGCCATCTTGAGGTTCACGAGTGTTGAAAGTGAAGGAGTTCCGTTGCTCCGGAGACCCGCCTGGTATCGGAAGGCCCGCCCACACGCCGTCGCTCACGGCGGGCCAGCGGGGCGAGTGTTAGCCTGCCCACACCCGTAGGTGATTAGCACATTCAAAGCCAGAAGGTGGCGTCTGGCGCGAGCGCGTCAACACACGTGTGCATGAATATGCATGCGCCTCCGTGCCCGTGCCACGGTTAGCTCTGAGGGGAGACGCCGGCGCTGTCAGCGGGTTAATCCAACCCTCAGGCTAAACATCAAATTTTCAGATCAGCGAATCAATAATTCAGACGGCAGCTTATCAGGATCTATCGCGGAACCCAGACTGAGAGGTGGGCGGAGCCACAACAAAGGCACCGGGGTGATTTACCGCCCCGCACGTGACCCCAAAACAGCCAAACACGGGTGGACAAAGACGATATTCCGCCCTGTGACATCGCCCCTCAGGTCCTGGGTCAGGGTTCTGGCCCCAAACCTCTGGTTGTAAACCACCGACCCACCAACTGCTCCTTGAACGCACCGCTGTTACCGCCGTCCGCTCCCCAGCAAATCAGAAGAAGACAGTGCCAGACCGCGGCTGTGGGGGAGGGAGCCGGTAGGGGGTGAGAGAAATTGAGGGATATTTCAGCGCGTGGGCGTGTAATGGCCATCAGAGGTGACTTTCAGTGGGATCAACTCACTCCCGCGCAAACACAAACAAGCCGCTTTTTTTCCCACTTCCATCGCCGTCGCAGGAACACCATTAGCATTAGCGTACGCTGCTATGAAGGGATCACCCTGCTGAACATGCTAGCAAAGCTGCTAGAGTCCCCGTAACCGTGGAAACCTTTAGCTTCGGGCTGCGTTTAGCACAGAAGCTACCTCGATCGCGTGTGGCGAAATGCAAACCAGCGTCATGCTAACAGATTGTCTTTAATCTGTTGTGCTTGAGGAAGAGTTCAGAGGTCAATATTTAATCAAAGTAATTCTCCGCAAGTTTCATCAAAAGTCAGATTTCATCGCTTACCGTTTCCAGGACAACCTCGCCGAACCGACCCGTCGGAAACCTGTCCCGTCTTTCTCCTCCGGACTGGCAAACCCGGATCAATCAAAGCTGAGTCAGAGTTAATCGTCAACAAGTCTTTAATCAGGTCAGGCCTTGGCAATCGCCACGGCAACCAAATCTGGAATACAAGCCAAAAACTCAAGGTCGCGGTGAAAAAGAAGAGGCAGCAGCGGAGGAAAACACCAGGAAACGCAGCAGGAAACTCAGGAGAGGAAAGAGGGAGGGGCTTATATACAGAAGGAAAGGGGCGGGGCTTCGTACAGGTGAAGGACGTGGTGTAATCAGACAGGTGAGGGAGGAGGAGGGAACAACGTAAGCAGAATTTAGAACTTTTGGGTGTTTGTCTGAGCGCGAAGCCTCAGATTTGATCCCTAATTACCTCATCATGGAGACAATTATCAGAGAAGGAGAGAGAGGGAGAGGGAGAGGGAGAGGGGACAATCTGACCTCGTGAAGGATGCCGATAAAGAGATAAAAGGATAACAAAGGATGAAAGAGAGGATGCAGAGAGAGAGAGGAACAGGAAGCAACAGTCTGCACGCTTCCTGTCTTCGTCTATATTCCACAGCACTTTCAATTAGCAGCAGCGGCTCAGCAGGCTGGTAGAGAGAGAGAGAGAGAGAGAGAGAGAGAGAGAGAGAGAGAGAGAGCGAGAGAGCGAGAGCGAGCCGGGGTTTGCTGCAGGTCACCGTGGCGATGGCCTCTCTCTCTTTAGAGGTGTTTGCACACACAAAGTGTGTTTGCTTTGGCCCGGAGCGGAACACCGCCGTGGTTCCATCTCCATATTTCTCAGGTTATTTTTACCGCACGCTGTAATTTATCAAGAGAAGCCACACGGAAAAGTGGGAAGTGTTTATTTTCCGGGGCCGAATCTCGGCTCCTGCGTGACCCGGCGCAGGAGAGGGCGAGTTCAGAGACGGCCCAACACAAATCTGTGAATATGAGATGAGTCTCAGAAACTGTTTGGAGGTGATAAAGCCAATATTTTGATGTCCTGAGTCGACCCGGCGGGGAGACAAATGTGCTGCACCGACAAATTAGCAGCCAGCAAAGAGCGTGAGAAGCTAACGGTGGAGACTTTGAGGGTTCGTCCACCGGTCTGTCCACGAGGAACCATGGAACTGATGACACATGGCTAGCGGTTAACGTTCGGTGCTAACAGGCAAACAGCTCCTTCCTGTTCATCGCTGGCGCTGAAAACCTTCCGTTAGATCTGCAGGTTCGAGAGAGATCAAAGCAGCTCCACCTCTTTGATTCTCTGGAACCGTCTCCAAGGTCCGTTCAAAAGCAGGACTTTAGCCGGTCGGGAAGGATTTCGAGGAGGATGCTAAACACGAGGCGGTGTTAAATAAGTTAGAACTATTCGGCTGACATTAGCACGCTACTAAAAAGCTGACATTGAAAAGACTTTAAAGTGCGGCGGCGGCGGCCGCCTGGACCGCCGCTGAGCTGCCCCTCTCACGGCCAGCGGAAGCGCCGGCGCTCTGGGCTCAGACGTGTCAGCACTGATGTCAGATCAGATCAGAGGCAGTGAGGCGACGCCGTCGCTGACCCGTCCCCGGTCCTCAGGTGGCCCCGGCTCAGTTACCGGTGTCAGCGTAACCACGGCGACAGGATTCCCACAGCAGCCCCCAGAGGAGGACGTCACCGCCGGAGACGAGCGGCCGAACGGACAACGTTCAACGGTTTTGCACAAAGAGCCGCAGAGACGCTTCTTCAAACCTTTCATCGCTGTCTTCTTCTTCTTCTGAGCTATATTTGGAGCTCCTTTCAAGGCTGAAAACGTGCACGTGTCGCTCTTTTTTTAGGTTTGTGATAAAGCAGGTCAAAATCCAGCAAACTGAAACAGAAACACAAAGAAAAAAAGGAGAAATTCGTTACTTCTGCAGCCTGACTGGAAGTCGAAGACCCAGCCAGCGCACGTGCGGTGCTGCGCTGCCTCCTCGTATCCTTCCGCTCCTCCGGCCTCGTTAGCCGGAACAAGGACGTTAATGACGCTGATGCTAAACGCTAACATCTGAGGAGCGGGCGCTGAGCGTTCTGGCTGGAGAGAAGAACGTTCTTCATCCTGCAGCTGTTCTGTGGCACCACCTGCTTCTCCAGAGAAGCGCTGCCCCCCGGGCGTCCCCCCTGGCAGATAAACGGGGCGTCAGCCATATGCCCGGCATGCTGCGGCTGATCCCGCGTCAGCGCCCAGACGCTCGTGCCGGGTCCTGCCGAAGCCGTGCTCGGTGCACTCGCAAACATCTCGCTTTTTGATCTGGGAAGAGCCAGAGGACGGAGAACAGACGCGGCGGCTGCAGGGAAGGTGGAGGACTGACGCGTCAGGAAATTAATTAGCGCGCGGAGGCGAGCGCAGCGGCCGCCTCGGGGCCGGCAGACGCCTGCATCAGGCCTGGCTCTGACCAGCCGGCGGTTAGCAGCACATGAAAGTGTAATGAGATGTCTATCGCCTGGCTCCGCTCTGCTCCCTCCTTCTCAGGAGCGGCGAGGCGGGGTGGCGGCGAGGCGGGGTGGCGGCGCCGCGATATGACGGCGGCGGCTGACACCTCGGGAATTGCAGAGAATTGCTGCCCTTAGAAGAGACGTAAGAGAGCGGAGTCCAGAGGCGGACAGTGTTTTCAGGAAGATGATGAGTCTGATGGATGCAATCTACCTGCCCCCCCACCCCCACCCCCACCCCCCACCCCCACCCCCACCCATTCCTCTCAGCAGCTGCTGCGTCTCAACAGGCTGCAAACGCTCGCGGAGAAACACCTCCCGTTTGCGCCGTCGCGTTGCGGTTCGGTGGGTTCTTAGGGAGTTTGCGCGTGCCGGAGCAGGTGACCTTTGACCCCGGCCCCACTGATCCCCGGGAGCTTCTACGCCCTAAAACAGTCCGACACAAGCCTCTAAAAGGTGCGGTAAGGTACAAGCTAGCAACCGTTTTCCTGCCGCTGGTCACATGACCAGTGTCAACGCTCGCAGCAGCAGAGCTGAAAGAATTCAATTAGCCGTCCGATAACGTCTGACCGGAACTCCGATTACAGACTGACCGCCTTAATTAGCCTTCAGGTGTTAATTAATATAACTGATGAGCGTCAGCAGCTCGCCTGCACTTATCTCAGCTGCTTGATTGTGTCATTTTTGTCCCGACAGGAGACAAACAGACACATAAGTGGAAAAGTGTGAGTCCTCCGGAAGAATCCTGGCTGGTTGACTGGCTGGTTGACCGGTTGACTGGCTGGTTGACTGGTTGGTTGGCTGGCTGGTTGACTGGCTGACTGGCTGGTTGACTGGCTGGTTGACTGGCTGGTTGACCAGTTGACTGGCTGGTTGACCGGTTGACTGGCTGGTTGACTGGCTGGCTGGCTGGTTGACTGGCTGGTTGACCGGTTGACTGGCTGGTTGACTGGCTGGTTGACTGGCTGGTTGACCGGTTGACTGGCTGGTTGACTGGCTGGTTGACTGGCTGGCTGGCTGGTTGACTGGCTGGTTGACCGGTTGACTGGCTGGTTGACTGGCTGGTTGACCGGTTGACTGGCTGGTTGACTGGTTGGTTGGCTGGCTGGTTGACTGGCTGACTGGCTGGTTGACTGGCTGGTTGACTGGCTGGTTGACCAGTTGACTGGCTGGTTGACCGGTTGACTGGCTGGTTGACTGGCTGGCTGGCTGGCTGGTTGACTGGCTGGTTGGCTGGCTGGCTGGTTGACTGGCTGGTTGACTGGCTGGTTTACCAGTTGACTGGCTGGTTGACTGGCTGGTTGACTGGTTGACTGGCTGGCTGGTTGACTGGCTGGTTGACCGGTTGACTGGCTGGTTGACTGGCTGGTTGACTGGTTGACTGGCTGGCTGGTTGACTGGCTGGCTGGCTGCTCGCTCACGTGAACGTTAACGACTAACAAGCACATAAAGACCCATAGAGAGTGAGCGACGCTGGTGATCAGCTCACATGCGACACGTGCACTCCTCTGTCGGTGTCCTTGGGGGGGTCGGGTACACCCCGGCCGGGATAATCCATCTCCATCACGACCGCGCGGCGCTCTGCCTGCAAGATTGCCATGGCGGCTAATTACTCTTTAAGATAATCAGCCTGTGTGGCTGGAGATGGCGCCCCCCGCCGGAGCGGCGGAGGGGGGCGGTTTCATCTGCGCCGAGATCAGAGCGAGCGGGGGCAGGGGTGGGCGAGGGCTTGGAAATGAGAAGGAATTTGGGCATCTTAACAAACTCTTAATTACATTCTCTCTCCCGCGCCGGTGGCGGGCGTAAATGGCGGTCCCCGGGGAGCCTCTGATCCACTTTCTGATCTGCAGAACTCACAGCCGAGCCGCTGATCAAAAAGACGCAGCGGCCTAGATGCTTCAGACACAGGGGACCTTTCCCCGGCGTGGGACTCGCAGCCTGTCATTGAGCGGAAGTTTGAATTGTCGAAATTCAGGCTCGAGAAAGAAAAAAGAGAGGAGCGCTTTAAAGACCGAGCGTTCGCCGGCGCCATGAATTGCTAATGAGTGTTTGTGGCGCGCTGATGGCGTTTGTCCCACATAGGAGGCGGAATTGGTTGCAGATGACCTCCACCCACGTCCTGGCAGCGCCGCTGTGATGCTGGGTCCCCGGGGAGCAGGAAGTGCCATCAGCCCGTCCCAGCGGGGCGCCGCCGGGGGCCGGTGGGGCCGGATCGCGACACGTGGCTGGGCGGCGTGCCCGGCGGGGCGGCGCTGCGTCCTCTGCGGAGGACAGAGGAGATCAAAACAGAGATGATCTCGGGATGTTGGGCGCTGACTTCGGCTCGCTCTGACCGTCATTAGCAATAAAAACACAGCGTGTGTGAACAGAGGGTAACCATGGCAACAACGGGGTTTGATGACTCACAGAAGCGGACCTTCGGTGATGAGGAGATCAACTACAGCAACAAGCAGATTATTGAACGCCCACCTCGCGTATGGCGGCGGAGACCGGAGCCGGGCGACGCCAGGAAAACACCCGCCGCCGTCGTCGAGGCGACGAGTGAGTGACGGGAATCTTCTCCCGTCAGAGCGGAGATGAAACAGCCTCCGCTCGCTCGCTTCTCCTCTGAAAGTGGAGCGAAGCGTCACCTGCGTTAAACAGGCTCCGCTAACACGTAGCCTCGCGGCGTCTGACCTCCTGACCCCGGACGGCAGAGATTCCCTCCAGAAGCAGCTGATCGACGCTGCCGCTTCGGCAGGCTGGTTAAACAACCAACAAAGGGGTTTTCCACCGCAGGAGGCTTCAGGGGGGGTCTGAGGGACCAAAAGTCCCTGCTGGTACTTTCCAGAGGTTCGGGAACAAAACCCTCAGTGTCTCCCAGCCGCTCTGCTTGCAACAACCGGAACGACTTAAGGTCAAAGTTTCAGAAGAGTTTCAGTCCTTCAAACGCACAAAGACGCGTTTTATTCAGAGGTTTGCTCGTTATCAGGAGGAGCTGCTGCTTCGGGCCGCCACCTCGGCCCCGTCACCAAG
>CM027095.1:1324083-1336583 GCA_015343265.1 Pao palembangensis | reverse complement strand
CTCAAAAATCACCTCCTTGTTCTTGGCAGCAGGGGGAAGAATTATGACTTTGCTCCGATGAGCGAATACACACACTTGCATAAATCATCCATCTTGTTTGGCGGTTAATTACTCTTGTTTACCCTCTGAGTAACCTCGGGATGGGGCGGCGCGATAGGAGGCTGTCTGGGAAACGGAGATAGCACCAAATAGTAATCTGCTGACACTGTTGGTCCGTGTGCGATCCGCAGGGGGAAACGCAAGCGGCGGGCCCAAACCCGGGCGTTGGCGAATTAGGCGAGGTTGCTCGGGTTCCGAGGAAGGCGGCGCCGCCGACAATCCGGGCCCGACCGCGGCCGCTCGCTAAGCTGTTCTGGGGTCAGCCGGTGAAGGTGCCACGCCGAGACGGGACAATCAGAGCGCTGCTCGGGATGTACAGCAGCCTCTGATCGTTGCTTATTTCATTACGGGGAAAGCTACATAAATCCACAAAATGGAGAGGAAGAGGCACAGAGGGAATATTTGCATTTCTCCTCTCCTATCTCCTCTCCTCAAAGCCTCCCCCCAAACACAACCCCTTTCAATCCCTCCCCCATTTAGTGCAGAGTGACTTTAATCATCACTTTCGCCAAAACACATTAAGCCAGTGTGTCCGGAGTCGGGGGTGGGGGGCGGGGGGTGAAACAACAGAGAGCGGCGCATTAGATTTGCAATAGTGATGCATCACTCTGGCATTACTTTGGAGATTAAAGAAAGGATGTTGCATTTCAATGGAGTGGTGTTGATGGTTGCCTGATGGATGACTGTCCTGCTACAGGAAGCGCCGCCGTCCACAGCGGGACGGACGCCAGGTTCAGACTACACCGCTCTCAAAGTCACCGACCCTCCTTCTCGCTACCCTGCCTTCCCTGGGTCAGCGCTCTGACCCCACGGGTGAAAATCGGCCGTATTCAGCTCATTAGAAGAGCTGAACAGCCTCGGTTCTCAGGCGAGGAGTCGTGTAGCTGGAACCAAGCGAACTTCACACTGACCCGAGATTTTCCCGTCATCTCCCCCCCATTAGCTCCAGGTTCTCTCCCTTAAACCTATTATTTAAATTCGTCCCCAAACCTCAAAGGCTTGCCTGCTTTTTAACCCACAATCTGAAAGCACCTCCACGCTGAAAGATATTTATGCAGCTTTTTGATCATGTTCTCAGGTCAAAAACAACACCCCCCTCCTCCGAGGAGATAACGCTGGAAATTGGATTGCATACTTTCAACTTAAGCCAGCGCGACGTGACTTTGCCTGTTCTTCTGTTACTGCATCTGTGTTTAGGGGATGGATGTAAAGTGCTTGAGAGCTTAGAGCAGGATGAGGTTGGGCGGAGACCGACAAAACCAAAAAAGTGACAGGCACGGAGGAGAGGAGGGGGCTTTAGGACGGGGCTCATCAGGGGCAGGTTCAATATGGAGACAGAAGGCTTTATAAACAGGGTTGGGGGAGCAGGGCGTGACAGTATGGGGAGTCCTCGGGAAATAAAACGACAATACGCATTTTTGTCCCACAGTCTCAGAAAAACAAAATTGCAGTCAGTCAGTCCAAGGGTACAGCCCACCAGTGGCGTGGCCCAGCGGGGGCGCTTTCTGCTCTCCTGCCTGCTCAGGCCCCGGGGCCTCGGTTCACCCTGGCACCCAGCTCTGGTTGCTGTGCGCTGGAGGGGGGCAAGCGAAAGCCCCAAAGCTCATGCCCATCCCCATGCCAACGCCTTGGGATAGAGAGCCGTCAAAGTTGAATTCCATGTTCTCTGTGTCCATAAAGTCACTGAGAAGGATGGAGTCTACGTCACAGTCCAGGCTGTGGGAGATATTCTCCATCTCCACGCTGGCCGCCATTCGGAGCTGGGAGTTGTGCTGCTGCCCCTGGTAACTGTTGTTCCCCGGCTGGTGGTTGTTGTGATAGTAACCATGCCAGGAGTCAGTCACAGCCTGGTGATGGGCTCCCGGGTAAGGCTGGTGACGAGGGTGAGGCGCAGACGCTAGGCGGCAGGGATCCTGCGGAACATCCATGACACCGGCGGGGTTGGGAGGCAGGGACGGCGATGTGGGGAGGTGAGGTCGGGGGCCGTAGGGGTTTGACGCCTTCAGGCTGTAGGGCTGCAGGATGTCGGTGCTGACCCGCGGGGAGAGGGCTTGAGGGTGCGGCCCGCTGTGCATAGGGTTGTGAGCGCTGTGAGGATTGTGGTTGTGCATGTGGGTCTGGCTGGAGTGGGGGTTGTGATCGTGGCTGGCGTTGACTTTATTACTGTGGCCGTGCTCGTGACTCGGACCGTAGTCGTGGGCCAGGCGGGGCTTGTGGCTGTGGCTGTAGTCAAGGCTGGCTTGGTGTTTGTGACCCTGATTGTGGGTCGCGTTCTGGTCGTGAAGGGAGCCGTTGTGTAGACTCGGATTATGAGCGTGCTCCTGGCTGTGATTGTGGCTGCGGTTCTGATTGTGGCTCTGTGGGCTGTGAACACCGTTACTCCCCTGCGTCAGTAAGGTGTGCGTTTCCTGACCCAGCCCCGTGTCTTTGCTGCAGTAGGGAGGGCCTCCTGTCAGCAAACTCTGCAGGGCATTGTTCTCTGAGTAGCCCCTGATAGGGTGCTGGAAGTTGACTGGCTTGTTCTCTTGGATGGTCTCCATGGGAGTGTGGTGCTGAAGCATCCCCATGGAAGACTGTGTGTATCTGGGCCCACAGTAGGAGCCCTCCGCCTTGGGCCCAGGCACATAGGGGTAACTGTTGCATTTGATCTGTGGCGGCTGCGGGTATCCGCTCTCGTCCAGACTGATAGACCCAGTCAGGTCAGTTAGTTGGGGCAGTTCCACTGTGGGACAGTGACCCCCAGTACCCAGGGCTGGAGATCGAGTGCTGGTGGGGCTGGGGTACAGCCGTGGGGAGGCCGAGCACGACAGTCCTCCCTCCTCTGGTTCATCGGCTTCTGCCTCCGCCAGGATCGGGGACAGGCAGCCGCTCAGCGTGGAGGCAGAGGACGAGGTGCGGGAATGGAGGTCTGTCCAGGCGTCGTACTCCTCACCTCCCAAGCCCACGCCGCCTTTTCCGGCTGGGCTGCCATGCTCAGGGGAGCCTTGTATTGTAGGTCCCACCCCCTGGCCTTGACCCCGTCCAAGGCCCATCGTTCCGGCTCTCTTTCGACTGATGCGGCCCTTTGTCTTCAGGTAGCGGGTGCCGTTGTCTATGGATGCTGCACGTCGTCGGGGCCCCTTTCCGATTTTTCCTCCTTCCGGGTTCAGCATCCACCAGGAACTCTTCCCGGTGCCCTCGTTTTGGACCCGGATGAAGCGACTGTGCAGGGACAGGTTGTGTCTGATAGAATTCTGGACAGACAGAGATAGATAAGAGGAAGATGATGGGAGAGAGGAAAAAAAGAGAGACATTAACACCCAAGGAGACATTCGGGGTTAAATAATCATTTCTTCAGAACACACACCCATTTGAAATTACGGTCAAACCATCAAGGCTGCACAGAGAGTGAGGGGAAAAGATGGATAAAGAAGAAGAGGGAGAGCAGAGAGGCCAGGGAGAGTGACGGACCAATCGATACCTCCCCTGACCAGCCGCCCCTCTCTGCACACACTCACTGAGTCATAATACGGACATGGATGCAGGCTCCACATCAAACCATCACCAAGGTTACAGAAATGAATCACACGAGGCAACCCAATCACAGACGGCCCCGATCGATAGCAAGGCCTCCAAATATTGGAGCCTGAGATCCAGCAGGAGATTGAGGGGCAGAGGAGGAGTGGGCCAGACCACCAAAACAAGGGGAAAAGCAACAAGGAAGAGCGAGGAAGAGGCGGACATGTTCTTTCAACTCTTTTAAAAGTAAGGGGGGCGGGGCTGCATATCATGGGCCCAAATCAAATTCATACATGACAAAACGCAGTTGTTCTTTTTCCTGATCCGCTTCCGTGCTGCCGGCTTTCAGAGTAAAGCCAGTGGTGAATGTATGAGCTGTTGACCTCCTCCGAGTGAGTGAAAGGTGGGCAGGAGTCAGCAGACATGCCATTTCTGCGGGAGGAGCTGATGCGAGGAGGGCTGCTGCTGTGGGGAGTCGGGAGGTGGGTGTCTGGACCCTTGTTTAAGTGCCTGGGTGATGACTGTGTAACTAATCCCGTCCTCTGCAGCAGCATTTGAAGCCGGTGCCAACCTGGACTGAATTGATGGGATCTGAGTCGGCCTGGAGGAGAGCTTAGCTGGGATACGCATCATCTCAGCCGGCCAACTTAGTCTAAATTCAACATGTTCATCCAAATCTTTCCTGCCGGTGTCATTACTCACTCGCTCGCTCTCCGCCTTCTCTTTCTTTACCTCTATTTCCTCAGCTTCCGCCCCACCACCGCTGCCAAATATTGTCACAGTGGAGGAATTTCAAATTCCATCCAAAAAAAATTCATGTTGGATATTTCTCTCTCAACCAGGACCCTGCTGACCCACCTCAGGAGTCACCTTGTTAGGGTCGACTTGCCCCAGGTAAGGTCTCCTATTCCCTGTTGGCCCCTGGTTAAGTTTCAACCAACGTTGTCCAGGGTGAGGGGTCAGGTGGGAGGACGAGGACATGGGTCTGTCTGAGCCGGCATCCTCAGCACCTAGAGGAGCCTGGTGGTTTGTTTTTACCTGGCCCAGATAACAAGAGGAGCGTGAGGACTGTTTTTCCTCTCTCTCTCTTTTTAGGTTCTTTTTCTCCATCTATGACGGCTGATAAAACACCTGCGGTTAATGGGACCAAACGAGGTTTGGAGGACGTCATCTTGAATATTTTACGCTGTTTTCTGACAGTCGAGGCCAAAAAAAAAGGAGTTTTTTCTCTCAGGATAATAATGACCAAACGAATAAATGCTGAAATGACTGCAGATAAATGCGACGAGCGCGGCTGCTAGCTGCAGGCCGCGCTGCTGATCGTGGCGTCGATCAGATACTCGCTATTGAGACTTGAGATATTTCTGACACCAGCGCCGACTCATCCGTCTATGCTGCGTGCCCCACCGCACACTTTCTTCTCCCTCTCTGGAGATATCTATCTATCCCTGCCTTGTTTATTACCTGCACATAGCTCACAATCTCTGTCTCCTGATATCTGGAGCCCTTCTCCATCTTCATTCACTCCCCGCCTCCTGTCCAATTTTCCTGCTCTCGGACCCATTCATCTCCCCCCCGTGTCCCGGTGTCTCTTGATCACGACATTGCTCATTCTCCTCCCCCCCTCTCTCCATCCTCCCGTCATCTGACTCAACCTCCCCTCTTTCTCTCAGCCATTCATTCATTCACAACTGCGCTCTCTGCGTTGATCCGCTGACTCCGATTCCGCCGTTTACACGGCTGAGATTAGATTTCTTTGTCCTCTCAGGGATAGCTTTTATCTCTTTGGTGTTTATCTCTTTGGTCTTCCTGTCCTGAAGATGAAGACTGCATCGCCATGGTTATTGTCAGAGTTAGCCTTGTAGCTAGCTACTCATGAACCGTTTCCCAGCGTGCGTACTGCTCCGTACTTGTTCTTGCTTGCTTGTGATGTCATCAATCGCCGCCCAAGTACTGTTCCACTACTGCCAGGCACACACGTTTCCCCCTGATCTTTACTCACTCTGCTCATTTTATCAAGTAGGTCCATACTTCAAAGTATATACTTTGAAGTTATATCCAGGCTGTGCCGCCTTCTGCTGGGCGGACGCTACGCTGATGTCACTTCCTGCCCTAATCCAACCACGGAGTCAGAGTATGCTCCCGAGCCACAGACAGACCAGCTGCACAGAGAGGTCGCGGCGGCAGCGGCGGCGCTTTGTTGTTCCGAGGGCGAGTATGAAAAGCACAGCAGACGGTAATGTGTTTACGGGGGGGTTCAGCTTCGAGTGGGTGTCACGTCAGTCTCGCATCTGCTCTCATTATGTAGAATAGCGGAACCGTCCCCCCGGCGTGACTCCTAACAGGTAATTTCGCCCCACCCTCCGCTCAAATCACGGGGATTGAGGAGGGGTCTCCTCCCAAACACGGGCTCGGCGACGCGGACGCGGCTCACCGCGGAGCGCTATCAAAGGCCGAGTGCCAAAGAAGCCGCCGGAGGAGTCGACCCTCGTCAGGTGATCCGAGAGTCGACCTGACAGGCTCCTCTGTGTGACGGCTCCAGCTAAGGCGTATCCATGGCAACAGAGTAAACCAAAAGAGGGCAAACTGAAGAGGGAAGGAGGGAGTGGGGAGAAGGAGGGGGGGAGGGGAGGCGGCTGATGCTGTTTGATGCTGCAGGCAACTCCAAACAGCCTTTTATCTGTGTCTGTCAGATTCCTGCTTCCAATCCACCGGGGAGCCTCAATCACCAGCAGTCCCCCCGTCTCGCTACCTGTACATGCTCCACACACCGCGTGTGTGGAGCATCCGTACCACTACCGCAATTATCTCGCAACACCACGAAAGAAGAATTCTCAGGGACAGCGAACGCTACGCCGTTGAGTTTGAGACATAAATGATAACAACGATAGTGTTTTTGTCTTTATGAGGAAATAAAACGGCTCCGTCTCTTCTTCTCTTTGAAGGAGGCTCTGACATCTGTGCGTTTATTCCAGAACACCAGTCTGGAAATATAATTTCAGCCAATCTTCTGTATTTATCAGTTATTTATTTATTCAGATTTTCCAGACAGCATTTTGAACAAAGATGAAGCTCCGCCTCCCCTGCACAAGCGCCACCCCGTCCCCAACGTTTTTATTGTTACTGACAAAGTTACTATAGTTTCATCATGTATTTAATAACATAAAAATAAAATGTCATATTTGCCAGCAACAGCCCGTGATTGGTCAGCTGATGCTATGAACCAGGAAGTCGGTGCTGATAGCTTGAAGCTGAAAAAAGATGATAATAACGCTCGCATCCTTGATGGATGTTGTCGTTCCTCTGCCCAAATATGTATTCTAATTATTCATTATCTGTCATGATCCAATTCATTATAAACAAATTAGATGCAGGAGGATGAGCGAGTGAAAGCCTGCTGGATAGTTTTAACGTTAAAAACGCATAATTACGTGGGTGGAATTAAAGAGGATCAATGTAGGTTACAAGCTGTTGATAAGCTAACTGGTTCATCTGGAAAATAACTAATAAATGTAAATTATAATAATCAGAAATGAGGATTAGTATCTTACATTGAGTTCATGGTTCAACTCTTATTATCTGTTTCTTTTGTGGAAGAAACTTTATCCGAAACTTTAGTGGCTAAACAGCGAGGGAAGCTCAGACTATTGCAGCTGCGCTATTAGCGTAAAACAGAGTAAAAAATTTTGTTTCCCCTCTACTAAAAGTGTCCTATGGCAGATGTTTACATTAAGCAACATTATTAAAGACCAGAGTGACAGAGTTGACTTAAATTGGCAAAGAGGTCTATTAGCAGCAGCATGGGCCGCTGCTGGTGAGCTAATTAGCGTGCTAAGGCTTCCCTGGCGGGCGGGTGAATATAAAGGTTTTTTGACTGCGTGTTCTCACTTTCGTCTCGTTAAATGGTAAAGCTTGGTCAGGTATGTACATGTTGGCTAGCTTATACGATGGCTACACACAGGACGACTGAAATCCGTCATCAAGCACCAAAGATTTGTTGGCTAATATGACAGGAAACGTTATCAGCGTCAAACACTCTTCCGACAGAACCTGACACGCCTGCTTTTAAGTCAAAGTATCAAACCAGCTTACTGACAGTTTCCGGGGAAAAAAGATGTTTAATGACGCTAATGACGTTAGCATGCCAGACAGGCACCAGATCAGAGGGTTTTAGAGTCCAAACTCTGGTGCAGGATTGGACCATCAGAGGACCTGCTGCCCCCCCTCCCAGGTCATCGCTGCAATCAGACGTCTTTGATTAGCACCTTCAGCCTGGCGCTGACGGCCCCTCGCTGGTTTATTGAGTTGTCAAGAAGAGCGATTCAGAAGCGGAGCCCGTTCCCTCCGCTGTCAGCCTTCACCGTCCGGCTAACGCCAGAGGAGATGGACTGTTGCAGCTTCATCCACCCTCCACCTCCTCCACCGGGACCAGACTCACCGTGTCCAGCTTCTGCATCTCGTCACACACGAGAGCGGTCGAGCCGGACCCTGACGGGCCGCTGCTGCCGCGGAGTCGGGGATGGTCGGTCGAACGGTTTACTAACGATCGGTGTGCGGTTAGCTAAAAAGTGGGTCCAGGACCGAAGGAAACAGATTACATTTAGCCAAATTAATGGAATTAAAATGTAGTACGATGTAGGCCAGCATAGATCCCACCCCTGCGACTGCGCACAGTCACACAAATCAAACGCACCAAGACAACAGGTTCCATTTGGCTAAATGCTAAAGGCTAAGTTATGGATACGTGGACTGTCCAAAGTTAGATCTGTCTGTGTGCAACTGGACTGTAAGGTTTCCTCGAAGACGTTTAGGGGGTCATTTTCTGGACTCGTTTCAGTTTCAAACCTCTCGCCCCTTTTTAGTCTGGGTTAGGTGGACATCTCTAATTACATTTGTTGCAAATTAGCCCGCTTGTGTTGCGTAGCAACGGCAGCGATGTAGCCCCGCTAGGCTTTTATCCCCCCATCTGTTCCTGAGGATTCTCTGAATGAGCTGAGAGCAGCAGACTTGTTGCGCCACTCACAGAACATGAAAAATTAATACACATGAAATGTTTTTGAGGCACGTTTGCCTCAAGTTGCACTCATGCACACACTGTAAAGCACGTAACCCCCCACCACCACCACCAACCCATTGCCAAACTGGCAATCATACTTAATCCCTCTCCAGCCTGAGTAATCCCTGACAATCCAGGGCTAATCCTGGTTAATTCTGGGCACTCCTCAGCTGAAACCACGGCGACAGGGTGGGGATTGGTCGGATCACGGCGATTGCAGCTCGGGCGCAGCACCGACGGACGTAATTGGTGGGACGTTGATTGGGAGTCAAGAAAAACAAGCGCAGGTTGTTTTTTTAGTCCCCGGGTCTTGAAAACACATCCGGATTGACCCCGACTCTCTCACGCCACGCTGTTGTCCCTGCCCTCGTTGGAAAACATGTTTTTGAGCGGAGAGTAGCGCGCTAGCACGTAAGCACAAACAACACTGCAAAGCTATGCGACAACCGGTGGAAATCAGCATCCTCTGCGATTGAAATGAGCGAGATTAATGGAAGCGGCGGCGGATGTTGTGTCCGGTTTGATTCATTCCTCTGCTGCTCAGAGCTTCTGAGAAGTCATTAGCCTCTATTCAATCAGCGCTACCTGCCCGAGCCCCGAGCTCAATTCTTCTTAGCGGCTATTGATCCTGATTCTGAAATGAAGCACTTAAGACGCCTTGATCAAGCTGCTCCTTAATCTAGCGTTAAGGAGATTGAGACCTTTTCACCTTCTGTCTCAGACAGACTTATTACCCCGGTGACGGCGGCGGTCGACGCACGCCCCGCCACGGCGCTCGGTTTGGGGGTTTATAGGCCGTTCAAGCCCCTCCGGTGCAGAGGCACTTTCACTCGGCCATTTTTCAAAAAGATGTCGGCCGGCCCAGTTTTGACGAGACGGACATCAGCAGGTAGAACATCTGACGAAGGGCAGTAAGTGAAGATGCTAACATTTGACTTTAAGAGTCTTTTTTATCACTCCATAAATCTGAAACCCCCGTCAGCAGCCATAAAAAGCCATTTTCACAACACTCTCAGCAGTAAAATGTGGAGCAGCTCCGGCTGTGATTGACAGACAAAGAAACCTGCAAACACGTCCGTGTCTCCAGGTGCTGCAGGAGCGGAGATCTTTGGCCCAGAGTTTGATTTGAAACGATTTTAAATACAAACGTCCGTGACTAACGCTCTGATTAAATGTGCCGGATCACCACCCCGTGGATCTTCAAGAGCTTCCTGCTCCACCTTTTAAGAAGCCCAACGCTAATTTATGACGCATTCCACAGAGCATTCGGGAGGAGGGGCGCGCTCCACCGGCCGCGGTCCGGCCGGGCGGCGCGGGGACTCCAGGCGGAGCTGACGCTCCTCTTGCTCAACCATTATTTATTAATCCATTTCACACCGCCAGGAGTCATTATGCACGCTCCTGTCAATGGGTATCTCTCTATGCTCTGCATTTATTTGATAATAAGCAGGAGTGGGGGAGAAGATAAAAGCGCTGACTGCGTTCATTGTGGAGCGTTTTCTGCAGGCGGGGAGACTTAAATGAGAGCAGCCAGGCTCTGTGTGGGAATGGCTCTCGTCTGCTAAGCCTGTCTGGAGGCAATCGATGGAAATTAGTCAACGCTAAAGATTCACTTCCTGTGACTGATGTCACAGGCAGCGCTTGTCTCTTTGAAGGGAAATAAAGGAGTGGGAGGCTGAGGGATTAATGGGGTTGGAGAAGGTGCGAGCATGCAGAGTTTGAGCGCGGGCTAAGCCGGGAAAAAAGAGAGATGCTATTCCGCTTCGGAGGGAAATAATAGGTCAGAGCATCCAGAGGAATCCGGCGTGGCGAGGAAGACTCCAGAAGCAACAATACCGCCGTTGTGCACGAGGCCAGAAGCAGCACAGTCGCTCCCAGGAAAGAAGTACTTTTAAACGTGCTTTATTTACTGCGCCGCCAGAAAGTAGCTGTTTTAAGACACGCAGCTCGTTTAAGCCGCACATAAAGCGGCGTTGTCTAAAGACGGTGTTTTGCTGTACGCGGCGTTAATAATTTATCAGGCAACACTGCGACAACACACAGAAACGCAATCAATCGCTGGGAATTCCGCACAACCCACAGTTTCCTCCAATCAGAGACTTTTGGACCAATCACAGCAGCTTTGCCGAGTGCCGAAGACCCGAAAAAGCTGCTCCCGGAAGGCTAAACAAAGGCACGGCTGCGGTGGGTTCGGCGCTCGGTCGTCCTGTTTGCAGCTTTGGCTGCGGCCGTGATCACTGTTAGCATTTCCAGCCGCTCGTGCAAAGGCCACCTCCTGAAAGGTGCACCAGTTCTCCTCACAGTACGGCTCAGGGACTGGAGCCGGCCCCCGGGCGACAGAAGGCCTTTCACTCCCCCCCTCCTCCCCACGGAGCTCCGCCAGCTCCACGGGGGGAGACGGAGGCAGACGGGCGGGTGGGGAGCGAGGCGTGGTTCGGGGCTAACCTGAGAAAAGGTAGACAGGAAGATCGCCTGGGGGGCCGGAGGCGGACAGCGAGCCCCATCCCCAGCAGAGAGGCCTTTAATTGGAGCTGCCGGACGGACGGACGGACGGGGAAGGCGCTCCCTCGGCAGACGGCCATGAGGAGCCGAGTGAAGGCGGAGAGCCCGGGGGCGGGAAGAGAGGGCAGATAAAAATAGAGCCGGCAGATTAACGAGCATCTGAAAGCGGTGCAGGGGATCGGAAAATCCTCGGTGCGTGCCAGAGAGGCCCAGACCTCAGGCCTGCTGTAATGGTGATGAACCCGGAGTCATGAGGGCTGCTTCCTTCCTGCCCTCACATCACCAGGACTGCAGGGGAAAGCCTCCGCTGTGTCCTGCGCTAGCGCTAACTTTAGCCCCATGGTAAAAAGCACACATTTGTTTCATTAAATGGATGAGAGAGCGAGACCAGAAGGCTGAGAGGCGGTTCTTCCCGCTCGTCCCACCATGTTAGCCTCGCTTCTCAAATGCAGAAACTTCCAGACCTTACGGTCTCCTGACCTCCACCTCCGCTGCGACTTCTGTCCCTCCCCGAGGAGCTCTCACAGCCGAGGTGGGGCGTCGCGACGCCCGCGGGAGCCGAGGGAGAAGCTGAGAAACAGGCCTGATCACACCTGCTGTCGGCCCCCGGAGGAGCTCCGCACTCAGCTGTCACCTCCATCCAGGCGCCGAGGCGCCGCCCACGCCGGGAGGGAGCCCATCCAACGCCAGCGGCCTAGCGTTTAGCATGCGGCTAGCATTAGGCTGTGTTTGATGTACGGCAGGCTGGTTTGGAGGCTACTGCTAACAGTGGTGCATGAGCTCACTGATTGATTGATGAGTTTGCGGCTGCGTCTTAATCACGCGAGCATAAAATAATGCTAATCTATAGCCACATTATCATTATCGATTCCACTCGCTTCAGAACCACTAAGTTCTCCCGCAATATAGCAAATTTACAACGACGCGTCTGGAGATGAGGTTATAGCATTATTGTTTTCACTCGGCAATAACTTAGCCTTTAAAATGTGGCAAAGTGTAGAATAAAATTAAATAAACGACTTAAGTTATAGCGTGTTTGTACCAGAAGACAAGAAAAGGTGCAAAAAAGCCAGATTTGCTTCTGAGACGGCGACAACAGATCTGTGCATTTTCTGTTGAGCTGTGAAATTAGTACAAAATATAGCAAAATAACACACACACACACACACACACACACACACACAGACACACACACACAGTATGTATTGTGATCCATTTGCTGCAACTTCACATCCTATATTAAACCTCAGCAGAAGTCAACCTGACTCTGACAGTGTGAATATCAGCCTGGCAAAGACACACACACACACACACACACACACACACACACACACACACACACACA
>CM027095.1:994390-1323705 GCA_015343265.1 Pao palembangensis | reverse complement strand
AGGGAGGAGGAGGAGGAGGAGGAGGGTGAGGAGGGGGAGGAGGAGGAGGCGTAGGGGGAGGAGGAGGGGGGAGGAGGAGAGGGAGGAGGAGGAGGGGTAGGGGGAGGAAGAGGACGAGGAGAGGGAGGAGGAGGAGGGGTAGCGGGAGGAAGAGGAGGGGGAGGGGGAAGAGGGGGAAGAGGAGGAGTAGAAAGAGGAGGAGGAGGACAAGGTCAGACCAGGCTCCAGGAGGCTCCAACCCAGAGGAGCCTGCTGGGTTTCCAGGGACTTCCCTCCTCTGACTCTTTGCCTTTGTTGCTCCTCTTCTCCCCCCAGGCTCGTTTATCCCCCCGCTGGTTAAATCTTCCTTCGGTGACGAGGGCGTCGCTCCTGCAGCTGTAACAAACTAACTCAGTGTACCTCTCCAACCTCTCCAACCTCTGACGAACGTCACATCAAAGCACACGGACCACATCCTGCTCACCTCCACCTCCACCTGAGCGGCTTGCTTTTGGAGGACCTGTGGGTGGGGGTGAAGGTGGCGTGGGTCCCACCTCTGCCCCAGTGGCTGCTGGGAACCCTCCAGCAGAGCTAGCGCTAACGCTAGCGCTAACGCTAACTTAAAGCAGCCTCAGGTTCTGAGACGCTGGCAGACGAAGCGCGGTGACTCTGGAGTTTTGGGGGGCCGTTCGGCACGTTCTCCACCGCGCTGGGTTCACCCGGGTCTCAGCTCGAGGCGTTCGCTGATCCCTCGCACGTAGGAGTTTTGACTTTCATTCCTTCTTTCATCTCGTCACTCTTGTCTGTTTCTCATTGTGGGGGAATGTGGCGTCATTGTCACAGACTCTGGGAAACAGGAAGCATCTTCACTTGAATCCCTCTCTTTCTCTCTCTCACACACACACACACACACACACACACACACACACACACACACACACAGACGTGGCTTTATTGACTTATTCATGCATGGGTTTGTTTCGGGGGCAGAGCTCCTGTCTGCCAGTCTGACAGACACACCGTATGAACCCTCGAGACCCCCCTCTCCACACACACACTCACACACACACACACACACATTCTCTCTCCTTCCACACGCACACACACACACACGCTCTTCCACATTTACTTCCTGCCTCTGAGCCCGTGGATGGCAGGAGAACTCCTCACTCAGGTTTTTCATCCCTCCCTCCTTCCATCACTTACTTTTTTCCCCGCCTGCGTGCCGGCTGGAAGTGGAAGGTAAGCCCACACTTCCCAGAACAAAGACAGCCCAATTAAGTCAGTTTGAGTTAAGGTCTGCGTGGCAGAGGAGGATCGGAGGCGAGGAAGCTGAAGGGAGCGAACGGCGGCGAGGAGAAGAGAGGAGAGAGGAAGTCTGCCGGGGGAGGGAGAGGAGAGGAGAGGGGGTGAAGAGGAGATGAGAAATAAAGAAAGAGGCGCGCGAGTCACTTTGTAGCGGAAGCGGGTCGGCTTCGTTTTTAGCTCCTCAATGGGAGACGATGAAATATTAATAAGCGCTCCAGCCACGTACTTCAGAGGCCTGTGGTAAAACTTAACGTCTAATGAGACGCCGCTCATGAATTGCTAATGGGGACGCTGGAATGTGTGTTTTCTGTGTGTTTGGGCGTCTGCACATGCGTGTGTGTTGGTGGGGGGGTCAAGCTGCTGGTGTTCCAGCGCGTTCAGTCTTTCAAAGACCAGAGAAACTTTATCTGAGGCCAGCGCTTCCGATTCTGCTTCCGCAAGTCTGCCGTTCAAATAAGCCGCGCACGCCGCCGGCTTTCCCTTTTGCGGTTCAACCAGCAGTCTGGCTTTTGACCTTTGACCTCCGAGATGACGCTGGCGTGGCGGCGAGGGCCGGCGAATGCTAAACGCTGCCGTTAGCTCAGAGTTCGCACAGAGGCAGAGAAATTTCATGTAATATTGATGCCATTCGTGTTGCTACCGACTCCTTTTATGGACCCGCGCGTTCAAATATTCACGGAAGTCTGACCTGTGTTGCGGAAACTGGCAACCTTTCCTCAGAACGACAGCATCTAATCCGTCATAATGGGATTAAACTCATCGGATCATCGGGGAAACGACGGTTCTCATCACTTTTTGACACAACGGTGACATAAAGATGACGCTAGGCTTAGCTTCATGCTAAAGGTGCTCAGTGACGTTTCAAGGACACAGCGGAGCCCTCAGAGGGCAACATTTGGGTTGCCAGGTTGTGAAAATGACCTCTGACCTTGTCCAGGTCTTACTGTCCAAACACTTTCTGACAGATTGAGTCTCCATTCTGGATGGAATCATCGTTGCGGAGCGCTAACGCTCATGACGGAGCGCTAATTACTCAAAAGCTAAGGAGATTTTTCAGTCCCACGCGGGAAAGTTGCCGTTATAAACGACCTGTTAGCGACTCGCGTGTGAATTATTGATGAAGAACGGAAAAAAAGCTTCACGGCTCTGAGAGTCGGTTGGCCCATTTCAGCCGTCTGACCAGAGCACACGGACAGATGAACAATCTGCAGCACCTGAGCGCGTCTGATCCCCGTCAGGAGTGCGGAACCCCAGCTGGGCGTGACGCCGGCGCGGCTCCATCAGCTGGGGACCCGCGTGCAGGGGAGGCCGGGGGGGCTCTCCCCGCATCACTGACCTCGATTCACATCCCTGAGCGACGCTGATGTTCACACTTTCCTGTTTTTAAATCAAACACGAGGCAGATCGATCGCCGCCCCAGCGGAGCCGCGCGGGATTCAAGGACCCCGAGTTGATCGCAATAATCTCGACTCCGTACACAGGAGTGTTTATTATTAGCGCATGCTAATTAGCGACTGGGCGGGAGCAGCAGGAGAACACTGAGCACTTGCTAATGAAAGATTTGAAGTTATGGTTTTATTGGGAAAGTAGGCTACACCCAGCATCCAGAGGATGATTTATTTCAGAGCACCGCTGGAGTTTCCCTCCTCATCGGATCGCCTAATGAGCGCATAAATACATTTAATGTCAGGAGGACAATCTCACCCAGGTTGGGATTAGCCGTAAAAACCGGGCGATAATCGCGGAAATCCCTGCGTCGAGCTGTGCGCAGACAGAGCAGGATCCATAAAAGAGGAAACGATCAAAAGAATTAGCCAAATTCAGACGGTAACCGCAGCAGCCGTGTTTTATGGATCCCCTGAAGCTAACGCGTGTGTGTGTGTGTGTGTGTGTGTGTGTGTGTGTGTGTGTGTGTGTGTGTGTGTGCTGCAGCAGAGGAGAGGATCGGGGGCAGGAACGCACGAACGTGACAGTTCCGTGTCTGAAGGGAGGGACTATCTACCGCTATACTGCCTTTCTGAGAATTCTGCTAGCATGTCGATGCTAATGATGTAAAAAACTACAACCAGGAAGTCAGAAAGTGCTTCGCTACGACTGCTAAAAGCCCGAGTTTCTGTTTGCAGCTCAGGTTCAGGTTCTCAGGAGGACATCTTCAACCGCCCTGGACACAAAAAACAGACTTTCTGCTGCTTCAGGCGACAGAAACCGTAACTTTGCAACGCGGCGGGATTCATTTGCATGAAAATATGAGGCGCGAGGACGCCGCACGGAGCGCGGCGCGTGTGCGCGTGTCCTCTGCTGCACATACCGTGCACGTCTGGTGACATGTGAGTGAACAAATGGGCGTGATTCGTTAATGCAGATCCATCTATCTCACCGTGAGCGCTTACGCAAGCTGGCGTGTGTGCTGCATGTGTGTCACACATGCACAGCAAATACATCGCACTGGGATGTGAGTTCATTATGTGTGTGTGTGCGTGTGTGTGTGTGCGTGAATGGGGAGGAGGGGTGCAGTCTTTCTGCATGAGTGGGGCTGTCAGTGGGCATCAGTCAGCCAGGCAGCGACAGGCGGAGCAGATCATTAGCAGAGACGAGGAGAGGGAGGGAGAGCGAGGCGGAGGGTGAGGGAGAGAGGCGAAGGCGCCGGAGAGCGGGAGCGCGGGGAAGGCCCCTCGCCGCCGCGTCTTTAACAGAGACTCGCGCCGACAGGCCCAGTCAGGCAAACGTGCCCCGCCCCCCTCCTCCACCCCCCGCGTTCGGCCTCCCGTCAGCCCCGTCACCGTCCGCGATCAACGCCTGCGTTCCTGAGCGGCGAACGATGGAAAAGTTGGCCTTTCTCCATCAGCCTTCAGGGTCAGAGGTCGACCGATCGGTGGGCGACCCTCAGCGTCCTCTGCAGGTTCTGCGCGTCCGTCTTGCTTTGGCGTCAGAGGTGGAGGCGTTTCCGTAACGGGCACGCTGTGCTCGCCGAGGGAAGACCTCGTTAAATCCTGTCCTCCGCTTCGGATCTGCTTTACATTTCATCGCTCACCAACTCGGACCGTAACTCATCTTTTAGTGGCGCATCTTGCGGCGACCACCTTCCCCTCAACAACACCATTAAACAGGCAGATTAATGCCGCCATTAAATCCACACATCGACTTTGGTGGCGCCCGTCAAAGACAGCGTGCGAGGCCGCCGCCATCAAGGATTTGATGAAGTCAGACTTTGGCTGGGACCGTAAATCAGCGGTTGCGGTTCGAGAAGCCGAGACTGTTGCTGACGCTCGACAGAAACAGGCCCGAACTGGTCCAATCCGGTAAAACACGCCCGACACGGCGAGTAGGTGGCCCAGAGCTTCGGTTTCCTCATTTGGGGGAGGAGCCAGCGGTATATTTGCATTCTTTGGATCAAAACACATTAAGAAAATAAGAGTGATAGAAGCAGAACGTATGTAACGTTTAAAAGCGTTTAACGCTGATCCTGGACCAGCCGGAGGTGCTCAAACGTCTCCCTGAGCGAATCCACCTTTCAGGACCTCCTCTAAAGCCTGACAGCGCCGAGGCGTTTAGGCGGCGTGGGAGAGAAATAAAACAAGCTCCTCCTGTGTTGACCCAACATATTGGAGACCTTCTGCTAAGCTGGGCCGCAGCTGAAATATTACCCTCATAAAACTCAGCCGTGCTTTTATTTTCTCTTGCAAAAGCAAAACGGCGGCGTTAGCGGAGGGACGAGCGTCAGCGGCGTTCTTTGCTAACGTCGTGAGCCTGATTTGGAATGTGCAGGGAGGAACATGGGGGCGGGGGCGGGGGGCTCCTGTTCAGCCCAGCCTAGCCGCCGCCGCTGTCGTCACACGGGGGGACGGCCTCTGAATCCTGACCTATTTCCATCAAACTGACACACAATCTTACGCCGCTAACGTCTGCCTGCGTCCCCAAAGCGCTTAGCCGCCATTTCAGCCGCGTTGATGACGTCCGGATAGTAAAACCTCTGGCGTCGTGCGTGAAGAGCTTTTATTGCGGTTGGACTGATGAATATTCATCAGCTGGAAAGGCTCCCGGCTGACCTCGCCACGCTCACAATAGACTTCTTCTTCTTCTTCTTCTTCTTCTTCTTCTTCTTCTTCTTCTTCTTCTTCTTCTTCTTCTTCTTTTCTTTGTCTCCGCTTCGTTAACGGACGCCTTCCTGGGCGGCGCAGGGCCGTAGCCACCCGGCTCGTAAGGCGCCAAGAACATTCGTTTTGCTTTGATCAGCTAAGATCAAAGCACCTTTGGGGACACCGTTAATGAAAATGGATTCGTTTGCCAGCAAATGAGCGGCGTGATTGATGCGGAACATCACGCGGACACGGCTGAACCACGCCGAGAACAAAAGGCAATAAAGGTGATTGATCGTCACGTACAATGATGGACGGTAGCTTCCCAGCGTGACCATCAATCCCATTAAGTATCTGTTGGAATTCCACCATTCCCAGTCGCCAGCGTGAGAGCAGACTCTGGCGGCGGCGGCGCCGCTAATCGGCGGACCGATCGGGTCGTTTTCACGCAAACCCGACGAGGTTTTCTGGGCGACTCTCCAAGCTCCGCCCCAGCGCTAACGAGGTCCAGAGAACGTTCAGACTCCGCCCTGACCTCCAACACCTGTGTGAATTTTGGAGCTGAGCGCCCCCTGGAGGTCACCTTTGCCTTCTCACCCAGTACGATGTGAAGAAACTTCCTCCTCTCAACCCTACAGGAGGTCCGGGGCTGGGAGGCCGCGGCGCCGGGTGACCCCGCGAGCTCGGCTCTCCCGAGGCATTAATCACCGAGCCGCTGTCCTCCACCTGATTACCTCCCATCCATCTTAGTTTGCCGAGCACTCCGACAGGAGAAAGCCCTCGTGAAGATCTGATTAAAAATGTAAGTGGCTCATAATAGCAGCGTGCGCCGTCCTCGCAGTCGATACCGCGCCGCTCGCACGCGCTGAGTGGGATCTATCTGCTCGTTCACCTGCTATAGGTGTGTGTGTGTGTGTGTGTGAGTGTGAGGGAGAGATGTGCAGATGCAGACGGGAGGGGCGAGCGGCTCTGAGAGCGTCTGAGAGGCACATCCTGCCTGCAATTAAGGTGGAATCAGAGAGATCTGCGCTGCCTTGATAATGAGCCTCATCTGAATTATTAACTAGAGCTGTACCCCCCGGACCTGGACTCCCATCAGGCCCCGCTGCAACAACAAGAGCAGATGCACACACAAACACACACACACACACACACACACGCACAATCTTTAGATCCATCCAAACTACTATCAAACCCTTTTTAGCGCACGTCGGAGCTCAAACTCTAATCCCACTTGCGGAAGAAAAAAAAAAAAAAAGAAGAAATCGGGGCAACACATTACTTGAAGTGGTCCTTATAAGGCGTTATAAGGCATCAAAAGCCCATTATAAATAAACATAGAGCGAGTGGTGATGATTTATTCAGACCGGTGCCTCGTATAATAACTACAATATGCAGAAAGTTGCCGGGTTGAATACTTCATGAAGCCATTGTGTCGTTAATCACATTAAAATTTAGTGCCATCAGAGATGCATGATTACATTAGAGAGTTTTCCCTCCGTTTCCAGCCGGATCGTAATCCGTCTTTCCCTGCTTTGGCTTGATGGATCGGCGTCGGCGGCGTGTTTTTCAAAAGTAGCGGGGGGAAACTTTGAAAGTTTGGCCAGACTGTGGCAGCGTTACAGGTAACCGGGCCGCCGGGGGAGATCTGCGCCATCTGGGGGGGGTTCCTCCGGCTGTCATCCTTGAACTGTGAGGCCCCGCCTCCACGTCCGGCGCATCCCCGGTTCGGTTCGGCCTATCGGGGACCGCCGCCCTCGCCGCTCTATCCTTCCTCTTTCCCTCTCTTCTACAAAATATGAATCCCGTTAAAAACGTGCAAAAAGGAGCTTTTATGGAAGCGTGTTCCTGAGCAACAGGGCGTCCAGCGAGCGGAACCTCAGCAGAAGGCGGCGCCGGCGCTGGCGGTCGTACTCTGGGTGAAGTGCATTAGCGCACATTAGCAGACGGAGGTAGAGATCCCTTGTTTCTCTGTTAGCGCCGCTAAAGGGAGGCGAACTCACTCTTTCTATTCTTGGACTTCTGAAGAGGTTGACCTTAAAGGTCCTCGCAAGTATAAAGTATCTGTTTCCATCCATCAGTTCTTCGGCGTGTTGGTGGGATGATGAAGAACACTGAAATTATGGGATGGTTCTGGATAAAAGGACAGATCCAGGAAATGTCCTCAAAGGGATCCGTACGTACATTAACTTCATGAATCCTTATGAAATATAATGAGATCATAAACAGACGTGCCTGAAGCTGCTCTGGGATCAGGTTACTGGACAACCTCGGTTAGAAGACGAGCTCGGCTCAAACTTCTGCCCCGAGCCAAAAAGGCGTGAAAGGATCTAAACTCAACCTTCTGCATCAGGGTGAGGAGTACAGCAGATTCGGCTGGACGTCAGCTTCCAACCACCATCCCAGCGAAGCGCGGAGAAACTCTAACCTGGGGATCATCGATCATTTAGGGAGCGCTGAAAGACCGAGTGAGAGAGGGGTTTGGCTCCGCACGCAGCATATGGCAGACGCGGATGTAAACAATCTAGCCAACATCCGAGATGAGCCTCCGTGATGAACATCCGACGCGGGGCCTCGTTGTCTTCATCGGGACTGGGAGAGTCTGGGTCCAGCAACACAACTCTATTATCTGCAGCTGTGCAGCGATTATGCATCACTCTGGCAAACGTCTGCGAGGACGCGGAGCTCCAAACGGATCCAAATGTTTCCCAGAATGCCGCATTCACGGGCAATTACACAGTCGGGTAAAAATAACTTCAGACCAAGACACTAAAAGTAAAGCTGGAGCATCTCTGCTGAGATGAAACAGAACTTCTTTTTCCACCAGGACTCTGGAACACTTACCACTAGGGGTCTCCAAAACGCTCCCAGCTTATTTTTGGGTCCAACAAATGAGTTTTATCGCTTTGTTTGCAGAAAATAAACCCACTCTTTGATATTTTGTGGCCGTGATAATGAAAGCAAATGTGCTTTATGCGTTTCTTCACATTCATCCACTCTAAGCTGACTATTTTAACCATTCCGAACATGCACAAGAACAAAAGGAGGACGCTAGCCTGCGCGTCTCCAGCTAACGCTGCATGTTCAGCTGGACACGGGTTACAAAATCTCTAATTGATCCTTGTGTGTATTGAGCTTGTTTTTCCAGATGCTCATTATATCACTGATTACAACAGCCAAACGCCCACGACTTGCCTCTAATACGCCGCCGCTTCATGCAGCCTTCAGGTAGATCTCCCACCTGCCTGCACGCTGTCGGATCCGTGCGCGGCGCAGCCTGCAGGCACGCAGGCCACGGCTCGGCACATCCATTCCCACGCAGAGCCACTTCCCAAATGAACACAACAGCATGCAGAGTGTGTGTGTGTGTGTGTGTGTGTGTGTGTGTGAGAGAGAGAGACAGTGTAGACCCCCCCACCACCACCACCTTCACCACCATCAGCAGCAACGCCGCAACACCTACAGGAGTGAACTCCCAACGCAGCCTCCCACCTCGGGCGCAATAACAAACACCACCCGAACACTTGACCACAATTATCCCGCTGCAGTTCGGAGGAACCGGTCCGGTCATCACGCTAACCTGTCAGATGCTGACGCAACCGTGTGTGTGTGTGTGTGTGAGAGAGAGAGAGAGAGAGAGAGAGAGAGAGAGAGAGAGAAGAGAAATCCTTCTGTCGACACCACATGAGAAATATCTGAATTCCAATACACCTGCATGACACCAGAACATTGCGTGCGTGCGTGTGTGTGTGTGTGCGTGCGTGTGTGTGTGTGTTATTATGAGGAGAAGCTGGCGGCCCAGATGAAGACAAAGAGCCCAGCGGCTGAGCTGAGCAGCAGCTCTCAGACAGGATTACACAATAGCTCTTACAGACTGCTTTTAATAGCAGGACTCCGACTGGATCTTATTTCCCTCCACGCCGCCCCCCCTCCTCCCCCCCAATCCAACCACCCACCCATCCACACATGCTCCACCCCCCCACCCACCCTTCTAGCGGAGGAATGTGTGAGCGAGCGTACATATTGCAGCGATTCTGCGCCTCCACGTTTCAAATCTCATTAAAGCGGCGGCCAACTGCTCCAGTCCAACATGTGTGCGTCTCCTCTCAGCTGCTCAGACTGGAATCCAGTTGTTTTGCGCCGCTCTCGGACCACCCAATGGAAACTTCCTCACAGGCGCCGGGCGGCACCAGCGAGCTTTGATCTGCCATGGCGGACAAAGACGCTGGTCACGGATCCGTCGTTCAGAAACACGTAAAAGTCGACTTGGCTGCGGCGCAACAGCCTGAATACGTAGCGCTCGAGTCTTTGATGGTGGTGAACGTGTACGGACGCTAGCGTCCATGCTAATGGACGTCGTCCCAGCAAACATGGGAGACTTTTACACCAACAGGAGTCTGAATATTGACACCAAACGTGGTTCTTCCAAACTTTTGTAGCTGAAATAAGACAAAAGTTTGAGAGATTTGCGTTTGGTTTTTATTTCGTCTTTACGGGTCGTGGCTTCGAGTCGCTGCAGCACAAATGTTCTGATGGATCTGGCTGTCCTGGGAGCAGATTTCACACAAGAATCTCGAAAAACAGAAGCCGAAAGCAGATCGGCGCTCCGAAAGCTGCGCTTAAGGCGAATAAAAGCAGAGGAGAAAGCGGTGAAAGAGGGGAAGAGACCACGGTACTCGGCAGAGACCGCTGAGCCGGTGCGATAAGGTGACAGGAGACGCAGATGGACGCTCGAGTCGGCGGCGAGAAAAGAGCGTTAATCCCGAAGCCAAACAGGAGGAAACACTTCCCCACTCGCTCGCTCCACACCTTCGCTTTAACCACCGTGACGTCACCGTGACGAACGCAGGTTAAAACCAGACTGTGGCATTATGGGAAACGTAGTTACAGCCGCAACAACAAACTCCGAGCAAAGAGGTCAGGGGGTCACCGCGAGGCTGACTAATGACCTTTATTTTGAAAGGTTGGACGATGAGGTCCTGGAGTGTGTGAAAGCAAATTCAGCAGATGTGACAGATGCAGAACTCCTGACGTGCCTGATAAGACGCAGAAGTTTGTTGGCGGTATTTCAGCGCTCCGTGGTTTAACCGGAATGTTTTGCAGCCTCCGGATTGTGAGCCATCAGGAGGTGATTATCTCTCCGTGCTGATGAAATTCCCTGATCCAGATCCTGATCAGGATCACCGCCGATCTTTAATGGGATCAAGAGCCACGTCTGGTAACGCCTGTCAGTCCGGCTCGGACAAAATACCGCCACACTTGCAACAAACCCTGACGAAAACAAGCGGATTTTCCCCGTCAGAAATTGAAATCGATTTTCTCGGCCAGAAATCATATCTTGTCGAGCTGATTCTTGAACGTGAAAAAGTAAAATCCCAAATTGCTGCTGCGAGTCCAGAAGCTCTGAGGGAGTTTTTAAGGTTTCTGCTCAGCCCACAGTGAGAAGGAGGATTTTTTTGGGCCCCGTTCACACTGGAGGCCTCGTGGCCGCAGGAAAAAAACCTGTTTTCGTCTTTATTCCCTGTAACAACAGCTCTGTTTACACCTTTCACACAGTTTAGCCGGTTGTGGCCGACGTGATGAAGAGCAGGAGCTCAGCGTTTACGCAGAAACGGCTAAAGTGGCATTTTAAGACGCGGCTGATTTAGACGTGATTCATCTTTGCTTAACTGCCGAAATGTCAAAACACGAAGTTTGTAGGACACAAAGGAGAGCGTTAGGGGAGGCTGGAACAAAAGGCCATTAATCCGCACAAAGAAAGGGTGGTGAAACCTAAGGAGATTACAGCCGCCAATCTATTAGATTAACCTCATATTAATTTAAATTTAAGGGATAATCTGCGGTTACATCTGCTTGCTGTGACACCCGCATGTCGTCATCTCTTGTTATTGTGCCTCTTAAATCCCCCGTCCTGTGCCATGCTCTCGCACAGCCCGTGCGTAATTCAACATGCGCGCACTGGAGAGCAAACGGGGGGGGCGGGGTGCCTCCGAATGGCTTGTCCCGGGCACCCAGCATGGGTGACGCTCCACGCGGGACCAGAGGCAGGCTCTGTCCCCCAGTGTGACCTGGTAAGCAGAGAAATCGGGCCGGGGAGCGGACGCCTCGCCGATGCGTCACGGCGGCGCGTAATGGTCGCCTCTCCAAATGGAAGCGTGATAAGAGTCGCCCCCAGCGTGACTGGGGTACAATCCCAAAACGCGATGAACTCAGCGAACCCGGAGCCAAACATCCTAACCGCCCCTTCCCACACACTGTAGCGTGCAGGCGTGACGCGACGACGCACCGCGGACATAAATTGCCGTGACCAGGGGTCAATTATGTGGCTTTGAAATATGCAGAGAGTCTGCGGACACAGACGGAGCCTAAATATAGAGCAGCTGCTTCTCCGGTAGGAAAGCATCAGAGGGTGCTGTCAGAATTCTTTCATGTGGCCTTACCTTCCATCCTGCTGAACTGTTGCTGTCGCCTTTATCCTTGAAATAAGGAACAAAGCGAACCATCCAGTCATAAATCTGGGAGAGGGTGAGTCTCTTCTCCGGGGCGCTCTCGATGGCGCGGGTAATCAGGTCTGCATAAGACAGGTTCCCCCACGCGTTCCGCCTGGAGGACTTGGCTTTGCGCAGCTGGCCGGCCACGTCGAGGGCAGCCCCGGACATGCAGGCGGGGGCGGCCACGATGGGAGCCGGGGCGCCGGCTGGATGCTTGATCTCCGCCGGCGCGCCGCCCTTCCTCTCGGCGCGGCATGCGGGCACGTTGTACTGCTCCACTTTGACCGACGCCAGGGCCAGCCCTCGGCTCGCCTCTTCCCCCGTGGAGAAATCCTCCGGACACGGCAGCGGCCAGGTGCACGAACGCGACCGACTGTGGGGCTCAAATTCCGAATCGATATCAACCTGATGCGCGTCCATGCCGCCGTTCTTCATCATCATCAGCATGCTGATATCCCGGCTGAACGTGCGTTAAACCCGGGCAAGGTCACTACAGCAACAAAAGCCTGTCAATTTTCTGACAGAGAGTTTTTTTTGTTTGTTTTTTTTACTATAAAAAATGCCCCCAAACTGGTCCTTTGTAAAGAAAAAAAGGCGCGTTGTCTGACAGATGCTCAGCAGCGGAGTGGGGAAATTATCATTCTCCTCAGCGCAACAATGTGGCATCACATGAGGACAGATGAAGGTGTATCCGCGGCATCAGCGGCAGATTCTGCCTCTCTCCCATGTTCTGCGCGCAGCAGCGGCTGTCGCTCACGCATCCACCCTGAGGAACACTCCGGCTGCAGCAACAGTTGATCCTGACGAGGTCCGGCGCAGCTCGGAAGGAACCAAACTCCTCCAGAACCGCCGACTTCAGAGCGCGAACCCGCGTCCACAGCCGCCGCCTGCGTCTTCGTTTCGAGAGCTCAATCAGCAATTAGACTCCGTCAGGAAGAGAAATCGGGCGCTGGTGAAGCGTTTACACGCAGCCGTGGGTTTCCAGACGAGGAGTGGAGAGAGCAGAAAGGAAAGAAACAAAAAAAGCCCCGGCGGGTTTGGTGTGGAGCATCCTCCGCGTCTCCGCCGCACGCTCGCTTTGGCGGATGTTTCCACCTTTCTGTCCCGCAGTTTGGCGTCCGTGGGTCACATGGGTGCTCCGATCTGCCCGAGCGCGTCTCCGAAGGCTTCCAGACATTTAACCGAAGCCCGGAATAAAGTGGAAGAAGTGCTGCTGCCATATAATTGGACGCTGCGCGGATCAAGTCACTCCCTCCAGAACAGGTTTCCAGAGAGGAGGAGGAGTGTGTGCGTGCTTCGCGCGCGCGCGTATGCGCGTGTCCTCTCATTTCAAGGCTTTCTCTTACATTTAATCACGTTTCATATCCCACATCAGCACCAAATTTCAATTCAATTACTTCAGATTAAAGATCAATATTAACTTTATCTCCTTCTTTAAGCTAATTAACAGAAAGTTATTGATTAAACCCTTAAAAAATTCATTGCTGTTGATAAAATTGGGTTCTAATCGATCGCGGAAAACATCCCGACGTTGCCTCCACCTTTGACCCGTTTAGGGGGCGTGGCCACCTCCACGGACCCGCCCCTCACCTGCTGGAGCTTTGGCTCATTAGTCAGGATCCAACGTGATTTAAAAGCTTTTCTTTTCACAACTTTAAAGTTTAAAAAGCAGAGAAATCTGTGAGTTGAAAGTCTTTATCAGAGGGTTTAATATTCAGGCCGACCTTCAGCCACTCAGGGACACCGTCAGCGAGTCTGATTGGCTCCCTGGAGCTTTAGGAAAAGCTGGAACAGCCTGGACAGGTTGACAGTCAGGCTCACACGCGTGCGCACACACGCACACGCACACACACACACACAGTCGACTACGAGCCAACACGCATCTTTTTTCACTTTATAATGAACTTCCTGTTCTCAATCAGGTTGTCAAATAATGACATAATTAGCAGAGATAACAGAAAACACACTCCTGGTGTGTGTACATGGTTGTTATTGAGTTCTAAAATACACATTCTACTGGCACAGTGGGGACATTTTGTCTAGTTAGGATTCGTTCCTTCTCGTTTATCCCTGTTAAATTCTCCTCTTTCCATTTTCATTCCTCCGCCATCTTGAACTCCTCCCCGTGGTGGCCCTTCTGGCCCCTTCGGAGCCCTGTTTTCATCACGCTGTCGTTCTGGTGTCCTCGTCAGTGGCGGCTTCTTTATGAAGATAATTATGGGCTGCGTCGGCGCTCGTCTTTTCTGACGTTTTAATGTGAAAATATTGCAGCCGACACGTTTGGGTGTGACATCGTCGGGAGCGCCGCTGCCTTTGGTGGCTCTGAGGGGCTCCGTCAATCGCTGCTGTGTCTGAACCTCCACCGGATCCCCCCCACCCCAACCCCACCCCAACCTCGCAACACTGACGGAGGCTGCCGCTCGCTGACAGCTGGTTGTCACTGACAACCGTAACCCCAAATGCACCTAAATGGAATGCTTTCATGAGGCCTAAATAGGCCCATCAACAAGGCGTGAGAGCGAGTGTGTGTGTGTGTGTGTGTGCGTGTGTGTGTGAGATGCTGTAAATGGGACCACGCAGAGGGAAAATTCAAAACACATGGCTCTGTGGTGAGGAGAGGAGTGTTTCTGTGCGCCAGAAACAGGAATTTGTTGTGACTCTCTGGTGTGGAATGAAAACCAGGAGGCGGAGCCATAGGTGATGCATCGCCGCCACGTAAACACGAGGAACGTGAGTCACAGGGCCGGACGCGGCAGACGCGGAATTACACGCTTTCACGCTGGGGGGGGATTTGTCAGAGACAGCCAGGCCGAAGAAGCGCCTGAGCTGGCTTCTGCATCGCAGCTTCATTTGCAGCAATTACTTGTCAGATTAGCCCATTCCGCCGACTGGATTTGCACGAGATTTATCTTCATCCGCCGTCCCTCTGTTCTCCCCGCATCAAATATTGATGAAACGCATATTGAATATCGCCGTCTGAACGCTCCTCGGCTCATGCGGGAACCAGAGGATGCAGCGAAAGTAAACATCGCCTCCCAAAATCCGGTTTTTCCTCACTTTTTTTCTGCTACACAAACACGGCCGCCGCGATCGTATCGACCTTCTTTGTTGCCCTGGGGTTTGTTAGCCTAGCTTAGCTTAGCACAACAACTGAAAGCGCTGCCAGCACATTGTGAGTGAGGCTGAACTCGTTCACCTGCCGGTCTGGAAAGAAAACCGCCCTGAAAACAGGCAGCAACAGTCAGCGTTGCAGCAACCAACCGTCGCCGCAGCTCCCAGCCTTTACGTTGGAGCGACAGAGCGCCAAATGCAACGCGGCCCTGTTTACGGGAACATGCCGCGTGCTTGCGATTCCAAACCGGGACAGGGGTGTAAAAAAAAAACAGCAGTCACCAGCTTCTATTTCAAGTTGCACAACACAATAAAGAGCACGTTGAAGTCTGAAAACCCCCCAGTTCATCATCTGACCAGCAGCAGTCAGTCAGCCCACGCCGCTGGTGTCGGCGCACAAACACGGCGATGATAACAGCTTTGAGAAGGTGATAATTGCCGCTGGCGGTTTAGGCAAACTCCGTCCCCGTCCCCCAAGGCCAAACGAAAAAAGGCAACCAGTTGACCGCAGCGATCTGCAGCCGCGGACGAAGACGCTGACGCGCTGCTTTGGTGGAGGTGCGGAGACGCGAACCGCCGTGTTGTCGCCTTTAACGCCGCGGTCTCGCCGCAGGAGGGCAGAATCTTTGGAGGCTCGGTAAAAGTTTTTTTCCAGATTATTGCAGCGAGTGACTCATGCAATCTGTGTTGCTCTGGAACGCACAGCAGGAGAGCGTGCATAATTAAAATCCAGCAAAGATGAAACAAAACATGAGACAAACAGACAGAGCAAACGTAAATAGGATGTGTTCAATGGTCACTGAAAGGCAGGGAATTTCAACCGCTCTGTGGTTCCAAATGAGTCTTTTGCACGAGTCTAAACTCCAGTGACTGTAAAGCTGGTTAGCATGTTCTTTTAGCATTTAGCATTGAATCACAAGGCTAATAGCGTTAGCATAGACAAGGAGCGAGCGTCTTTAGGGAATTCATCGTGGACATTTAACGCAGAAATCGACGTTCAACCTCTCAAAGCAGCACATGATCGTTTTCTTGTTGCGTCTCTCTGCCGCTTATATGCAGCACATAGGCCTCTTTCAACCGTGCGCGCCATCAGAGATGCGCAAATATGTCCTGAGGCTAATTAGCTAAGCTGGTTGTGAATGACGAGCCTGGAGATAAAGCTCTAAACTGTTCTAAACAGTCCTGTCGGCTCATCGGACTGCTGTATTTACCGTGGGGGCGCCGTCCACCCAACGTCTGCTACGTGTTTGACGCTAAAACTCAATCCAATTTGCGCAGGCGAACAACCAAACAGCATCAAACAGAACGGAGACAACGCGTCCGTTAGCGTTGTCCGTGGACTCGAGCGCGACGGTTAATAACGCTCTCTTTACGAAAAGCCGGAAACAAGACTAAGAGGAGCAGAGTTCCGCCCGCTGTGAGAATATGATTGATTTTTTAATATTATTTGCATTAGCCCGACCAGCTGCTGGGTTTAGCTTCATCTTTAACGCCAACTACTCCGAGGCCGCCGCGCACCTTCGCGCAGACGTTAATTACCTCCTCTCGGCAGGTCTTCCTGTTTCATTTGAATGTCGGATCCAGTGATCCAGCCAGTCAACCCGCAGGATTATTGATGTGTTTACTGCTGGGGGGGGGACACTCCCTGCCCTGGGAAACCCCGAGGCTCCACAACGTTGACTAACGCTGACACCAACACCTCCGATCAGCAGAGCCGGCGCTGCCTAATAAAGCAAACACACACGGCGAGACGCTTCCAAATTCTCCTCCTCCACTCAGTCCACGACATTTACTCCCCTTAGTCTTGGGAGGCTAAAAAGTGTTCAGGATTCGGGAATCGTGACACTTTTCGAGCAGCAGACGAGTGTGAAGAAGCAGACGGGGAGGAGAGAGCTGGCGGGGTCAGAGGGGCCAGAGCCTCCTCTGACCCCGCTGATGTGAGCTTCAGGGCGTCGTTGCGTGGGCTCCGCCTCAGATTCTGGGATTTTCTGGCGCTCCTGATCCAGTCCAGCTCAGCAGGCTCAGGTGAATGAGCGTAACGCCACCCTGACAACTCTGATATTAGCATCTGATTCGCTCTGAACCGCGTTAAAAAAAAAAAAAAAATCAATATTCACTCTGAATGTTTCCTTTCAGAGCAGCTGGGAGGAAATTATGAAAATGTATGCAGAGATTTGGGCCCAAACAGCTTAAATTAAGTGTTGATGAATAAAACTGTGAAGGCGCTTCCCTTTGATTTCCTGTTGTTAACGAACCTGCAGCGCTATGAATTATGGGTGATTTCCATTCTAGACGTTTGAGGAAAGCGGCTCAATCACGACGTCGTCACACGAGACGCCTGAAGTGCTGTTTGCGCCGCCGTATCCCAGCATGCATCTGCCCGTGCGGGACGGGAGGTCTCTGACTTCCGGCCTCTTCCCGCGCTCTGACAGTTGCGTGTGTGCGACTGCATGTCAACACTGGAAGGTCGTTACCGCCCGCGGGGACGTAGCGGAACGCCGCCGTGCTAACACCCCGCAGGCGCGGCGTTAGCTTCAACCCTTCTCTCCTCCAGCCTGGAAGATGTGGCACCTTCTGCCTGCTCAGGAAGAGTCGAGGCTGAGCCGCTGCGACGCGGTTCGAGCGTTTGCAGCTAGCTCTTTAGCGCCGCTGGAGAGAACCCAGATGTGTTCCCGCTTCAGCTGCACTTTCTTGGCAGTTTTTCTCAAACTCGCTACCTTCGGGCGAGGCAGCTAGCATGAGCCTTAATTTCCCCCTCTCCGTCAGTCCTCGGCCCCCCCCTCCGGCGCCCACTTTTATTTCCATCCAAGCCCGGTTACATAAGAGCGCCGCAGCAGTTGTTGGGTTGGGCATCTCTGCCGTTGGCCATCCCAGGAATGCTTCTCCTCTGTAGGTCTGGGCCGGAGCCAACCGCGCAGCCTCCCAACGGCACCCAGGCCGAGGACGCTCCGGAGTTCCTCCGCCGCCGCGGCCCCCCGGCGAGAAACAAAAGGCTGCGTTTTGTTCCCGTATTGGAAGCACAAGTTGCAGTTCTGTAAGAGTGCACGCGTGCGTGCTTTCTTCCACTCCTGACAGGCAGAAACCACGACATTGTTTTGCAGCCGCCTGCCTGAGAGCCTTTTGATGAATACAAATCCAGTTTTAGTAATATTTAAAGAATCCGCCTGGAGCGACCTGCGGCGCTGAGGCGCGGTGACAGACCTCTCTCCACTCTACCTGACATAAAGAGGTTTAGCTAACACTACCCGACACCTACCGCTAATCCTATTTCAAATTGCACCCTCAACCATGAAATCCACTCACAAGAGGGGGTGGGGGGGCGGATGCAGAGCGATGCAGTGCAGAGGAGTTACAGAGATAATCTTCCCCCCCAACCCCACCAACCGCCAGCTTTGAAGCAACAAAAGCAGGCGAGGACAATTAAAGCAGCGAGGTACAAAAACTGAGCAAGGTGAGGATGTCGAAACGAGGTTATGTGGGGAGGGAAATAGTATCACGCTGTGTCAGCGGGCGGCGGCAGACATACAGCACGCACGGCCGCTAAACGCCGCTGCCAGGGCGCCATCTGAGTCAGTGGCAGGGAGCTTCCGACGGCGGTTGCGTGAAGTTAATCACGCGGATTCTTCTGAGCCCTGCGGTCTCTAAGCGAGAACCGAGCCCAGATCCCCGGCGCAGGAGTGGGCAGGACGGAGTCGCAGACGGGAGCGGCAGGAGCGACACACCAGGAGACACCCCGGACGCCCACCGCAAAACGAGGCCGCGTTCCAAACCTCTGTGGAATGTGGAACCTCATTAGGCTCAAGCTGCTCCAGAGCAGCTAGCTGTTAGCGGCTGACTTTCCTTCAGTGACTTCATCAGCACGTTTCCCATTTTGAAAACAACATTGTTGACTGAAAGCCAAGTTTTGGAGCAACATGGACACATTTTAACCTTTAAGGCCGGATCTGAACCAACAAGTCAACAACACGGAATGTTAGCAAACACGGAAGCCTAGCCATCTTTATTTATATACTATTTGTTATGATCAGAGTTGTTGCTAGGCAACCCAGAGCCTGATCCCAAAACAAACAAGAGTGGCAGGAAAGGAACAGGAAGAAACCCTGAGCAGGACCCGTCTGCTGTAAAGCCTGAAAAAGTGCTAGTTTAAAGCTAACGTCGGCCCTCGTGACGGGACAGTAAATCCAGTTGTTTTTCCAAACGCAGACAGAGAAACTAAGCAAGAACAAGATGGGGGGGTGGGGGCCCACAGGCTGACAGGAGGTGGTGGAGACGGGCAGCGCCGGGGTCCTGCTGTGACAGCGGGTGGCAGGGCGGGTGTCACCAGGTACGACGCCACCTGTCCAGCTTTATCTCAGCAGTTTCGCCCGGCTGATCAGGGACGACAGGCCTGCTGCTCCCAACCTTCATTCATCTGTCATACCGGGTCAGAGCGGGGGGGCCGCGGACCCCGCCGAGCGCACGTGCCTGCACGGCGCCGCCCCACGCCGTGGCGATACAGTGCCGAATTTAATTCCTCTGAAATTTCTATTATCCCGACGGTCACAGGTCAGAGCTGCGGAGAGAAAGCGGAGGAATAAAAACCAACAAGTCGGATTAGAGCGAGAGAGAGAAAGCGGGGTTCAGAGGGTCGTATATCATTAAGCAATTGAGAAAGTTAATTAGGCAGCTCTGATAATTATTGCCATGGCAACCTGAGCGCTCTCATGCAGATTTGATTAACAAGGTGCCATTTATGGCTGCCGGGTAAACAGGAGGCTTTGACAGAGCTGCAGAGACCCCTAAAGGCGAAGGCGAGTAATGTCTTTACGGAGCCACTTTAATGCAAAAACTGGACAAATAAAGGGACTCAAACCTGACGTTCGCCTGCAGGGTTCGTGCATTTGCAGCTGCGTGTGTGACAGACAAAGCCGCTAGTGGGAGAATGTGCACCTAAAGCGGCGTAAACGCAAAGGCGGAGGCTGTGCGTCGCCGGATTACAGCTGTCGCGTTGCCCTCAGCTGGAAAGACATCAGCGCTCTGAGCGCGCGAGGCACGTTCGCACGCGCACACGTGGACGGGGAGGCGGAAATTTGGCGGAGTGAACCAGGTTTCAAACGCGGGAAGCTGTCAGCGACGAGCACGAGGCTCAGAAAGAAAGAACAGATAGGTGCTGCGAGTCTTCAGAGGCGGTTTTCATCAGCGCGCGGGGAAAATGACACATTTAGCATGTGCTAGAGACGTGCTATCAAAATCGGTTTGCTAAAAAAACTCACTTAATTAGCACTCTCAAGGGTTTGTTTTTTTTTTAAGCTGTAGATGGGACCATTAGCGGCGTGCAGACAAAGTGAATACATGAAAGTAAAGTAAGCTCAGTGGGAGATTTCTCCAGGGACCTGCTAATCCTCCTCCACATCATCTCACGCCCAGCCCAGCCGAGCTATGGATTATAGTTTATTACACAAATATCAAGCATGGATTCATTCTAATAACAGTCATATCAATTAAAGCCCTCTCACTCAAGGGCTTCATAAATATCTGACAGTGGCGCTCTCTCAGAACGCCACTGTGTAAAAATAGAAGAAGAGGAGGGAGGAAAAATAACATTGATTTTACTGTCACAAATATCCGTTTCTTTATCGAGTCCCTTTGAAGTCGGTCCTCACCCGTGGTTCATCGCCTTGTCAGGATCCATTACGGCGCTGTCTGCTGCTCCACACCTGGTTTCTGACATTTTCTTCCTATTTTTACGAGGAACCGTCAGCTGACCAAGTACGATTCGCACAAAGGCGAGAAAATGGCGAAGGAACGAGGCTCCGGGTTCAGCGTCTCCACGGGAAGCAGCTCCGGGAGGCGTTCCGGGTCTCCGGCTGGACCCCAGCGCCTCCTGAGAGACGTCAGAGAGGCGTGCTGAGCAGATCCAACGCCACAGGGGGCAGCTTCAGGAGGACGCGGAGCTCCAAGGAGCCCTGTAAGACCATAACTGGTCTGAGACCAGTGGAGGCCAGGGTGAAGATGATGTGCTCCAGCAGGCCGGACGCTTCAGCACAGAACCTGACGGTTTGTGCACAAAGGTGCTGTCGAGGACAGGAGGAACTTACAGCGATGGAGGATGATTATCCTTTCAAAATAAAAGGCCGTTCTGACACCAAAGTCACGCGAAGGTTGGCGAGTCAGTAAAAAAACGCCAAAAAACGCTGCTAAAATGCAATTGTGCTCCAGTAAATTAAGACTCGAAAGGCAAAGACAGACAGACCGGTTTCTTTTCTCGTCTGCCAGCGTCTCCAAAAGAACCTCAGGAAGTTGGTCTCCACCCCGGCAGCGCGGTTGCGAGCAGCAGAGTATTTTCCACACGTCTCTGCTTCATTAAAAAGTGTTTCTTCTCAGCCGCTGGAATGTTTTCAGGACACTTTTGTCTAAAAGGGAAACCAGCCGCAGATGAATTATTAATGATCCAGCAGCTGTCAATCTTCACACGCGTCAGATCTCAGGAATCGCAGGTTTTATTCTCCTGCAGAACGCGTCTGGAAGAGAAGGTTCCCTCTTTTGTATCCAGACTCTTTTTTTTCCAGCACCCTGCTGAGACCCGACACAGGCTGAATCCATCTACATCTCCTCTGCGGGGTTTCCCAGCAGGCCTTTCAGCTCGGCGGCCTCCCCGGGGCGCTGCTGTCTGGGGTTCTGGATTCCTCCCTGGAGAAGACGGACCCTGAACGACAGGGTGGAGCTTTCACGGGGCTGCTGAGGCGGTTCCAGGTCTCCAGACAGAACAAATGACGGCTTTTTCGTTTTGTTTTGAAACGTTGACGGAAATTCTTGGTTCTTTTGATCTGATGGGAATGGTCACTTCAGCAATCAGCAGATGGACCCGACCGCGGAGAGGAAAACAGTTCTGTTCAGCGGAACTATAACTGATGGCCACTCATTCAAAGCTGATCACTAAAGTGCAGAAAAGTCCCCCTGGACCGATCAATACCACAGACGGAGCTATCCGGGACAAGAATGTAATGGAGGACGATCGATAGTCACCACCAAACTCATTATGGAGGACCTAGCAGCTCTGTGATGACACCCAGAAATCACATGAATCCACACCCACGCACCCAGCCTGCATTAGCCCCGCCCCTTTTTTGTTTTCTTTGAGGGGGTGTTGTTTCACTTTAATCGTGTAGATGTACGTGTGCGTCAGTGTCGTAGGCGCGGTCCCGTCACCCTTAACGCGAGCGTTCCGCACCAATAAAGCGGACGGTCTCACCACCAGCCAACGCCAACACTCTAGAAATGTGGCAATATTTGCTTTTCCTGCGGCAGCGTTGCTGACTGAATCCTTCTGGAGCACATAAAATGCTCAAATTCTGCTGCGGTCTTAGCTGATGCTAATATAATCACCATTTACATACTAATAGAGCACAATCGCAATGATTTAAGTGCCCATTTGAGCTCGTCTTCTCCACATAAATTCACACCAGTGGTGCTTCTGGTGGACATATTTATACACTCTGAAAACAAACTGGTACCAACAGTTAATTAAATCAGCTAGCCTGCTAACACCACTGAGCAGCTACCCCAGCTCATCCTCTCATCCGTTAGCTCGTTGCTAGCCTGATTGTACAACGGCGCCCCCTGCGGGACAGTTGAAGTACTACAGCGTGCCATGATTTCATGTGTCAGAAAACAAGATAATTCAAATTGAAGAGGACTAGTGTAGTCAGCCGCCAGGGGGTGCTCCAGACGCCTCGTACACGTGTTTATGTGCGTTGAAGATAGGGCAGGATGTTCAGTTGCAGCTTCAGTCTTTATATACAACAGATACGGCGTCATTTACACTCCTCCCACATTTCATTTAACAGAATATTTAGAAATAAAGCAAACGTGATGACAGCGTCAAGGAACCAAGAGGAACCGAAACCCTTCACGTCACAATGAAATAAAATAAAACAAAAATGGTCCAAATGCAGGCAGCAGACGGATCCAGATCAGCTGGACTTAATGTTCCGTCGACTTGAAATGATGCTTGTCGAAGGTCGAGTAGATGTAACCTTCGTTTAACAAGAACGCCACTGCGGTTCTGCACGGGAAGAGATCAAAGATGCGTGACACCACCATTGACCTTTGACTTGGGCGGCCTGCAGAGGTGTACCTGAGGTCAGCCATGCTGAGGAAGTGCAGCTGCGTCTTCACCTTGTGTAAACTGACGCCGTCGCGAGAGCCGGCGAACGTGCTGATGACGTGCAACACCTCGCACAGGAATCAGGAAGTGAATTATACAGAGCACGGTCACATGACAGTTCATTAAAGGCAGGACGGGTGCGCTCTGACCGTCCAGGAGGACTGTTACATCACACACGTCAACGGAAATAATCGTTTGGACCTTTACACCACAGGCAGAACGGTTCAGCATGAACGGTTATCGTGACCGACCAGCAGGGGGCGCACGACCATATCTGCATTAGCTGCAAACCCTGCAACATCTAGGCCTTCCCTGACTTGCCTAAATAATCCTTTATTTAGCATTTAAGGATGCTAGGGTTAGGGTGAGGGGTTAGGGTTGAAACCACCGACCTGAGCCTGGATGCTGGACAGCCCGTTTGGGAGGATGCCTGCCGCGCTGGGTCCGGCGGTGGCATTCATGTTCACATCAAAGGCCTGGATAAACAGAAAATTGCACAGTTGCCACGGGAACCATCTTTGATTGCAGTTCCAGCAGACGTTTGCAGCACGTTCACCCAGCCTGCCAAGCGGCGCCGCTGGAGTCCGACAGCTCAAGAGTATAATAATTACACCTTTCAGACAGGCTAAACGCACCTGTCCAAACAGCTGCATGTGGGCTTGGACCACTTCCATCATGTGGGACGTGATCTCATTCGGGTCCTGGATGCAGCGGATGTTCAGCGCCAGCAGGAACCTCTGACCCTGTCGGAAGCAAAGGTCAGAGGTCAAAAGATGCTCAGGCCGCTTCGTACCCCACCTTTATTGTGACTTACGTTGCAAAGGCGCAGATATCCGGTGACCTTCACATAGGTGCTGGGAGAAATGGGCGTGGCCTACGGGGGGGGGGGGAATTTTAACGGTTTATGATGGTGTCTCCGCACGAAGCGTGGTTGCGTGTAAAACCCGGTGTGGTTACTGGCCTCTGTGCTGACCCACTGCTTCACCATGAGGGGCGGTCCTGTCATGTCGTCCACGCAGTACTGGACGTTGGTCTTGTAGGGAGTGGACCTTCTGACGATGCCGACCACAGACACCTGCGCGAGGAGAATAACCGGGAAACAAAAGATCCCAAAACTCCATCAAGGACAAACAAACCACACTTACCCTGGGATCCACTCCCAGGAAATCCTGGATCCAAGTCCAGTACTTTAACACCATGATGCTACCTTCCTTTGATAGTGTATGGTTCCCTTCATCGGGCACTAGAACAGTGCACTCATCTAATTCCAGTTCTGAGAGAGAACCTTTCTTCTCCAGCCTGGCATTTAAAGCTTGCAGTATGTACTTTCACCACTAGATGTCTCCAAATACCATGTGGCATATTTGAACGCTACACCACCACCAATAGATCACAACAGCCCATGAGATTTATTCATTTGCATGCTAGCATGTGCCTGCTAGCCACCAGCTTCTGTAGAAGTCAAACAAATCACACAGTACCTGGGTCAGCTCCAAGTAACCCATGAAGAAGGCTTCGTGGTCGACTTGAGGAGCAGACAGCAGCTGGGACACGGTGACGGGCAGAAGCTGAGGCGCCGCCGTCTGTGGAGATCCGGGTAAAGGAACTCGTCAGGACTTTCTTCAGACCTCTGAATGATCGGCAGAAGACAGACGCACCTTTGCTGGAGCCTGTGCTGTCATTACTTCTTCTTGCCTGTTGAAGACGACCTCCAGGAGGTTGGAGAAGTTGCTGGAAGCTACCTGAGTCGCTCAGGTGGACTGAATTAGACCAATCACCCGCTGGAGTGAGAGAAAGGTAGCTCAGGCCTCCCCACCCAACAAACCACACCTTTGTTTTTGATAAACTTCCTTTAATCTCTTCAATGAAATTTAGGGCAACATGACAGCAAAGGGTGATACAAAAAAGTGCCCAGTCTTCCTGACGGCGAGGGGGCGGGGTTTATTTCACCGTGTGTCCGGGTTGAAAACAGGAAAACTGTTCAGGAAACATCACACTCCAGCATCAATGTCGGGTCTTTGTTAGCAGAAAGAAAAGGTAATAAAGGCTAGAAAGGAGCCAACAGAGTACCAAAAATATTGCAGTTTTTGTAGCATCGTTTCTGCACCAAATTCTGGTTTTTACAGTCCTGGATCAGTGCGAGCGGGTGTTTTAGCTCCGCCTTCAGGCCACTGAGGGGGAAAAAACACAATCAGCACGAGCACGCCGACAGAAACGAGCTGTAGATACACCAGTTCAGTGATGGAAGTAAAGAAAAAGGGAAGGAAAAGTGTCGGTCACAGCAGCTTTCCAGGCGGATCAGGTCTGGTCCTGGAAAACAGAACTGGCCTGGAACAAAAACACAACAACAGTGTTCATCTCCATCGCCTGTACAGTATTTACACATGTGCAAAGGAAATCAACCCGGCAATCTACGGGGAAACTGCTTAAAAAGAAAAGGAAACCTTCCTTCTCGCCAAAGACCTTCGTCCTCCTCAGAGGAAGACTGTGTGGGACAACTCTACCCCTCATCCTCTGCTCGGCGCCCAGAAGATGAGGGCGTCCTGCTCTGATGCCTGCGAAGAGCAGCCGTAAACGCAACCAGGCAATGACGCCTGAGGAAGAGCTGAAACCTGGTAAAGCAGCGGAGGTGACGGCTCTCACCAAGACGTCCTGCATCTCAAACAACACCTGCAATTCATTCCCATGGCAACAAGATCCAAGCAACAAACAAAAGAACCTTCGGTAAAAATATGAAGCGCCCAAACCTTTCAAAAAGCTGCGTTCAATGATTTTTTTTTTCCCTCATTCAACATCCTCTGCCTCTGGTCGCCATCAGGAGCTTTGCCTCCTTTGTCAGGGTTCTCGCCGCGCTACAAGCGTGTCTGAGTAATTCGGCCCGACGCGTCTGAAGCGGATCATCAGACAGATTGTCAGCTTTGTTTCCCGACAGCGGAAACTTGTCAGGACTGCTTACGAGGCCAGCGGCGCGTCACTCTGCGGCTGTCTGTCCTCGCACCCAGAGAAGCCTCCCAAATATTAACCTCTGTCCCAGTTCCAAGGCCAGTTTAAACAAATCCAAGCCTTTTATTCACTGCCTGGTCGTGTAGCAGCCGTCTGTACGTAAACCTACGCCCTTGGTTCAAAAGCCAGCACGGGTGCTCGTCCCAGAGGCCTGGCGGTCTCGCGGTGGAGAGTACAGTCCCCAAATAAGGCGAAACCCTGTCAGTAAATCAGGAGAATCCAAAGGCCGTGATCGCTGACGGGAACGGGAGAGAGCGGCCCCTTTGGGTTAACAGGCTCCCAGAAAAGTGCTCAAATTCCACCGACCCTGAAGGCGGGGGTGGGGGTGGGGTCCGGGGCATGATCCTCCGCCAAGAGCTGCAACAACGTAATAGGCTTAAAAGGAGCCTGTTGGAAGCATGAAAAAGGGATTACTGTAGGCGATCCTGAGAGATCGCGAAGATCTGCTCTCCTCTCGCTTCCACCCTGGAGGCGCCAGACGCCGCGGACGCTAAGTCGACTGAGGCCTGACGGCGCGCTCGCCTGGTAAACACGCGCGCGGCGATGCGGTTATCGCACCGAAGCCAGCCTGAACGCCTGTCGTACGGTGGGCGGCTCGGAGGAGCAAACACAAAGAGGAAGTCAGACCTTTCGTCTGACTGGACTCACGCTGGATGCTCACGTCAAAGCCTGCGTGAAAGCAGCGCGTTTGCTAACGAGGCGGCCCGCCTGCCACCTGCAGGGACGTCCTTTGTAGCGTTCCAGTGTTTGGAACCTTCTCCTCCCAGGATTCTTCTGGGGTTTTGCTATACGGGCTTTTTCTGTCACACTTTTGAACTGTAAAACCAAATAATAACCATAACAGGAGCATTTGGCAGCTTTAGGTGAAAACAATCTCAGATCTTTGTATGCAACACATAATTTACCTCATAATTCCAGTTTAGAAGAGTTAAAGTTCTGCGTTTAAGGCTTGATGTAAAGAAAAGTGACTCTCTCCATGCTTCTACATTCTCTTACACGGACCCCGGAAGAAAAAGACCTAATCCCGCAGTCTGACGGGCTTAAAGAGGAGCCGGCACCAAAGCTCTGTCCAAGCATAAACGAAAAGCAGCAGCCTTCAGCTGATAAAAGAAAACAAAAAAGCCTAACCCCAGATACCAGCAGGCCGTAGGTCATGAGTTCCTGAGCGTTCAGGGCACGTCTGCGAGGAGGCCCAGAGGTCAGGTGCTGGTGAACAGGCAGAACTGGGCTTTGTCCCGTCAGAGCTGCAGAGGCGATCAGCCCCTTCGTGAGTCACAATCACAGGAACCTGGCTCGTATTGCATTGTGGGAGGATTAGCACCGAGTCCGGGAGGGTATCTGTTCCGAACCGCTCCAGGGTGGCCCGAGGCGGCTTCGCCCGTCCGGCCCTCTGGAGGTGGAAGCTGCGATGCGATTAGCCTGAGACGGAGCTGCGCTTCCGAGTGCGACTCAAGTTTGAGACCGATCTCCCGCCGGACAACGTTCCCCACTTTGAAAACAAAAGAGTTCCGATCGCGAGCGCTCGGGTTGAAATGTGCACGTGTGCGCGTTCAGCCCGCTGCTCGCCCCATCACGTGTCCCAGTCCAGCTCCCTGCAGGCGATCCGGACCAGTCTGAGCTCCAGCTCGAAGGCGTCGGGCCTCTCCTGGGGGTTTGCCGACAGCATGTCCCTGATCAGCTGCTTCATGTGGCTGTTCATGCTCTTCTTCCTGGCTGGGATCAGCAGCTGCATCTTTGGGTTCTCCAGCAGGGCCTCGCCCAGAGGAACGATCTCAGAGCCCTGCTGCACGTAGCTTCCCAGCAGCTCCTTCTGAGTCTCCACGTCCACAAAGGTGATGCGCTCCACCATGGCCCAGATGATCACCCCCAGAGCAAAGATGTCCGCCTTCGCCGTGTAGTGACCTTCCCACACCTCCGGGGCCATGTAGAAGTCCGTCCCACACGCCGTGGAGAGGAAGCACTTGTTGACGCTCGCCGGCTCCTCCGGGTTGAGCCCTGAGGTGGAGCAGACCTTGCTCAGCCCAAAGTCGGCCACTTTGAGGGTGGGCTCGGTGGAGCCGGCGGGCGAGCGGGCCTGCGAGATGAGGATGTTGTCCGGTTTGAGGTCGCGGTGGATGATCTGGTTGCGGTGCAGAAAAGCCAGGGCGCTGCCCAGCTGTAGCATGAAGCTGGTGTTGGTCTTGCGGCTGGGTTTACGGGACAGCAGGTACGCGTTCATGTCGCCCCCGTCGCAGAAGTCCATGACGAACCACAGGTAGTAGGCACAGCAGGGGTCGAAGGCGATCTCGCCTTTCAGAGACGTCTCCACCAGCTGCAGCAGACAGAGAAAGAGAAATGAGGACAGCTTCATGGGTTCTGACTGCTGCGTCAGCATCCATCAGCGCCTGGTTAGATGACAAATGAGGCTGACATCCACGAAGACGAGCGCTGAGGGCTCAGACTCAAACACAGACTGGAGCTGGTTGGCGTTCCTCCTGCGTCTGAGTGACCGGTCGACTGGCGCCCTCTTGTGGACAAAAAGAAAACTTCCAAGCGTCTCTATGACAACGACAAGCTGAATTGATCCTCTAACAATTGGTATAAAAGGTGAGATTGACTGCTTAAATCAAACTCGTTCTGACACTGTTGTAATACGTTTTGTATATTTTAATGAACTACAGTCATGTTTTGCTTCACAAACTCTCATTAGACTTCTCACACTGGTGGCAAAACAAAAAAATCTGTCAATTAAAGAGCAGAAACTGCTTCCAGAGAACAGAAACGATATGAAATGTGTGAATAGTGATTCCTGGAAGAAACAGTAACCTGCCACCAGCCAAAAGGCTGAATGTAATGGGCAGAAATGATACCACGGTTGGTGTTTTCAGATAATTCTGCCCTGTTATCATTGTTCTCTCGTAACCACCTACTGGAACACGGCAGCACAATGAGGAAAAGAAGAGCTGGAATAAAGGGATTCTGGGAAAACATCCAACACTGATGCGCCACAATGGCCTGCATACCGCTGAGAGACTCCAATCCGGGCTCATGCGCGCCCTCCGTCAGACAGCAGGGAGGCACCGCGACGTGACAGCTCCACTGAGCAGAGAGGACACAGAGGCCCCGGCCTCCGACCACAGAACCCTGCAGCTCACGTGGAAATCCCCTCCCCAAACCCCCACACTGTGGCGATAATACACAGCTTTAATTACAGCAATACCTGACACAACAGACAAGCAGCTGGGCGCTCAGGGACCAACGTGCAGCGCAGGGAAGCGCGTCATCACGTCATCTGTTTCAGAAACAAGCAACACGTGGCTGAACGGTGGCGTCCTCACCTCCAGGTAGAGCGGCGAGCTGGAGCCGTGGCTCATCCTCTGGGCCAGCTGGTCCCGCTGCAGAATGCACTCCTCCAGGTGGATGACGTTGGGGTGCTGGCTCTGGATGCTGCTGAGGGCCCAGAACTCTCTCAGGGCCAGCTCCACATTCTCCGGAGAGTGGCAGCGGATCTTCTTCACAGCCACGCGGGCGCCTGTGCGCTTCACCACCGCCTCATAGACCACGCCGTAACTGCCACGCCCCACCTCCTGGATCAGTTCGTACTTCGGCTGGCTGCTTACCATCCTAGTCCTCACTGTGGATGAAGATCACAGGGACACGCTGGGTTTTGAGCTGCATTTACGCCGTTATTTGAACCAACGCTGTGTCGTTACCGTTCCTCTCTCAGGAAACAACATTGATTGTGCAGCATTGGCTGGAATGGAACAACCCATAGATCCAGATCCGGCTCGTAAACAGAGAGAGTGAAACAAATGAACAGCGCTGGTGCACTGAGAACAGGCCAGATGTGACCTGCAAGTGTGTAAAAGCCACATCCGGAGTGTTCCAGGACTGCACCGACTGATTATTTTCACAGTCCACCTGGTTCAACCATGATTAAATCATCTTAACATGATGGTCACGCATCAACGTTTTCTCAGATGAATAGCTCTGGTGAAATTCATGTTATTTTGAATTAATTCCAGAGAAATGCACTTCCTAATTCAGTGTATAGCTTTGATGTTCATAAAAGTTCACTTGATGACATGAACTTTGGTTGCAAAAGTGAAAGTGAATTAAATAACCTGGTCCCGGGATCACACACATTCTGACAGCTCAAGCAGCAGACTAAAACTTGGTGTCAGTGCCAACACACGTGTCTCGGTTAAATGTCTCCTAATAAAACCTGACAGTCAACCAGCTACGGGCTAATTAACGTCAGATTAGCCACCAGGCTAACAGCTCTGTGGCCTGGCCAAGGTTAGCCTGCGATGTTGTTGCTCAGCTAACGTTAGCTTAATCACGCAGCTAACAAAGGGTCCAGCGCTCGCCAGCGCAATTGTCATGACAACGGCCCAATCCAGCCCCTGGGGTTTTTTCACCCCGAACCGCGGTTGCCGCTCTCAAACGCCAGCGCCGCCGGGTCGCTCAGGAGGAGTGACCGATCAGCGCTGGGTAGTGACAGTTTATTGTCCCGGGTCCAGGAATTCAACCTCCTCAACACGCACGCAGACACCTGCGACCCGGGCGGCCGCCGCAGACGGACCAGCCGTGACTACATCACTAATGCGGGAAGCCGCCGGGCCGAGGCAGGCGGCGCTGCTCTCCGTCTCACCTTCGCGTCGCTGCTCCGCGGTTCATTTGTTGTCTTCCTCGCTCCCCCTGGCAGCCATTACAGCCGCACGCGCTCGCGCAGTCAGCCGAGAAGGTTTTGTCAAACGCTGGACGCGAGCGCGTGCAGCTGCGGCGCGGCGCAGGGGCAGCCGGCGTTACGTCACTTCCTGTACGGACTTTCAAAATTTAAAACTCATTTACGCAGAGCATTTCAGTAGTTTTCCTCTCCGGTTCAGTGGCAAAGGCCGTGAATTTCCTATCTCTGGTTTCAGATTAGCTTGGTCAATGTAGGTTTTGGTACCAAGTGGAAATCAATATCCCACACAATTTTTATTTTTCAAAATAAGACTCGTGGACTTAAGGTCCAGGTATTTTCGGAATAAAATACAGATTCAAAGGGCAAACATTATGCTTACTTGTTGTTTAATTTCTGCAGATTCCTAATGATACCCTAAGCTCTGAGTACAAACTAGAAAATCCACACAGGTGCAGTTTTGGCTGAGACAAACTCAACCAGACAAAAAAACCTGTTGTGTCTTCCGTTGAGTGCCGACATGGATGAGCGCTAAAAGAATTTAAGTTACCATCTTAAATGTGTGTTTGTCAGTTGATTTTCAGTCTCAGAGTCCTCTGGAAAACAGTCCAATGATGCATTTTCCTTTTAAATGCATGATTTATAAAGACACGATTAAAAAAAAAAAAAAAAAAAACAAGCACAGTTGTTTGAGGTAGCATTATGTTACATCACAAGCAGATTAATAATAATATTAAGTAGTGAAAAAGACACAAAGATTTACATTCATACAACACTGTTTCTGGGTCTGGCTCTTCTGGAGCCACCCAGAATCACACCTGAGGTAGATCTGTATAGATATCTGACCAGACGAGTTCCGTCTTGATCACATACACACAAAGAGACAAAACACACAACAAACCACAGGGACACGGGCCTATTGATCCTGATGGATGATCAATACAAATCATCCTTTGTGTTGCCACTCCCCCTCCACAAAAAACCTAATCTATATTTGTCATGCAGAGACTCTCAAACATCATCGATAAATACATAAAAAAAGACACAGATATGTACAACAAAAATCAGTCGTACTCACAGCATCACACCCCAGTGGAGGGATGTGTTCTGTAATCATCTGCAAAAAGCTACAGGCTAATCTTTACTAGTCAAACTGGTTTGTTACACTACACCTGAGTTGTTTACCAGCTAGCAATAGGAGAGGTGTTAGCTTAGCAATGTCCTAACAGGTGACTCTGAAGCTCACCACGAGGCTAATGTTTGAATAAAACTAATATCACACTTTCCTCATCTGATTTAGCCATTAGTCTACTTCGCTGTTGTTTCTCGGGAATCACTTTAGCTGACAGTGAAACCTTCAACCTTCCCGCCGCCATCTGGCACTTGAAACCTCGTTCAGCTCGAACTATCCAACTCTTTTTACTTCTACTGTCACCCGTTATCATATGATGGGCATAGATTAGCAACACTAACCCGAAAACAGCCAAGGAAACAAGAGAAAGTAAATATTGTGGTAGCCTAATTAGCTAATTGGCTAAGCTACAATGCTAATCTGTGGCTTTTCACATTTGGGTTTTGCACCTTCGGTAATTAAAGACAGCATGGTTGAAGAAAGCGTGAGTTCAAAACAAAGACAAATATAAAATAAAAAGACATGTATGCACAGTTACTGACAAAATAGATGAAAGAAAAGTTTCTTAAAAGCTGAATAACTTCAGCTGCAGTGTCTGGATCAAACTGGGAGATCATAAAAAGGAACTTCCCTGATACATCAGCAGACACAGAACATTGCTTCATACAATCATTACTGGTGTTGCATATTAGTTTGATGCTAAATAAACAGATTAATGTTCGCCTGGAGGGGGCGTGCTTCTGCCTCCAGGACTGTGGAGCTTCTGGCACTTAAGCATTCAGTCCCAGGAAATTACATTCAAGCTGAATTCCAAAAGGAGTGATATAAAGCCACATTTATACTTAAATGGGGTTACTTTAGCCCTGAGTAGAATATAAATGTGCTGCATTAAGCTAGCGGGGATGTATTCAAGCATGATAATAGCTGTATATATAAAAAAAAAGGTCTTTCGTGTTTTGCAGGCCGTAGCTTTGTTCTAGCTTAGCATTTTCCATTTCCTGTGATATTTTCCCTTCTCGAGCGATATACTAATAAATATGTTTAACGCTGAACTGGCTTAAGTGAAGGTTTAATATTTGATGTGGTTCGGTTGTCCTGATTTGTCAGAGCGTGAACACGATCAGTTAATGTAAATCAGCTTCTGTTCAACTACAAATTGTGCCAGAACAAACGTGTTCAAGTATGGTCACCGTCCGTTCCACCTGTCGCGCCTCTACATTCAGCTCCTGCAACACTTACATTCACCTGGATTCTTATCTTTGGCTTTGATGTCCGATTGCTTTAACAGATAAGACACTTTTATCATTCAATAAATAAAACCTGAGGTAGTGTCACAGTTTCTGGAGTCGCTCATCCTCCTCGTCCGTCCCTGAGCTTCTCTGCATCTGCTGCTGCTGCTGCTGCTGCTGCTGCGCTCTGGCCGGACAGCTGGCCACCATGTGGGAGACGCTCTGACAAAAATGGCACTTTTTGGGCTGAGGGGGCAGCTGGCACTCTTTGGCGTGGTGTCCCGCTCCTCCGCAGTTGTAGCATCTGAAATGAAGAAGGAGCCACATCAGAACGGTTGATGCTGCTGATGGTCCGGCCTTGGCGGCCAACCCATGCAGCTTTTCTCGTGGTTTCTATCGACCTCAGTCCTCGACAGCGCTCTGCGTAAACCTTTAAGTGCTCCGGGTTTGCAGTCAGACATCTTAATGGCTTCAAACTGACACATTAGATGAAAAACAAGGTGGAAAAGTGTTACAGGCCCTTGATGTTTGGGCTATATTAAAATAGTAATATATTTGGGAAAAGATTCAGCCAAAACCTCTTTTGAATTTGGCTAATTTTTGGAAGCATCTCAACATAAAAAATAAAATAAATAAAAATAAAAAATAATCTAAACATCCATCCAACAGTGGGCTGCAGTTGTTAGATGTAACCAGCAGAGGGCAGCAACTCCCAGCCTCATGATCAGATCTGATTCAGAGGTGAACAGATGTTACAATCAATGATATTAGTTATTGATCAATGATATATGAAATAAAATACAAAAGTTCTGATATTAGTTTTTACAGATGGTTAAGGTAATAATAAGAACATAAAGGGAAACTTAATTCAGAGCCCATTTACTGACCCTTTAATGGTCCACAGTTTCAGTTTAGTCTTATAGTCTTATTTGTCATTCACCTTCGGCTCCTCACGGCGGAACTTTCTGATGATTAAAAAAGACACCATACTAGTGATAAAATGCAGAGCTGGTCCTGGAGCTGCTCCCAGTCAGCTATCACTTCCTTCCTGTCCTCCCAGCCCCCCACCGCTGGTTATTGATCAGCGTGGCCGCAGCGGTGCGAGTGGGAGTGCCTTTGTTTCACTACAAACCCTCACCTCTGACCCCATCATCCCTGCACCACATCCTCCTGTCGCCATGGCTACGACCTCTGGCCTCAGCCAGGCACCTACATCTGTTTTCAGTTACATGGAAACGAAGCTCCTCTCCTCAGAAAACTCCCCAGTTTGAAGAATCACACCAAGGCGAACAAATGTGCACTAAAAGACGGAAGTGGAATTTCACCCCCAGGACTCCTTTCTGAGCGTGTTTACCACAACAAGCCTCTGAAGTGGGATTGTCCCTCGACAGCTGCTGTAGATTCAACAAAACACGGTTCGATTCTAGCTAACATTAGCAAACAACCAGAAGGCATCAGGAGGAACTCTCCCAGACAGCCAGCGCCGACGCGGGCTCGTGGACCTACTTGTCGGCCCTGGAGCGTCTCTTCAGGGAGCTCTTTGGTCTTCGTTTGCTGCCCAGACAGGGCGCTCCGTTGGGCCCGCTGACCCTGACGGCCTCCAGGCCTTTAGAAGATTTCTTGAAGGTGAACTCGAGAGCTTCGCCTTCCCTGAGGCTGCGGAAACCCTCCATGTGCAGTTTGCTCTGTCAGGGAAGAACGTGGAGGAGTCAGGACCAACCTCACATGTGAAACCGAAACAGAACGATTTATGACCCGTCAGAGACAGACTGGGCCTAAAAGCTCGGCTTAGGTCTGAGAGTCATTTAAAGCCTAAATAAAGTGAAATCAAACACAAACATAAAGAAAATTGTCACATTTATCAAGCTGGAAAGAGGAAAAGTTGCCAAAAACCTCTGTTTAAACCAGTTTAGACAAAAAGAAAACAGACTGATCCGATCATCTGATCAGACCTCGTCTGGTTTGGTTCAGCTCAGCTCAGGTACCCGAGCAGAGAAGCCTGGAGCTCAGGGCCGCTGGCTGGGCTCGCTGAGGCTGTGGTAGAGGGAACAGTGCTCCTCTAAACCTGCCATTTTTAAATCTAAACCCCAAAAACCAGCAAAGATCTGCTGAAGACGTAGAAACACAGCAGGAGTAGCTCCAAAATATAATCAATACAAACTGACAAACCCAGCGTAGCAGTCTGCTAGAGTCTGTCACCCTGGCCCTGCTCACCTGGTGGACGAACACGTCGAGGTTCGGGTCCAGAGGGGTTCCGTCCCTGCTGCTCATGGAGATGAAGCCGAAGCCCATCCGCATGTTGAACCACTTGCAGACGCCGCTGCCCCGCGACAGAGCAGCGGCCTCCTCCTCCTCCTCACTCTGCGGGGACCCGCCTGCACACAACACACCAGAGGAAGCGCTCAGCGTCGCTGGAGCGCTCAGAGGCCCGGCTGGAGGGCTCCGAGGCCCGGCTGGAGCGCTCAGAGGCCCGGCTGGAGGGCTCCGAGGCCCGGCTGGAGGGCTCAGAGGCCCGGCTGGAGGGCTCGGAGGCCCGGCTGGAACGCACCGAGGCCTGGGGAGTTCTCCACACACACCTGAGAGAACACTGAGGCCCTACAGCCATATATCAATAATCGAACCGAGGCCATGGAAGCCCTTAAAATGTAAGAAATGGAAAAAAGAAAATACCCCACAAACTCTTGAATTTTGTTACAAAACACATGCCGACCAGATAAAATCATTTTTTAATGATAGTAATAAAATAGAAAAATACCACATAACTACTTAAAATTAAATAATTCAAGGAGAAATAAATTATTCATTAATGAAACATGGCAAATAAAGACAAACAAATCAGATGTTTTTCAGCCGTAATTGATACAAAAACCTTATAGTTTTGTGTTAATGACAGATGACGTAAGCCAGGCTTTAAGTGACGTTTAAACAAATATTTCTTTAAACGTCCACTTTTTTAAATATTTTCACATTTCTCCAAAATCTACACATTTATTAAAGTCGTTTTTCCGGCTCAGGAGCTGCAGGCAAGCTGCTCTGCTCCTCACCAGCCTCCACATCAACAAAGACCGCAGCCCCAGCAGGGAGGAAGAGGACAATGCTCCGAGGAGAGGAGGCCGTCCTGCCCTCTGCTCAGCCTCCATCAGAGCAGCTGCAAACAGCTTCATACCTTCAGCCATGATGAGAAGTTTCCACAGCGGCAGCAGCGTCCGCGGAGCCGGAAGAACCTCACAGGAGCCAGGAGGACATCTTCTGCCGCCGGAGGCTCCAGCACATCTCTGCTCTCCGTCCTGCACACTGTCAGAACCTCAGTGACCCTCCTACCACCAATAACCCCCACCACGCACACAAGCATGTGCGCACGCACACGCGCACGTACACACAGACCGCTGTTTTGGTCAATCTAATCACGTGACTTCCACTCGCACGTCCAATAAGAGAAGAGGCGAAGAGGAGCGACGTCAGTCCGAGATTCTAGGACAACAATGCAGCATTGGGGGCACTATACCCTTTATTACGTCCTTTTCCCTGGAAATGAGCCTGATCAAACCTTTAATCTAAATTAATTTATTGAATCCCTAATCAGAGTCACTCTTCTATCGCTTCATTTCATACATCTTCTTCCTCGGGTTTAGTGATCAAGTTCTGTACCCCCTAAATGTGGCTACACACAAAATATTGGAGGAAAGAAAAACCCCGTGCGTGTGTCTTAAAGTGTTGCCTGACGCAAAGCAAAGGGCAGCCTCTATTCATCCGTTTAATGGTGGAAATGGAAAAGAAAAGCCCACCGGCTGCTGCTCAACGACTCTGGCCACCCTAAAGTGACCCGGGTCACCCCGAGGGGTCTGCGGGGACAAAGCCGTGGCACGCGCCTGGCAGATACACACATCCACACACACAATGCATCTCCAAATGACAACATTGTGGAGTTTCTGTCCGTTTACGCGCCGCTGCTTTGACTTGAGCGTCACAGGAAAATAAGCAGCAGCCTCCCGGGAAGCCTGTCAGCTCACCTTTCACCCCTGCTCCGTTGGGAGATCAATCAATACAGCTGATCGATAACAAATCTATGAACTGCTGCCGTGTTGTGACAGATATCCCTCCCACGGCTGCTGCTGCGGGACCGACAAGACACAAAAACGAGCCTTTTAATCAACGTGACGGTCAGAGCGATGCAATTACAAAACACATCTTTATAAATAAGTGGTAACTTCTCTTATCATCAGTTCATGTCGGATGAGTTTTGTGTTTTGTGAAATAATCAAGAAAAAAAGGAAGCTTTTGATAATATGGTGTTTAGTGCTGTAACTCTTCAAGTGACCACTAGAGGGAGACAGAGTAAGTTATTCTTTAACTGTCCACCTGAGGGCGATAAATCGAATAATTCTTTCAGTTGCAAGCTGAGTGCGAGAAAGTAATTCTTTAAGTGGCCACCTGGGGGAGACAAAGTGAATGTTCCAGACATTTTTTCGATTCTTTGGGATAGTCATCAAACTTTCACGCACAATTTCCTTTCTACCACTCGATGCCACCATAAGTACGTGTTTGTGAGTTTTAAATCATTGCGCTGAAAAAAGCGTTTTATGGGATTTGAGATAAATAGAAGCACATTAAACGGAACTGTCTACCCAAAAAAATGAGTTTTTAGCACAAATAAAAGATTTTTTTTTTATTTCCGGATGTTTTTAGTGTCTTTATCCTCTAGTTATGTTTTAATTTAACAAATGCCTGTATTTCCTGTGACCAATTACACATGTGTTCAATTATCAGCCGCAATGTTGATAACATGTCGATACTTAATATAACGTCTTCATGTATACCTGATCATTTTTATTTATTTTTTTAAAATTTGGAACATAATGACAAAGTATCGTCTATCGCTGTCTGTTGCTGTTGCGTAGATTTTATTTAGTCGAGTTTTTAATTTTTGTTTTGTCGCACTTTCATGTGACGATCAACCCTTCGTTCGTCATTTCCGCCGATAACTCCGCCCACCTCCTCCTCGCGTCACGAAAACAAACGGTCCATTCTCCGACGATGATTACCCTCTCATCCCCAACGAAAGATGCTTCTGTCCTCCGCAGATGAAATGTGATGGAGGTCGAACAGGGGACTGGATCTCCGGGCGGAGCTGGGAGCTGGGGCCTGAGCACGTAGGCTTCGTGAGGGGATCTGGATACAAACATGGCCACTGCGAACGCGGAGAGATCTGCTAAAATGTTCTCCCGGGGGGGAATGCGGCTGTTTCTGCTCGAACTGACCGAATTATTATAAATCATACTCGCCGCTCAGTCGACGCTGGAAGCAGGTGATGCGTTCAGGGACCGTCGGTTAACAGGCGAGTTCCGCTGCTGGTTCCTGGTTCTGCAGCACCACGGACAGCGACCATGACGCGGCTCCGCAGGAAGGCTCTGGTGGCTCTCTTCCTCTTCACGCTCTTCATCTTCGGGGCCATGATGGGACTCAGAACGCTGAAACCCAGTGATGGATTCTCCGACCTGGCCCCCGGGATGGACTTCACCGGGGAGAGATCCGAGCGGCGGCGGCTGGACATGAGAGACGCGGCGGTGGCGGCGCCAGGCCAGCTTCACATGGACAGCAGTGACACCAAGGTGGTCTTCACCAAGTCAGACCGGGACTACAGCATCTTCTACGACGTCCACATCTTCTACTACCTGTGGTACGGGTCCCCCAGCGTGGACAACAAGTACATCCACTGGGATCATGTTCTGGTGCCACACTGGGACCCCAAGATCGCAGCCAGCCATGCCCAGGGAAGGCACACGCCTCCAGAAGACATCGCCTCGAGCTTTTACCCAGAACTTGGACCCTACAGCTCCAGGGACCAGAAGGTGCTGGAGTCGCACATGGCCCAGATTGAAGCTTCGGCAGCAGGTAAGAGTTCCTGAAGCTGCGGTTCATCCAACGGACGCCAGAGATAATCCGTTCCTATGCTGTTGCTCATAACCGACTTCGCAAACCAAGGTTGAACAATCTCGCCATGACGTTAATCACCCTGGAGACAGGACGTCTGAGTTTGGAGGTCTGAGTACACCTGCAACTGTTTCGTTCTCACCTGATTTTAAGCTACATTTCTCACCCAAATTCCCCAACAAAAGCATCAGTCAGATCCAGAAGAAGCCCTCAAACTGGGCCAGACTGGATCAGGTTGGCCTTGTTGAAAGTTAACCAGTTAGAAAACACAAATCTGATCCCAACACTGTTAAAATTCCTTCAATCCTGCCCCTCCGCCCTTTCATTCCTCACATTCAAACCTTCTCCAGGGGTGCTGGTGTTGTCCTGGTATCCCCCCGGGGTGGCGGACGACCACGGAGGACCCACTGAGGACCTGGTTCCTGCCGTCATGGATGCGGCCCACAGGCACAGCATCAAGGTAACTGGTGAGACAACTGGTTTGTTTATGTTTTCAGATGTAAGCGTTGATGATTTTTAATGCACTGTTCTGCGTGGGCTAGTTCTACGTGACAGCACCGTAGCTACCTAGCATTAGCATTAGCTGGGAGCTTCTGACGCGACTGCTCGCAGATGGGACTGACATTTGCTGGGTGATTGACGCGATTGTTCAGCCTTGGTTCTTTCTTGGATCATTCCGTTTCCCAGCATGCTTTGCAGAAGTGATGCATTTCTCTTGTAAATCACTTTTAAAGTTCTGACTCTGTGAAGCCTTCAGAGACTCGGGCGTGTGATAAACAGCAGATTCTGCCTTCAACGTCTCCTCAGATGAAGATCCGAGTCTCTGTGGGAGATTACGCAACAGCTGCCCTGAGGGCTGATGCTTCTGTGTGTGTGTGTGTGTGTGTGTGTGTGTGTGTGTGAAGGGTGTATTCTCACAGAAAATGTCATATATTTGTACCTTTGATGCCTCTGAGCACTAAAAACAACTATCAGGCGTGAAGAAGATGGACACTAAAAGTCTGACCTCGCTATGCCCCCTCCCCCCCGCCCCTCCCCCCCCATCCATCTGTCTGTCATCTCACCTCGCTCGCCATCCTGAGATCTCCAGCCAGCCCAGACGGCTGACAAACCTGCCGCGCTGTTCCCATGGAAACTGTTGAGGAAGACCTTGCAGCCTGGAGTGGGCGTCAAGCGCTCGTTGTTTGTAGCTCCGCTGTCGTGTCGACGCTCTCCAGCTACAGTCGACCTGCCCCCCCCCAAGCAGAGTCAGGAGCTGTCAATCAAACACACAGTCTCAGTCAGTCAATTTCTGGAAAACGTCAACGTTCCTGCCTGATTTCCAAACTTAGATGAAGTTTTTAATCCTAATTTTGACCCAAATGTCCTAATCATTGTTTTAAAAGCCTTTGAAGTTTAAAAATATCCTCAAAGTTTGTGTGAAAGCCTCTCGGGAGCCGTCCTCTGGTACCTGACTGCGCTGACAGATGAAGTGACAATATGGGACACGCCTGCGGGGATGAAGAGCATCTGCTCCTCCTCCTCCTCTGCTCGGCTGCTGCTACTCTTCTTCCTCGGGGCTGGTCTCCATTCTCCGTCTGTCTTTCTGCTCTGCCTGCTGCTTGCCTGCCCCTCGTCTCCTCCTTTGCACGTGCGCTTCAGGAGCGGGCCTAGACACACCCACCTCACAAATGTCAGATAGTTAGCTAACGCTAAGCAAACCTAGCCGTCACCTGTCTGTGTGTGTGTGTAAAAGGACGACAATCAGGAATAAGTGATGCATGCTTAGCGTCGCGGCTGTGCTAACGCATGCATCCACGTGTGCTCTGCAGGTGGCCTTTCACATACAGCCATACAAAGGACGGACGGACCAGACCATGCATGACAACATCAAATACATCATCAGCAAGTGAGTAGTGAAAGCGAGCCCTTCGCTGAGCACGCTGGTTTCTCAGGCCTTCCAGTAGGTAGCTGCTAGCTTAGCTCACTTAAAAGATAAACGGTAGCAGGAAGTGAGAGCTGCTGCTTTTGGAAAACAAGCCATTTTGATCCACACGCATGCATGGGTTAGCTACCATCCACTGTTAGCTAGTAGCTGTAGCACTGAGATCTCTTCCCAGATACACAGGGAATGTTCTTCTTCTGGGATGTTAGCAGGCTCCGTTTTCTATCAAATCAACATTAAAATGCTGTTTTAGTGATCAAAGAAGCCTGTAAATGTCTTACTTTTCTCAGGTACGGAAACCACGCCGCCTTCTACAGATTCAAGACCAGCACAGGTCAAGTTCTGCCGCTGTTTTATGTCTACGACTCCTACCTGACGCCGCCAGAGTCCTGGGCGGAGCTCCTGACAGCCAAAGGCGCGCACAGCATCAGAGGGACCCCGTACGATGGCATTTTCGTCGCCCTCATCGTGGAGGAGCGCCATAAACATGACATCAGAGCGGGCGGGTTTGACGGCATCTACACCTACTTCGCCTCCAACGGCTTCTCCTTCGGCTCCTCGCACCAGAACTGGAAAGCAATCAAGAGCTTCTGCGACTCAAACAATCTGCTCTTCATCCCCAGCGTGGGTCCCGGGTACGTGGACACAGCCGTCCGGCCGTGGAACAATCACAACACCCGGAACCGGGTGAACGGACGCTACTATGAGACGTCCCTGCAGGCGGCTCTGTCCGTCAGGCCGGAAATTGTTACCATTACGTCCTTTAACCAGTGGCACGAGGGCACGCAGATAGAAAGGGCTGTCCCCAAGAAAACCGCATCCCGCCTGTATCTGGACTACCAGCCCAACCAGCCGGACCACTACTTGCAGCTGACGCGCCAGTGGGCCGAGAACTTCAATAAGGAGAAGGACAACTGGCTGATGTGAGCCTGGTCGATCCCCTGAGCTAACCCCCACTGGTTTCCTCTCACCCCAGCTGTGCTTTTCTGCTCTCTGATGACAACTATTACTGAGGAAGTTCTTGTTTTTCCCCATTTTTTAATGAGCAAGTACTTCCCCCCTTTGTGAAAGACACTAAAATTTCTGTGTTTTCTCTTTATTAACATAAAATATTCTATGCACAAGAGAAAGAACATTCTTGAAATCAACTAACTTTTTGATAAAAGGGACTCTGCTCACACACAGTGTTTATTATTGTTTTGTTTGGTTTTTGGTTTTATTTTCATTCCATTAATTTGCTGTAAAATTGTCCTGTTGAAATAATAAAAAGAACTTGGAAAAAAAATCTCTGCTTGAAAAAATCCAGAACACAAGGAAACAAGCAGCAGTTTATTTATTTATTTATTTATTTGGTGATTTGTTGGCAAATTTGAAACTGTAGTAAAATTAGCTAACAAATATCTCAATTCAGAAAAGACACACTTATTTCAATAGTCTGTGTTCAGCAAGGACTCTTGTAAATATCAGTTAAATCAGGATGCTTCAGGAAACACACTTGCTACAGTCATTTTCCAGACTCAAACACGGAGGTCAAAGGTTAAAAGAGTCAAATTTTTCAGTTTTTGAAATGGACTGCAGTAGTCAGACCACTAGAGGGAGCCATTCACCCGTTAATGTGAACGTTAGTTCTCGAAGATGTCAACTGTGTGACACTACCTTAAATTTGCTTAGTTATGCTGTATAAAACAGTTAAACAACATTAACAGACCTCTGCAGCAAACCACAGATATAAAAGTTTAATCGAACGCATGTGCCCCTTTTACTTTCACTTTGGGCGCTTATGTGTGACGTCACCACCATTCCCCGTATTCTCATTGGCTGCTGAGGGGCCCCAAATTCAGATTTCATATCCGCTTTTCTCTATTTTTCTGCCTTTCCGTCGAGGTAGAGTTACGACAGAAAATTGGACAAAAAAACAGTCTTTTCCATCATGAAAGTAGTAAAGGTTTTGGTTTTTCTGGCAGTAATACTTGTGCATCACTCCTCAGCAGGTGAGTTCTGGTGATTTTATCTTTAGAAAGGTCGGATTTTTTTTTTAACGCAACATACTTCATTTAATACAAAATTACATCTTAGATAAACGTATTTTAGGCATAGTTTTGTATTGGTTTGTTTTATTTTGCTAAAAAAAAGACAAAACTACAGACACAGACGAGCCAAGGTTTAGATTTGGTATGTGAGCCGTTCAGACTTCCGGTGAAGCCTCTGAGATACATAACGACACTCGGGTTCATGTCAGGTTGGAAGGTTATAAAGTTTACATAACAACAACCTAGTTGGGTTTAATTAAGAAGTTTTAAACAAAGTGAAATTAATTTAGTGTCATTATGAACCAATAAAAGTGTTTTTGAAATCTGTACTAATTCACCTTCACAAACAGGTTTATTTCACAGTGTGTGTGTGTATATACTGTATATATATATATATATATATATATATATATATATATATATATATTTTTTTTTTTTTTTTTTTTTTTTTTTTTTAAGTAGTTGTGATATTTTTTCCTTTCAGTGGTTCACAGTCTGAGGTATTTCTACACTTCTTCCTACGGAGTTTCAAACTTCCCAGAGTTTGTGACTGTGGGGCTGTTTGATGGCACTGAGATCAGTTACTATGACAGTAACACCAGCAGCGTTCAGCTCAAACAGGATTGGGTGAAGAAAGTCGCAGCAGATGATCCTCATTACTTGCAGAACGAGGGTGGCAAAGCTTACCGTTCCCAGATGTTGCTCCAAAAAGAAAGAGAAAACTTAATGCAGCGCTTCCACCACACTGGAGGTTAGTGGGCTTTTCCTCTGATCAGACACTGCTGACATCAGGTGTGTGTTGGTCATCAGGTGATCACACACACTCTTCATCTCTCAGTGTTTTATTCTCCTTGATGAAAGTGTGATGACGCCTCCTACATAATTAGGGGCAGGTTAGCCAGAACAGGTCACATGACCTGTCCTCAGCGAGAGGACATCAAACACTGCCGTAGACTTGGGGACTTTTTCACTGAATGGGGCCACTTTTTAAATTGTTTTGACGAGTATAAATGACTGGTTGTCCATCCGGCAGTGGTGGTGTGGGGAGGACCAGTGTGTCTCTGGGGGAGAGGACTGAGGTGCTGAGACGTCCCTCTGCTTCACTCACCTCTGTCTCTGTCTCTCAGGTGTCCACATCTTACAGAGGACGTACGGCTGCGAGTGGGACGATGAGACCAACGAGTCCCGTAGTGGGTTTTATCAGTATGGTTATGATGGAGAAGATTTTATATCATTTAAACTGAAGGAAGAGATTTGGGTCGCTGCAAAACAGGAGGCTGAGATCACCAAACATGAGTTGGATCAGGACAGAGGTTTGATAGAACACTGGAAGAACTACCTCACCCACAGGTGCATCAGCTGGGTGAAGGAATATCTGGCCTACAGGAGGAGCTCACTGATGAGAACAGGTAGAGTCACATGACCTGTGGGAACATGACAACAGACTCCTACACATACCTGTTGTCTTTCTATCTCTCCACCCTCCCCTTCTCTTTCTCCCTGTTCCCTTTCTCTCACTTTTCTTCATTTGTTCTCTCTCTCTCTCCCTGCTCTCTCCTTCCTCTCCTCCTCCCCAGAGCTCCCCTCAGTGTCTCTCCTCCAGAAGAGCCCCTCCTCTCCTGTCCGCTGCCACGCTACAGGCTACTACCCTGACGGAGCCACACTGTCCTGGAGGAGAGGTGAAGAGGAGCTCCATGAGGAGGTGGAGCAAGGAGAGGTCCTCCCCAACCCTGATGGAACCTTCCAGATGAGTGCTGACCTGAGCCTGTCATCAGTCCCACCTGAAGACTGGAGCAGCTACAACTGTGTGTTCCAGCTGTCTGGAGGGAAGGAAATCCTCACCAGACTGGACAGAGAGCAGATCAGGACCAACTGGGGTGGAGTCCAGAGGAGACGATGGTGAGGAAGAGCGCTCTGGATTTCTACTGTCTGAGCCAGATCTACCCAGTAGTCAGACTTTGCTAAGATCACTTCTTTGAGTTTATGCGTCTGTGCTGATTGTGATGGTTTTGGTTATTTCTCTCCAGCAGAGAATCCCAGTAACACCACTGTCATCGTCGCTGTTGCTCTGGTTGCTCTGGCTCTGGTTCTCGTCTCCATCGCTGGATTCATCTTTTACAGACCAGAAGAAGGTGAGATATGGAGATGGAAGCAGAGCTTTGATCTTTCAGTTTGGCTGAGTCTAAACCACAGAAGAAGAAAACACTGATCCAGTCTCAAAGGTCTAAAGCAGCAAACCTGACTGACTTTCTGTTTCCTTGCAGGCAAACAGACCAAAGGTGAGTAAAAGCTGCATCAGCTTTGGAGCTTCTCTGCTCTTTGCTGAGCTTTGGCAGTAATTGTGTGTAACTGTATGGTTTCTTTACTCTGAAAGTCTTTATTTCTCACCTTCCAGCTGAAGGTCACCCAGAGGTCAAGGAGCCGCTGAATTCAACCCCAACCTAAAGGAGAAGCAGCAGGTTGAGGATGAGAAGTTTCAGATCCCTTTGCCTGGGGGCAGGGGGGTGGGGGGGCATATATGGACGCGTGTGAAGGGACCTTCTTGACATCGTCGTGACATCTTCCAATGGTTTGTGAAGGGCCGCTTGGAAGCACGAGTGTGGCTTAAGCTGCCCACAATTTTAGGCGTCTGGTGCTGCGGCTCACTGACCCAAATCAGGGTGAGTCACTAAGCCCTCCCATACACCAGAGACTGATAAAGTTTGACCAAAACTTTGAAGCAATTTGCATATGCAGTACCTGCATCTAAAGGCTTTGATAAGACTTTTTCGTCATAGACAAAACTCTGCAAAGACTGGGGGTCACTAATTACAAGCCTACAACTAGATTCTCTAGATTTCCCGTCATGCACCTCTTGAATCTCCAGCAACCATTTTGAGCAGAAGATAGAGGAGGAAGAGATGCAGCCGTCATCTCGGGTTTTGCAATGGAACCAACAAGAAAATAGATAATGTTGTTGCATTGTTCCATTCTTCGCCAGCTGCTTTTTGCTTTTCAACAACATCCCAAACCTGTTTGGATGCAGATTTACTGACAATTCTGAAAATATCAGATTAGTTTTAGATAAACACTGATCACAGAGAGGAGTGTAAATATATGTTATTCATCTTCTGCTGTTTGTCTCCTGGTTCTGTTGGTCTGGTCTGTTTCTTATGCACATTTCTGAAAAATTGTACGTTGTTTTATCCACGTCCGTTGAACATGCATCTTTCCAGCTGTTGACTGTGTTCCACGCAGGTTTTTTTTTAATTTTATGTGTGTTTTAGTGGTTTGATGGACATTAATCAGACGTATCGATCTGATCTGGTTGTGTCTGCTGTCCACCAGCTTGAGGATTTATGGACTAGTGTGACAGATCTTTTTTGGAAATAAATGTGTAAAAAACAACAAACCCTGAAGAGATGCTTCCTGACTTTTATTCATTACGAGGCTGTGAAATTTCTCAGAAAAATAAATTTGTTATTCAACTGAACCTGTAATTGTTTGGAAATGAAATCTCACTTTGGAGAAGAAACACTTATATTAATAGTCTGCGTCCAACGAGGACTCTTGTAAATCACAGTAAAATCAGGATGCTTCAGGAATGAAACAGGAACCTGGCTACTACAGTCTTCAGACATTTGTCAGGCGTTTTGAAACACAAGTCCAAGGTTGAAAAGAAGTCTAATGTTTTATCAGTCACAGAAAATGACTGCGCACAGTCAGGCCACTAGAGGCCAGTCATCCGTTATTGTGCCAGACGTCAACGACAGACAACTGTCTCACTCTGCCTTAAATTTGTTGGTTATTGCTGTATAAAACAAATAAACAACAATGACGGACCTCTGCAGCAACATAAACTTTACATCTATAAGTTTAATCAAACTTGTTTACCCCCTAAGGAGTAGCTTTTTGCTTTCGCTTTGGGCCCCTCTGTGTGACGTCACCACCATCCCCGTATTCCCATTGGCTGTGAGCATGCAGTCTGGTTCATATCCACTTTTTCACCTATATTTCTGCTTTTCAAATCGAGTAGACTTACGAGAAAGAAGTGTTTTCCATCATGAGGTTATATTTCATTTGGTTCTTTTGGCAATACTAGTGCGTCACTCTTCAGCAGGTCGGTTCTTATGATTTAACTATATAAAAGCGAATATTTTAATGCAGTATACTTTATTTAATTTAAAATCACATCTTAGATCAACTTATAGAACTATGTTTTTATTAGTTTGTTTTATTTGAAAAGTGGAGGGCACTGGACTGGGGCGTCCTCAGGGCAGGTGGCTCCTCCCCACCGCCATCACACTGTTGAACGCTGGACCTTAACTGTCACACAATCTACCACGAGTCTATTCTATTCTATTCTATTCTATTCTATTCTATTCTATAAGATTATTAGAGCCACCGTAGAAAACTGAGAGAGGCTAGTGTTTTGTTTTTAATTAATAATCGAATTACAATGTTGAGAAAAAAACAAATTATAATGTCAAGAAAAAAAGTTGAAATGTTAGGAATAAAGTCAACCTTTTGAGAGTTTTTTATTTTTATTCTTTTATAGTATGTATTTCTTTAATGTATGCTGCTGATGGAACACTGCAATTTCCCCATTGCGGAATAATAAAACACATTCTATTCTATTCTATTCTATTCTATTCTATTCTATTCTATAAGAGTATTAGAGCCACTTACAGAAGTGAAACTAGAGATGAGGTAGTTTTTTTTTTCATTAATAATCGAAATACAATGTTGAGGAAAAAAAAACAAATTATAATGTCAAGAAAGTTGACATTCTAGCATTTTGAATGTTTAAAATAGTTTCAGGCTTAACTGTAACCAGGTTAAATTTCTCAATAATTATGTATTATCTAACTAAATAACGGTAAACATAAATTACTTTCTAATAAAATTAAAATTGTTTCTTTTCTACTGGTGTTGTTGTTTTTGTAACTTTTGCAATGATAAAAGTTGAAGATATAGCTTAAGCGGCTTAAAAATAGCTTTAATAAACAACAATTGTGAAGTGCAAATAAAACTTCATTCTTTGTCTATATTTAATGTTCTGTTAATTTATCCTTGTTAAATATTGAGTTATTTCTGACATTAGCTTGTGATATTTGTATTTGTCTTTCAGTGACTCACAGTCTGAAGTACTTCTACACTGCATCTTCTGGAGTTCCAAACTTCCCAGAGTTTGTGGCTGTTGGGCTGGTTGATGATGTTCAGATTCTTCACTATGACAACAACACCAGAGGAGGCTGGGCCCAAACAGGAATTGGATGAAGAAAGTCTCAGCAGATGATCCTCAGTACTGGGACAGAGGAGACTGGAAACTTCATGGGTTCCCATCAGATCTTCAAAGCCAACATTGAAATTGCAAAGCCGCTAAGCCAAGAGCTGGAGTTAGTTGTCTTTTCACTCTTTTCTACTGATCAGATACTGCTGACATCAGGTGTGTGTGTGTGTGTGTTGGTCTTCGGGTAATCACACACACTCTTCATCTCTCAGTGTTTGCTTCTCCGTGATGAAACAAACACCCTCAGACTCACTAAAGCTGAACTGGACTGGAACCAGACCAGTTATTGTCTCTTTTGTCTCTTTTCAGTGCCGAATTGTCTCCTTAGATAATAAATGTTGACAAGTTAAACTGAGGACTTTGAATTTACCAGGATTAGGAATTAATTGTTCAAAATCTGCTCTACCCTTGAATAAAGCAGCTAATATTGCATACAGATTTTTAGAATTCCTGTTATGTGGATTTTCTCGATGATAAAATAGTGTAAATGAAAGAATCATGGATGATCAATGATCAATAAAAAAAAATCATCTTTGGAATCTGAAAAGAAGTAAATCTTTCTGGTTTCTCATTTGTTGCTACATTTTCAGACCTGAAGAATAAATATCAACAATCTGTCTCAGAACCATCAAACAAACTAACAGAACAAAAGTTTATTAGAGAATAAAAGTGGAACAAAGATCTGAGAGGAGGAACCAGGAAAGGAGGATGATGGATCTACCACAGTGGAAAGGTCACATGACTCCAGTATTAATGACTGCTTGTCCATCCAAGCAGAGGCCAGCAGGAGGGTGGTGGTGTGAGGGGACCAGTGTGTCTCTGGGAAGGACTGAGCTCACCCTGTCCACAGGTAGTGTGCTGAACATCCTCACTTCACTCACACTCTGTCTCTGTCTCTCAGGTGTCCACATATTCCAGAACAGCATACGACTGCCAGTGGAACTGATGAGACTGAAGAACTAACGGATTTAGTCAGCATGGTTATGATGGAGAAGATTTATATCATTTAACCTGAAGGAAGAGATTTATGTTGCTGCAAAACGGGAGGCTGAGATCACCAAACGCAGGTGGGATCAGGACAGAGGTTTGATAGAACAACAGAGAACTACTACAGCCAGATCTGCATCAAGTGGCTGAAGTATGTGGACTACAAGTGGAGCTCACTGAGTGAGACCAGGTAGAGTCACATGACCTGTGGCAACAAGACAACCCAGACACCTACACACATCTCCCACCTCACACACACCTCACGTTTTTTTCTTTCTCCTATTCCCTTTCTCTCACTTTTCTTCATTTGTTCTCTCTCTCCCCTGCTCTCTCCTTCCCCTCTCCTCCTCCCAGAGCTCCCCTCAGTGTCTCTCCTCCCAGAAAGAGCCCCCTCCTCTCTGTCCGCTGCCGCGCTACGAGCTACCTGACAGCCACACTGTCCTGGAGAGAGGTGAAGGAAGCTCATGTGAAGTGGAGCAAGGAGGTCCTCTAACCCTAGTGGAACCTTCCAGATGAGTGCAGCCTGAGCCTTTGTCATCAGTCCCACCTGAAGACTGGAGCAGCTACAACTGTCGTGTTCCAACTGTCTGGAGAGAAATCTCACCAGACTGGACAGAGCAGATCCAGGACCAACTGGGAAGACTGGAGTCAGAGGAGACGATGGTGAGAAGAACGCTCTGGTTCTACTGTCTGAGCCAGATCTACAGTAGTCAAGACTTTTACTAGATCTTCTTCAGAGTTTGTCATCTGTGCACCAGACACCACTGTCATCGTCGCTGTTGCTGTGGTTGCTCTGGCTCTGGTTCTCGTCTTCATCGCTGGATTCATCTTTTGCAGATGGAAGAAAGGTGAGATATGGAGATGGAAGCAGTAGTTTCCCCCTTACCGCTGAAGGTCGCCCAGACGATATGGAGTCAGTGATGTTATCTGTAAAGGAGCAGGTCGAAGAGAAGATAAAGCCATCCAGCTTGGCTTGAGGGCGTTGCCATCTTGGTTGTGTAGCCAAAGAAAATATTTGTAATGTGACAGAAATGTCAGTGATCTGCTGGCTTTAAGGATTTAGATTACGGCTTCTTCATGGCTTCATTTTTGCTTTTCATACAGTGTTTTTTTTTTTTTGTATGTTTTGTGATTCTGTTCACATTGTGATTCCAGAAAAATACAAAGTTGGTTATTTGTGGGATAAAATGAACCTGCAGTGTGTGGAGAAAGCAGTGACATGGAAATGAAATATCTTTTAATATTTTCTCTTGCAATGAACTATATAAATCAGACCAATACATTAAGCCCTTTTGCTCGTTAACGTGCGTGATCGTTCCCGAAGGGGACGTCACGGGTCGACTCTGACGTAGCTTCAAGTGGACATTTGTTACTGTATAAATCAATAGAACAACATTGACAGACCTCTGCAGACACACAGCTCAGATCTCAGTTGAATCAAACAGAGGCCCCCTCCCCACCTTCCACTCCTCCAGCACAGACTAAAAACACATCTTTTACTTTAGAATCCACTCATACCTGTTCAGAGTTTCCTTCCCCACCTCACACACCCGAAATCGTAATGCAACACCACACCAATTCCCAGTATTGGCACCTGACCACGTCCTGTTTCAGTTCTTTTTCTTCGTTTTTGTTCCTCATCGTCGAGGTCAGTTTGAAGTTGTGAGAACTGCAAACTGACTTCAAAAGAGTATTTTTCATCATGAACTCAATGATGTTTTTGCTTCTTCTGGCAATTCAACGTATGCCTGACTCTTCGCAATTTGACTTAATTCTTTAAATCAATGATTGAATTACGCAGCATACTTAAGTTAATGCAAAATTATAAACAAATTTAAGACTTTATTTTAAAAGTACGCGTGTTTTGTTTAAAACAACAACGACTCACGTGAACTAAGTTGGAATTTGATTTGAGATCAGAGACAATAGAAAACTCCTGAAAGGGTTCTGTCAAGATTTTTACTTCCGCGAAGGTCTAACGTGCGATAAGTTTACCTTTTTGTCATCTCTGTTTAAGAAAGAAGAGCATGGCAATACAGTAGAAAAAGAATGATTATATTGATTAAAAAATAAATGAAATAAAAATGTTTATGGACTATGTTTTTCTGCAATGAACGCTCAGACACTGAGAAACCTCGTCTTTTTACAGATACTTAATTGATTTGTTAAACTAACTTTGTATGGATAGCTACGGAGAGATTTTCGATAATATATAAGAACGTTTTGTATAATGTATAAAACATTTCAAATTATAAAAGGGGAGACCAGACCGCAGTTGAGTTGGAAAAGAAGTATTTATTTTTATTAAAACCCAAAACAGGTGAAAAAAAATAATAATTCAGAGAACCAAAGGTCCTGGCCAGTTTTAATAACTCACTAGAAAAGATGAAATCACCTGTTGAGTAAAGAAAAAGTAATATTTAAAACAGAACTACACAACAGTAGCAACATTATATTATTAAATAATTTGGCTAACTACAAACATTTTTCTACAAGTGTAATCTGTATCAGCATCTGAATAGTATGAGCCGAAATGATCGCAGACATGTCCCACACTGCACCTAGAGGGACAACAATATAATAAAAACCATACAATTGAAAATGTGAACGTCGTTACATGTACATCATCATCCATTTTCTTCCTTATCCGGGGTCGGGTCGCCGGGGCAGCAGCCCTAAGCAGGGAAGCCCAGACTTCCCTCTCCCAGCTTCATGGTCAAGCTCTTCCGGGGGGATCCCGAGGCGCTCCCAGGCCAGCCGAGAGACATAGTCCCTCCAGCGTGTGCTGGGTCTTCCCGGGGGCCTCCTACCGGAGGGACGTGCCCTGAACACCTCACCGGGGAGGCGTCCGGGAGGCATCCTGACTAGGTGCAGGCCTCATCTGGCTCTCCAATGCGGAGAACTAGCGGCTCTACTCCGACCCCCTCCCGGATGGCAGAGCTTCTCACCCTGTCTCTAAGGGAGAGCCCAGCCACCCTGCGGAGGAAACTCATTTCGGCGCTTGTACCCGCGATCGATTCGCACCAGGTCACTGCAGGCTCATGACCATGGTGAGGTAGGAACAAGGTCGACCGGTAAATCGAGGCTTGCTTTCGATCAGCTCTCTCTTCACCACAACGGACCGGTGCGGCGTCCGCAGTAATGGCAGATCCGCCTGTCGATCTCCCGCTCCATTCTTCCCCCACTCGTGAACAAGACCCCGAGGTCCTTGAACTCCTTCCTTGGGGAGGATCTCTCCCCACGACCGGAGAAGGCACTCCACCTTTCCGGCTGAGAACCATGGCCTCAGGGTGGGAGGTAGTTTTTTTCATCCCGGCCGCTTAGCACTCGGTTGCGAACCCCGGTCCAGCGAAACTGGAAGTCACGGACTGATGAAGCCAACAGGACCACATCATCTGCAAAAAGCAGAGACCAGATCCTGAGGCCACCAAACCGGATCCCCTCAACACCGTGGCTGCGCCTAGAAATTCTGTCCATAAAGGTTATGAACAGAATCGGTGACAAAGGGCAGCCCTGGCAGAGCCCAACCCTCACCGGAAACGAGTTCGACTTCTTGCAGCGTCTGGCGGACCAGACTCCTGACGCACCCGGTCGCCTGGAAGCGGACAGCCTGTATCAGGGCCCGACACCCCCATACTCCCAAGAGAACCCCCCACAGAAGTTCCCGGCACATGGTCGAATGCCTTCTCAGATCTAAAAACACATTTAGACTGGTTAGGCAAGCTCCCACGCACCCTCCAGGACCCTGCTGAGGTGTGGGGAGCTGATCCCACAGTTCCCACGTCCAGGGCCGAAAACGCACTGCTCCTCTGAATCCGGTTCGACTATCCGACGGACCACTCCTCTCCCAGTACCCCTGAATGGAGCCTTGCCAGGTAGAGGCTGAGAGTGTGATCCCCTATAGTTGGAACACACCCTCCGGTCCCCTTCTTAAAGAGGATACACTGGTGCCAATCCAGTGGTACCTCCCCGATATCCGCAGCGGCGTTGCAGAGTGCGTGTCAACCACGACCTTCTGGCGTCCAGAGCCCGAAGGAACTCCGGTGGATCTCGGCATCCACCCGGGGCCCTGCCACGAGGTTTCTCAACAACCCGGCTACCTCGACCCGGATAAGAAGAACCAGCCTCGATTCCCAGGCCCTGCTTCTTCACTGGGGCGTGTTGGTGGGATTGAGAAGATAACAGTATTCCCTTCCACGATCCTGGCGTCCCGAGTTGAGTCAGCCGCTTTATCCCCACCGTACACGGTGACATTTTCGCCCCCTCCTCGGCCGGATGGTGGTCAGAACCTTTAAGCCGTCGAGTGCTCTCATAAGCACTCCCCGAACTCCTCACGCGGATCTTTGCCTCGGCGACGCGTGGCTGCACCCGCTTGGCTCGCGGTACCTGTCAGCGCAGAGAGGTCCACGACAAGGCGGTCACGACTCCTTCTTCAGCTTGGCTGGCATCCTCACCGCGGTGTCCTGGCCAGGTTCGAGATTATTGCCGCCGACAAACACCGACCACCTTGGCACAGCACGGACGACCGCCTCGCGACGGCGGAACATGGTCCGCACCGGACTCAATGTCCCCCTCCTCCGGAATATGGGTAAGCTCTCGGTGGGAATTGAAGCTCCGCCCTGACAGGAGATTCTTGGCGTTCCCAGCAGACCCTCTGTCACAGCCCAGGGCCTCTGAACCTGTCAGCATCCTCCCTTTACCAGTGATAACTCACCGCAGGTGGTGATCAGTTGACAGCTCACCCTCTTCACCGAGTGTCCAGGGCTAGCGCAGTCAAGGGGACCGACCACAGAAGTCGATCATCGAACTCAGGCCCAGGATGATACAGTTTCAAGTGCACATGGACACATATGTCTGGGCTATGAAAAAATGAGAACTGCGCTCATTAAACTATGTGTCTGTTGACGGGTTGTCTGCATCATTTGCTAATTCCATAGCTGCTGTTAGCTTAGACATGCTAGCAGTTGTTTCTTATAGGTAGTTTGTATTCGGCTCCTTTACCCAGCATAAGTTAGTCGAGTCAAGTGACTGAAAAATGGTAATCCAGAAGTATTCAACAAGAACATTTACTGATATCAGAGTACTCTGAATTACACTGCGTGAGCACTAGTCCGCAAAAGACACAAGTCCGCTTAGACAGCTTATACAGACAGTTTTATTCATCAAAACAAGCCAGTAACAATTAGGGGAGTTGGCCAAAGACTCAAACAACAGCTAGAAATCGGCATTAGGTTAAATTAAATACTAAACGTTAACTAGTCACCACTTTGCTCAGAACAATTGTCTGGTAGGACAAATTCCAGGCAAGCCTCGATAAAAGACTTAATGTCTTGTCTTGTCTTGAGTGTGAAGCAGTAGGAATTCATTAGATGGAAGGATTTACAGAACACCTGATAGGATGATGGTTTTAAAGGTCAACAACGTTAACATTTTTGAATGATTCTGGCGTGTTGCCGGATTTAACTGTAAACGTTAAATTTGGAATTAATGTTTAAATCTTATCTAAAGTGATATCGACAACTTTTGAAACATAAATGATGTCTGTGGGTCTCAATCATCCAGGTCACTTAGTTATCCAAAGTGAATTTCTCTGTGTCCAGCTATGGACAGAAAGGTTTCCTTGAAAGCGTTTCGCCCTCTCTCAGAAGGCTTCTTCAGTTCTAAGTTGCTGGGGCAGAGCTTGAAAATATAGCCCTGTGGACATTGTATTAATTGTCAGAGTTCACCTGAGAGTCCTTGGCAGGGTGGTTGTAGGAATTAGTTCATCTAGTTTCCCCGGTTGGGGGTGCTTCCTTTGTCTGTTGGGTCATGTTAATGAGTCTCCAGGTCTGGTCAAACAGCGTGTGAATGTTTAGAATCTTTCAAGCGAAATGGGTAGAACTACGCATTATGGGTGGGACAGAAAGTGCCTTAGTCCACCACCTCTGTTTGAGATGGTTTTTCAACCCAGCGTGGATGGCTTCCTTGACACCTCTCAAACCAGCGATCTTCTCCTGGCCCAGCACCGTGCTTGACTATCCTCAAAAGGAGTACTCAACCTCCTGGCGACACTAGCACATCAGAAACTCAAGCAGGCCCCACCAGCTCATACAAAGAAGAAAGTAATAGATCTTCTCAGAAACTGGAAAAGGAAAAAGCCATTGACAGACCACAATACTACGTTTATATCCAGGAGAAGCCATCCCTTGCATCTATGGATTGCAAGATCCGCAAACAGGGACCCCTCTCAGACCAATAGTTAGTAACATCAATTCTGCTCACATACAACATTTCAAAATACTTGGCCTCCATCTTGGCTCCCATGGTTGGCAACACCCACACCATCCAGTAATTCCAGGATTTTGCTAAAAGGTCAGGTAAGCCTCAAACTACAACCTGAGAGACCATGGTATCTTACGACGTCATTTCCTCTTCAAGTGTATCCCTACCACTGAGGCAACATGACCATCTAGCCTCACTTTGGGTGACAGCCCCTTCCAGAGAGAACAGCCTTAACACCCAACCCAGAAAATCTGCCATGCTGGACCTCTGTTTAGACACCACCTACTTTCAATACAGAGGGCTTCTACAGGCAGAAACATGGATTTGTGCCATGGGTTCACGGTGTCTCCATAGTTGCCAATCTCTACATGGAGGAGGTTGAAAACAGAGCCCTGTCGTCTTTCACAGGAACCGTCCCAGCCATAGGTTCAGAATATATTGGTATTACCTGGGTCAAGATTCAAACAAAAAGAGGGTGGAGCGTTCTCAACCACACAAGATAACACAGATGATTAAATCAAATTCACAGAGGGCGCTAAAGAAGACAGTCTGGCCTTCTTGGACTTTGTGTGATCCAAGATCCAAGGAGGACAGAAACCTTAGTGTGAGATCTACAGAAAACCCACCCACACAGGTGGTACCTTCTTTTTGGCTCCACCTGCTGGAACATAACTTGGTGTTATCTCAAAGAATACCCTACAACATAGAGGCAAGAAGTACCTACAACAAGGAAGAAGAAAGAACAGGAACATCCAAACAGCACTCAAAACATGGTTACCGGACTAGGCCTTCACAAAGACCTCCAGAAAACAAGACCCAGCAAAGAAGAGGAAAGAAATAAACGTGCAATTTCTATCCCCTACCTGTCAGGTTCAGAAAAATTCAGGAGAATCTTCCAAAAACATGACATTCCAGTGCAGTTCAAACCCTCCAACACCTCAGACCAAACTCGTTCACCCAAGGCCAAGACACCAGGAGCACAACTTAAGCAATGTTGTCTGCTGTACAGTGCCAGGAGGAATGCAAGGAACTGTACATTGGGGAAACCAAGCAACCCCTCCATAAGCAGACCAGCTGCCACAGACGTACCCACTTCTTCAGGACAGGACTCAGCAGTTGCACCTACACCTAAAAGACAGCGGACACTCCTTTGAGGATAGTCAAGTACGTGTGCTGGCCAGAGAAGATCGCTGGTTTGAGAGAGGGTGTCAGAAGCCATCACGTCAAGTTGGAAAAACCATCTTTAAACAGAATTGGTGGACTGAGCACTTTCCTCCACCAAGGCTGACACAGTTCTCCACTCATTTCGTCAGCATTCCAAACATTCACGCTGTTTGACTGGACCTGGAGACTCGGTAACATGTGACCCAGCAGACAGGGCACCCAACCGAAACTAGATGACGACCCTGCCAACCACCTGCCAAGACTCTGAGTGAACCGGACAATTAACATGCCAATGGTCACAGGGCTATATTTTTAAGCTCTGCCAGCAAACAGAACAGAAAGAAGCTCTCTGGAGGCGAAATGTTTTCGAAACTAACAGTCCAGTTGACACACAGAGAAATCTACTTTGGATAACATAAATGATCTTCTAGCGCCAAATAAAATCGCCACTTTTCTGCTGTTAGTTTTTGTTAATGATGAAAGTTTAAACTATAAATAAGATATTTCTTCTGACATTAAGTTTGGCTGCTTTTTATATTTTCTTTCAGTGCCTCACTGCACGTTGGCGTATTTCTACTGGATTGTCTGGAGTTAAACCCCCAGGATGTGGCTGTTGGGCTAAACAGTTGATAAAGTTGAGATTATTCACTATGACTGATAACACCAGGAGAGCTGAGCCCAAACAGGTGGATGATAGAAGCCGGCAGATGATCCTCCAGTACTGGGACAGGAGACTGGAAACTTCATTGGTGATTATCAGACCTCTAACTCCACGTTGAATAGGCTTTAAGACCCGCCACTGGCAAACTGGAGGTTAGTTGTCTTTTCCTCTTTCTACTGATCTACACACTGCTGACATCATGTGTGTGTGTTGGTCATCAGGTGATCACACACACTCTTCATCTACTATGTTTTGCTTCTCAGTGATGAAACAAGTGTATTAGCGCCTCCTCTTGGCTGACACACTCCAGACTCACTGAACCTGAAACAAACCTGCTTCTCTCATACACTAATTCTGACCATCCCATAATAACCTGCAGAGATGAGGGTCAGCAGGTCAGCTCTGAGCTAGCAGAACAGGTCATATGACCCGTCCTCAGTGCGAGAGAGACAGAAACTCCAGGAATCATCAGATCATTAAACATTGTTATAGACTTGGTGACTTTTTCCCTAAAAAATCGACACAAACCTGGTGAGTCTTCCTGTTGTTTTGGAACAAATAAACTAGGAACCTGATATTTTTTTGGTTAAACTGAGGACTTTGGGAATTTATCAGAGTTAAGATTCATTAATTAGAATAGCTTTTCTACCCTTGACTGTTGGGACAAGATTTGTCCATTTATTGCTGTATGTGATGATGTACCCACCTCAATTTATCAGAACTAAATTGGATGACTCTGAAAAAATGATCAGGATAATAATTAGGGCAAAAATTAACTGTATAATCTTCAACAGTTTAATAACAATGTATGAGACGTCCCTCTGCTTCATTCACCTCTGTCTCTCTTGTCTATATAGGGTCTCCATCCACAGAGGATGTGCGGCTGGCATGAGTGGGGCCAGGGAGACTCAAAGAGATTAGCGGATTTGATCAATTGTGCTTATGATAGAGAAGATTTTATATCATTTAAGTGATGGTTAAGATTTATGTCCCTGCAAAACTGAAGCTGAGATCACCAAGCACTGGGTGGGATCAGGACAGGAGTCAGATAATTCTGTGGACTACCTCACCCGTGAGTGCATCAGCTGGCGAGTTTTGCACTACGGGAGGCTCACTGATGAGAACAGGTGAGTCCACATGACTGTGGCAACATGACCTTGAACACCCCTACACACACTCTCCATCTACACACTTCTCACCTGTTTTCTTTCTGTCTCTCCACCACCATCTCTTTCTCCTTGTTCCCTCTTTCTCTCTCCACCTTTTCTTCATTTGTTCTCTCTCTCCCTGCTCTCCTTCCTCTCCTCCCCTCCCCAAGGCTCCCTCAGTGTCTCTCCTCAGAAAGGAGCCTCCTCTCTGTCCGCTGCCACGCTACCCAGGCTTCTACCTGACAGACCACACTGTCCTGGAGGAGGTGAAGAGGAGCTCCATGAGAGGTGGAGCAAGGAGGTCCTCCCAGCCCTGATGGAACCTTCCAGATGAGTGCTGACCTGGGCTGTCATCAGTCCCACCTAAAGACTGGGCAGCACTACAGCTGTGTTCCAGCTGTCTGGAGGAAGAAATCACCAGACTGGACAGAGAGCAGATCAGGACCAACTGGGGTAAGACTGGAGTCAGAGGAGACGATGGTGAGAAGAACGCTCTGGTTCTACTGTCTGAGCCAGATCTACAGTAGTAAAGACTTTTACTAGATCTTCTTCAGGTTTGTAGTCTGTGCTGGTTGTGATGGTTTTGGTTGTTTCTGCCAGCAAAGTCCCAAGTATCACCACTGCTCGTCGTCGCTGTTGCTCTGGGTGTTCTGGCTCTGGGTGTCATCATCATCATCTCATCATCATCGTTCGTTTCATAATTTGAATGAACTAGAGGTGAGATGGAGATGGAAAGCAGAGCTTTCATCTGTTGTTTGGAGCTTCTCTGCTCTTTGCTGAACTTTGCAGTAATTGTGTGTAACTGTGGTTTCTCAGCACAGGAGTCTTTGTTTCTGGCCTTCCATCTGAAGGTCACCCAGATTCAAGAGGAGCATGATTCAGCCCCAACCTATAGGAGAAGCAGCAGCCCTGGGTGGTGAGATTTTCAGAACAGACCAATTTTATTCTAGTTTGTGTTACTGAGCTGCTCCTCCTGTGAAACCACCTTGCTGCATCAACAATGTTCCTAATAGTTAATATCTTTGGTTATTTGCTTGTTTCCTTTTCAGGTTACTCTAGAATGAGGAGTGTTCTCTAGGGGCCCGTTTCAGAAAGCGGGTTTAGCAAAGTTGGGCTCAGAGCCGAGCTCAAGTCCTGCCAAACCCTGAACTGTGCGACAGAGTTTTTTGGGTTCAGAACAGGGTTAATAGTTGGTTTAATGAACTCTGAGCCTGATTTTCCAGTGACGCGCCATTGCAGAGACATAAAAATATCAATGGAAGGCGAAAGCGTGATTCACTATGGCAACAACTGCAAAAAAAAAATCTTGTTCATTGCACTTCGTTGTAGTGGAAGATTTCATGACCCGCGTACAGCGAAAATCGCGCTATTTTCAGCAAAAGAGAAGGTCGTGTGGCTGAACATTACTGACCGAGTTCATGCGTGATTATTAATTGTAGAGAGAGAGAGAGATAAAAAAAGAAATGTTTGTTCTTGAGTTTTCCACTCATTTAACATTCTATTCTCTGTGTGTTGGGCATGGAGTGCAGCCACAACCCCAACAGGCCCCAAACAGACTTGGCAGAAGGTCAGATGAAATACAAAAATATAGTTCAAATGTGTCAGACATGATTTAATCACAAGCTATTGTGGTCTGTTAACCTATCCTCATTAAACAGCGTTGTCGCTTCATTTAACCACGTGATAGCATAATTATTAAATCCCTAAACAAAGAAAAAGCCAAATCTTTAGCCACCCATCACTGTCAATGTTGGATTTCTGTCTATATGAAAGCCTTAAATGCCTGTGTTATTCATGTGTCTCCAAACTTGTGTTTTCTGGATATGTTTAAATTTTATCTCCATTATAGCCAACAAAAAAGGCTGAGGTGATCTAGCGCCACCCAGTGTTGGTTCTCGATCTCACTCAACTAGTCACAGGTACAACTTGACCCACTGATTTTCTAGTGGCAGGTTCTCTGGGTGGCTGCTGTTGCTTTCAGATATCAATTTAATGATTCGCTAGTATTTTCTGATCCTGTGGATTACTTCCAGAGATGTCTGGGCTGGCCAGGACTCTTTAACACTGTCATTGTCTCACAAAATGCGGCAGTGGCTTAGAGGCAGCAGAAAGTCAGGCTTTGGAATTAACCTGCTCGTGAAAGCCTGTTACCCCGGTAGCGGACTCAGAGTTTCAGTGAACCTGCTTTCTGAATCCGAAAACCGTGAGTTTCCCTTAAATCACAACAAATTAACCCAGCGTTCTCGCTCAACCCGCTTTCTGAAATGGGCCCCTGGAAGAAATGCATTACTCATCATATTATTAACCACCACACACATTTTGAGGCTGCAATTGCTGAGATGCAAGTTCACGTTATTCATATGGCCCTGACCCTGACCATGGCCCTGTAGTGAAGGAATTCACAGACTTGTGTTCCTCATCCTTTATGTGCATCAATGTGTCAGAAATGATAGACTTTCGCAAACATCTGTCCGTTATCCCTTCTCTTATCATTAAGGATCAAACCCTCCAGCTAGTCCACAATTATAAATATCTGGACACTAACATTGATAAGTTATCTTTTGATTTCCGTGTTGATGCTGTTTGTAAGAGAGCATATCAAGCGCATATATATATATATTTTTAGGAAACTTTGAGTTTTAATGTAAACCAGCGCTTTTATAAAATGTTTTAATCTTATTTTATTGAGTTTGATCAAGCACTTTTTATTTACAATGCGGCTTACTTTCCCTCAAAACAAAAATAGATTGCAGGGTGGTGGTGTGCGGCAGTTCTGAGCATTAAACATTGATCTTTCTGGCGATGTATAAGCTCAGAACCCAAGCTCAAGTAAGGCTCGCTCTCTCTCCTCACTGGCCAGAGCCACCCCTCGGTTGGTGCGTTTGTGTTGCTTCCCGTCAGGTCGCAGGTACATCACTGCCAAGATGCCGGAGACAATATATTAAAGTGTTCTTTGTCCCTGCTGCCACAGGTCTTGTAAATAAGTGTTAGTTTAGTTAATCTCCATGTTCCTCTGAATTGCTGTTGCTGTTTTTGTTACTGCAGAGCGATTTGCAACACGGGGGACAATAAAGACTCATTTAAACCTTAAAACTGCTGTGTTTCTTGATTTTTATTTTTCATGTAAAATCAAATGATTTTAACCTTGTTTTCATCTGCTTCTCTGGTTGATGTGTTCACATTGATTTGTGTAAATGTATAATTTATGGGCAGATTTAAATAGTCTGTTTAAACTTGTGGAGTTTTACTTCGCCTGTATTTGTCGCAGCACGATGCGTTCAAAAGAGATATGGTGGACAGAGATTTTACCTTAGTCGGGCATGGAGTGTTTATTTAGGTTACTTACACATTGACAAAACCGGAAAAGGAGGTTGGTTGACGTCTTCTTCACTTCAATTAACTCATAAATATTAGACCACAGCGCCCCACAGTGACCAAAAATTTATGTCACCGATTAATCAAAACATCACACAATCCCGAGGACACTCACCTTCAACCACGAAGAAGAGAAAAGAGATGTAGTGTAGTGGTTATCACGTTCGCCTCACACGCGAAAGGTCCCCGGTTCGAAACCGGGCGGAAACATATTACTGTATTTTATTTATACTAAATTTATTTAAGAAATATATTTATAAAATTACATGGTTCTCAAGCAACCGTGAGGTTTGTAACGATCAGGCCGTTTCTAAATCATTTATACTTCTTTTGAAACAATTTAACCTTTAACATATTTAACATTTACATTTAACATATGACAATATCAGAGTTCCAGACACAATAAAGTAACCTAGTATAAATTATATAACATTTGTTTTTTTTATATTATAGATTTTGCATTTTCCTCGCACAATATTGATTTTCTTGTTCATACTGATCTTATCAGTTCCGACGGTAGCAGCAGCGCCGCCTGTAGGCTTCATGCGGAATATTCAGAAACACGCGGCTTTTTGAGTTGATTTACACTATTTTAACTACCGGTAAACTTATAACGGCCTTTAATCCATTAACCTCCGATAATGTGACGTGGACGCCACATTTTCTGTTGTCTATACCGCAGTACCAAATTTTGAGAAGAGTATAACTATAACACGTTACACTTTAACTTCAAGATGGCCGACAACACACCCAGACGTTCGGACGGCTCCTCTCGATCCAAATGTAGACCAGGTAAAGAAATTCAATCATATATCAGGCTGATTCTTGTTCGGATATGTATAAAAGTGTTTCCTATAAAAGTAAAATTTTAAAAAAGTTAGTAACTGTGACGATTTACTATGCCGCTAAATATGATGCACACATGTAAACAAACCGACTTAGTTTTGTTAGTTTTGCTGAACATGTCCACGAATGTGGACAGAGGGAGTTCGTTTCAAAATTCTATTTTGGAATAAAAACAATGTTTTTTTTTTTAACAATACAAGCAGATACAGCAGGTTTTATAAAGAAAAACGTTTATGTAGATTTTATTTGATCTTACTAATGATTTTTTTCCAGAGGGTTATTCTTTGGCCAAAGCTATGGAGCTAATTGATTTGATTAATGGAGACAACTCAGAAGTTGAAGATTTGTCAGACACTGATGATCCTGTGGGGGATCCTGAATATAGACTTCCACAGGAAGATCAGGAGCCAAGTAGCAGTGAGGAGTGAGTGGGTGCGAGGACCCCATTCCACAGCCCTTTCAGCCTATCAGGGGTCGTAAAGGTCGCCATGACGAATATGAAGGTTATCTTTGAGATTGTGACATTGCCAGATCACACACAGCAGGATGAGGCTGATGTCTCAAGCAATGTCGCAGAAGATGCAACAACAGGACCAAGCAATAAAGAACAATCCAAAAAAGGGTGTGGGATGCGATGGAGGGCTTCTCCGCCAACACCAAACCAAGCCCAGTTTGAGCATGAGGAGGAAACTTCATGACAGAGAGGACCGGAGCCCACTGGACTACATACAGCATCTTGATAAATATTTGATTACAATGATTGCAGATTGCTCTACTGCCAAGTCACTGGCTGAAGTAGGCGGTCTCAATCTCTGCATCCCAATACAAAGATCTACTGTGATCGGTTCTGCACATCCATCCAAGTCGTGGAACACATGCTGAAGAAACAAACGTATGTAACTGACAACACCAGTGATGAAGAATCGGGTCACTGCAGCAGTGCAGAAGCTACAAAGGACAAAATCATGAAAAAAGATGGAAGAAGTACCTCAGTACAAGTTTCAGTATTTACTTTGTTACTGATTTATATTTTCCTGTCAAATGTTAGCAGCACTTCAAATGAGCCATTTTGCTCACAGGGGCACAATGTTTGCTTCCAATTTTGTTTTTGCACTAATGAAAAATGCTGCTGAGTTCAGGCACCAAATAGTTTTGCCCATTATTATTTAATTGTGATGTTATTGTGTTGTATTGAAATTTAAAAAGAATATTCTTATATGTGGACATCATTTTTCTCAGAAATCGCATCATGTGAAAAGATAATTCTTAGATAATTTGATTCCAATTAGCCTAAATATCAAAGAGAAAAAAAAAAGCATGCAGGAGTTCGGTTCTCTGGAGGTTAAAGCCTCATTCGTTCATGAATTCCTTTAATGATGAAAATGTACAATTTGAAAATGATGAAAATAGAGGTTTAAGAGGCTACAAATTATTTTAGGGGGCTTGCAGTAAAAAAAAATCCAATATTTTCTTTATTAAACAAGACCTTTATCAGCAGCTGACATTAACATTTAGTATGGATTTGACAGGCTGCATCTGGGGCAGCAGCTGGTTAGCTCGTCAACACAAACCGTTCATGCTCTAATTTACTGCTCTGTTTAGTGCTGCCATAAAAGTCAAAGCAGCGCGGCGGCCCCCACTGAAGACGACTGAAGTACATATGAAGTGGAACATTAAATCACACGCGTTTCTGTGCCAGTACTGGCTCTAAAAAGTGAGACTACAGAGCTACAAGCAGTGACAGAATTTCTCAGTTTATTCGAATCATCAACGGTTGCCATGGTAAACAAAGGGGGGAGGGGCAGTAAAATTGAGTACAAAAAAAGATGGGGGTGATTAAAAAAAATACAGCCGCTCTTTTCCAGCTACAGCAGGCCCTGTCTCTTCAGATCCTCGTAGGTCTTCTTGTTGACCACGTTGCCGCTGGAGTCCTCGTACTCCTCCTGAAACACGCGTGTTGTAACATGAGAGCGACCCCGAAGCCTCGTTTCTGCTCCTGCTAGCCTGAACCACAACAGGGACTCACCTCTGTGTCTGGCTGCCATCGCTCCAACGCCTTCTGGGACTTCAGCTTTGCCCACACTGGAGAAGCAAACACAGGACAGCTCAGAGCTGATCCTCTGGCGGACCAACTTCTCAGGACACGCCGTACTTACGCGCCACGGCGTCCTCGATCTGCGTGACGTTGGCAAAGTGAGCCGTGTTTGGGATCCCGAGGCAGCGCATGCCGTGAGCGTGCCGCCACTCCTGCAGAAAGTACAGAACACACACGTCAGCTCCAGAACTCCGCGCACACACACACACACACACACACACACACACAGGTTGCTGTATTTTGCTGACTCTGCTGTATTAACAGAGCTAAATCTGATAGAGCAGCAGCGGATGGCAGGGCTTTGCTAAATTAACTTACTGCAAAGTGTCTCTGGAAGGCTTTGGGGCCCCTGTAGTTGTAGTTTCCACAGATCTCACAGTTGTAGTTGATGTTCAGCCCGTGGAGTTTATAGAGCCAGTACGGGATCGGCTGGAGGAGATACAACTGTCAGCAAACGCATCATCCTGTGGACAAGCAGCAAATATTCCCTCACCTTGCCGTCCCAGCCCAGCGGCAGGTTCTTGGGGTTGTAGATGATCTCGTTGTCTTCGTCTTCGCTCTCGCTCTCACTGAGCTGCTCCTCCTCCTCTTCCTCACGCTCCTCTCCGGTTCTGGCCTGTTTCCTCTGGACGTTTTCATGCGTCAGCTGTCTCTGCTCCTGCAACCGCCAACCAGGCCAAAAGCAGGCGTTAAACCCCGACCCTGCACGTGAGAGTGAACCCGATGACACGAGACTCACCCCGAGGACCTCCACGTATTCATAGACTTGAGCCTCCAGGAAGGCAATTTCCTTGTTTCGCTCTGTGTCTCTGCAGGAGTGATGGAGGGAAATGGTTAGGAATTATGTAAATGATGAAGAATTAATGAGAAACAGTCAGATGTTAACACCCACTTACTTTTTAGGACCCTTGGCTTTGGGATTCTTGGCAAAGAGCGAAGGATCGAGCGACTCCAGGGATTTTCCTTTTGTGCCAAAGAGTCTCTGAGCTCTCTCCTCCAAAGTCCTGCTCGAAACACAGATGAACAAGCTTAACAGGAGCTAAAGGTACGTACTGTTCATTTTTAACATATTTTCAAGCGTTCAGGCAGTCGTGAATTTTTCCAAGAAACCTTCAGTAGTGGTGTTTAAACTGGGATTTCTCTTACATAACCCTTCTCATCTGCATGCAAACATACTCACCCTCCACACTTCAGTCCCAACGCCATGAGCGCAGATTTCAACCTGTCCAGACCTAAAGAAGCCAACTCCTGGCGAAAGAACGAGATAACAACACATTAAATATGAGCCTTGTCTTACAGACTGAGTCTGCATCTCTGAGTACTGCGGTTAGAAACAAGAGCTCCTTTTAAACAAGTGCAGGTGTAAAACCTTCTGGACCTCAGGGACAGTGTATTTTATACATGCGAGGCACCACTATGTCTCTGAATGTGAGAACAATTATTTAACCTCCCACGAAGAGAAAGCAGACAGATCCAGATGAGCTCCAGCATGTGTCAAAGCACTGCTCGCCTCTCTCTACAAGGGAAGTACGAGAAGGTCAGTGGAGACTCTTGCAGAACAAGAATACCAACAGTGGCGACATTTAAACTTGACAGGAGGACCTACAGGCCAGCCTGGAAACGTCCCACTGTCCCACTTCTTTTCAAAGTCTGTCAGCACTTTGCCGTAGAGATCATTCTGGTCCAGCAGGGGCTTGACCCGGTCTGTGTAATCCTGCAAATACTCCAGGAGCATCTCTAAATACCTGCACAACCCAGCAGCACATTAGCTACATCACAAACCTTTCCTACAATCTTATTCCGGTAGGAAAAGGTACTCTGGACCTACTTCTTATACTCGGCATTCTTCCTGTCCTTGGGGATGTCAAACAGCTGGTCAAAGGAGGACAGGTATGCGATATACTCCAGTTTCTGCTCAGGGAGAGTAAAAATTAAGAATAACCACAATACTTCAAAGAGCAGAATACACCACACAGACAGGAGAGATTAATAACCTCCACTCCCTTCAGGTTGATGTACTTCAAGTAACAGTCGTGGAGGTCGAGGTAACGGCCATATCCCTCCTCATCAGTGAACTCCACCAGGTCTAAACAAATACACAGATATCACAGCATTTCCACTCTCACACATCAGTACTCTGCTGATGTAGACAATAGTGTAAAAACTTTGATAACAAAAAAGAGCTTCATCTGGGCTTACTTTGAGCCTCCTCACTGGGGTTGTCTCGGGCCTTCATCAGCTCCTCAAACTCAGCAGACATGGGAATGGAAACCTGAAACAAACAAGTGACTACACTGTTGCTTCGATTGTACACTGTGACTTTTACACAGTTGAATTAAATCTGAGAGATCATCTACCTCGTGTGGGTGTTTTCTATGGAATTCTTTTATCTGCTTCAGTCTATTGTAGAACTCTGCAAACTCATTTGGTCCTGAGATGGCGGCGAGTTCATCTCTTCTCATCCTGTCAGAGGGAAACGGTTATTTTCCTGTTCAAGCTAAAGGCTCAAGTGACAATTCTGAATTAAATAACTCACAAATGAGTGTTTCTCTGAGGAGATCTACTGTTAAACATTAACAGACAGAGCTTTGACGTAGGAACATTCCTCTGTCTCTGGACTTACCCATCTTTGTCTTCGTAGGAGTCTCTAAGATTAGCACTAACTTCCATGTACCGCTGAAATGACAAGTATGCAAGTAAGGTTTTTATACTCCTTAACATAAACATATACAAAATCAATTTAATGCAACTGTCATTACACGTGTAACATGAAGCAATATGTTGCTATAGCAGCAAACGTTAATGCATATTTTAATATAAAAAGATATATTAAAATGGGGCAGTTGACGTATATTTTAGTTCTAATTTGTAAATATTCACTGCCATTATATTCAAATTGTAGATAATCTATTAAAAATTTCGCTACACCACGTTACTTAACTCGGTGAACGTCTGATAACAACATTAGCCTGCTGATGCTAACACTGGCCATTGATTTGAGAGAACAAATAGTCTTTCTTACGTCCAACATTGCTCTGGTTCGATGGTCGGAGTTGATCTGTTCTCGCAACTGTCGGAAAAATTGACAATAAAAGCACAAGTTAACCTACATGTTTTCATTTTTTATACATTAAGAAAACGTAAGTCTAGCTATGCTAAAAACGCTACTGCTTACCGTGGACTTCTTGTACAACATTTCTTTTGTTTTGGCATCCATTAGACGCTCTTTCTCTTCGTGGTATCGGCGCTGTTGTTCTAAAATTGTCTCCATGTTGAAAATATGATTTACTTTTATTTTATATACACAATTGTCTTTAATTTAGTAGGTTAGCTGAAAAGACAGTCAACCCCGCGGCCGCATCGGCTGGTTTATTTTTTAATGGCGCATGCTGAGCGGTGATGGTCCGTCACCGTACACGACAGGAAGAAACATTATTTCACGAAAGGTTCCGGGATACTAAATAATCGACAATATTTAAGTTGCAAACATATCAGTAATTGAGTTTCACTAGACATGAATGACTATCACCTTTATTATTATTATTATTATTGTTGTTGTTGTTGTTGTTAATAATAATAATAATAATAGAGTTGTAATAGTAGTATTAGTAGTAGAAGTAGTAATATTATCATTATTACTATTATCATTGTTATTATTTTTATAAGCGCCTTTATGAACGCTAAAGGACAATGTATCTTAAATTCAAGATTATGGCTTAATTTATCGTGTCCGCCTAAATTCACATTCTTCCTTTTTTCAGTAAAAACATATATCTATACTTATAGAATATATATTGAAAATAACGGAATAATTAATTGACTAATTATCGAATTAATCATTTATCAATTAACATGTTCAGTTTTGCCGCAGACTTTTTAAAGACTAGACTAGATTGGCGGTTCTCACTGAGTGTCTGTTGTCGTTTCTTTGTAGTGCACCTACTGTTATCAAAGCCTTCCCTTGCTCTTCGGAAAGAACACGGCTAGCGCGAACTCGCGTGAACGCGCACAGGGGGGAAGCTCTGAGTCGTCAAGCTACCGTAAATCAACAAAAAAAAACATGTACTTTTACATGTACATTTAATACACTTGACTACCAAAATATTTTGTATGAATATTTAAAAATATATAAACGATTTCAAGATTGGGGAAGAAATTAGATGACATCACGTTGATCCCCTGTACCCGATGCAGCGTGTTATTAGTGCTTTTATTTTGACAGGTGACGCCGGAAACGTCGCGTGCCGCCGCCAGTCGCTGTTGTTCGGTACGTTCCAGTCACAGCGGCGGACGGAGCGCAGCGGTCGGTCTCTGCCGCGGAACACGGACTATACAGTGGACATTACAGCTTCGCCACAGGATTCTCCTGCCGCCGTGTGCCCAGTCTGCTTAAATAAAGGTAGGCGAGTGGTTTATCTACCGGAAAATACAACTCTGTGTGTTGAATAAAGGTTTCTTATGGTGTCTCCTGGAGGGGAGGGGAGGGGGCGGCGATGGTGGAGATTTGGGGGGAAAAGAAGGGGTGGTGGTGGTGTGGGCACCCGTTTTGTCTTTTGTGCTGGAGCAGTTTGGGCAGCACATCTCGGTGTCGGTGTTCTCCATCGAGGTGCCTTCTGCCGAGGCTGTTTCGGTGTTGACGCCTCATGGGGAGCCTCTTAGCCGGCGGACCCAGGCGGCTAACTCTCGGTCATTTAACAGCGTCTCCATAAATGCGCTTCCCCCCTCCTCACGGAACAGAGCTCGCCCGGCCATGCTTCCAAACCATCACCACATTTAAAATGTAACTTGGAGATGTTTCATACTGATACCCTTGCAGAACTCATGGCATTAGCGCCTGGTTGGGCTCCAGCCTCCACATAATCCAAACTTCTTTGCTTGATTTTGCCACTGGAAAACAATATGGAGCGCAACTTTCAATTTACATTGTCATTACTTAGAAATGCCAAAGAACAACCATCAGCCATTATCTGTCAACTTATTTAGATGTGTCTTGGCTTATGTTGTGCCAGGAGTGTATAATTAAGAAACTAGAATCATGTCCAGGAGCCTGAGAAGATTTACTGCTGTTTTCACCACATCCTGAGTGTTTCCTAACCTGACAGTTAAGATCACATCATCTCCCACAGGGCAATAACCCCAGATGATTTCTTCCAACCACATCATGTGTAGTCATGATCCTCAGACAAGAGATACACCCCAAATGGTGCAGATACCCCACAGGGCCGGCTGTTGTCCTGTTTGTCGTGTTTATCGAGCAATCTGTCCTCTCCCTGTCCACTGTGATATCATTGCAGCTCAGCAGCGTGCAGCAGAAAATGCTCTCGCAGTTGTTCATCTTTGTCATGCATTTATCATCCCAGGGCAGGGAGTATAAACACAGGCATCCACCTTGGGTTTTTACACACACTGTGTGGGATTTAGGGGAACGTGACCTTGGAGGTTCTGTTATTGTTGCGGCGAGCAGATGTTGCGATTCTGAAGATGAGGAGGAAACGATGGCTGTTGTTATCCACCTAAAGTGCCATCAGAAAGGACAGTCTTGTAGATTTACCTGAGAAGACTTTACTTTCTAAGAAAAAAAAAAGCAGATGGAATGAAGTTGAGCACTGATGGAGCTCCTGCAGCAAACACAACCTTCACAGATGTGAGGCGAATCACCCAAAAAAGACCACAAAGATGAGTCAGCTGCTGGTTCAGACACATCCTCTCAGCGTCTGTGCTGAAAATAGTCTCATACGTTTGCCTTTATTTAGGCTAATTCCAAAAAAGCTCCAGCGAACGCAGGTACGTGGATTCAGAAACCCTCCTGGAGCGGGGGGAGGGGGGGATAAAGGCATGCATAATTTCCAGCTCATTGAACAGGGATGATCTTCAAGAATGTGCTGTCTTTCCGCTGAGAGCTGGAAGGTCTCTCCAAAACAGATCCTTTGTTCCCAATCCCGCCTCTCATCTCGCAGCTTCTTTACTTATTTACATGACATATACATTCAGCAGAGGGGCCGTCGCCCCGGGCATTCCCTGGAACAAAGTATTACCTTAACCTGTCTGCATTCATGTCTGCAGCCCATGGAGGTGACGGTTAGCTGCTGAGGCTTCATTTGCAGCCCTAAATGTAAACTCTCTGCAGATGTTTAGGGATGTTTAAGGCAGTGGAATGTCTTTCAAAGATGTGATAGATCTCTCAGGGTTGAAGACTTGTTTTGGGGGGGCATCTCTGTGTCTTTTTATGAGAGCAGATGGTCGGAAGGTGACAGGAAATGAGGGAGAGAGATGGGAAGTGAGGGAAAGCAAAGGTCCCTGTCCAGGGTTGGTGGATGCCCCTCCATCTATTATGGATGAGACCCAACTCTGACTCTCTCCACAGAGGAGAGAGAGGCTTAGCTACTATCTGGTTTTCTCTCTTTTGTTTCATGCTCTTTGTTTTTCTGAAAGGTCTGGTTTTTAGTTACCTGATGTGATTTAAACGCAAAGGTCAAAGGTCACGGCAGGGTGAAGGGACGCTTGCTTGAGCCTGTTCCCGTGTGTGCAGCGTCAGCATGTCCAGCGAGGTGCAGCCGAGGCCGGACGACAGTCCCAACACCAGCGGCGGGAGCTCGGACGCTGAGCAGAGGGAGGCGCCTCCGCCCGAGCAGCCGGGCCCGGAGCAGCGGGACCAGAGCCAGCCCAAGAAGAAGGAGGCCAAGATCTCCAGCAAGACCGCTGCCAAGCTGTCCACCAGTGCCAAAAGGTAGAGCGCGCCCCCCCACCGCTGTGCTTTTATTTCCACGGCTCTTATGAAAGAGCGAGCAGCTGAACATTAACGCTTCCGCTCCCATCGTCCATGTGCCACATTTGTCCGACCCAAACTGAAACGAATAATGAAAACAGTCGTTCGGTGCAAATGAGGTTCGACGATTCTGCAGCTGCAGACGTAACGTAAAGGAAGCGCTTCCTCGTCCGTGGGTGGGTGATGTGCTCTCGAGGACGAAGCCTCAGTCGGTCCGTCGCTGCTGCTGACGGAGACGTTCTCGCTTTATTTGCACCGCGACGCTGCCAGCTGAGCCGCTAATAGGGACGTGCGCTGGAGGCGCCCGAGACATTTTTACCACAACCAAAGGACACAATAAGCAAGTGCAAGTTGTTGCGTGGCTGAAGCTCAGAACCTGAGGTTCTCTGCTGGTTGGCCCGTCAGATGCTGAGGCAACATCACGTTTCCTGTCAGCCTGCCACACATCGGACACAGGTGTGTGCGTTAGGGCAGGTGCATTCATGCTTTTCTCTCATTATCTCTTAGTTTCGGTAAATGGCTGTCACAGTGGTAGTCCTCAGCCTGCTAATGTCGGCTCTAATTTCCCTCCTTGGGATTATTTAAGGTTTCCTTTATTATTTAATATCGGTGAAATGGGCCATGACATCATGAGTGAAGCAGCCTGATGTGATGTATTTGTGAAGACAAACCATAATAATCAGAATTGACAGTTTGATCACCGTGGAAGTGTTCCACAGACGCTTAACACAGGCGGGAGGGAGACGGCGTGAGTGGGATATCAGACATGACGGCTTCTCAACGACGATCCCACCACAGCGTAGAGCCATTTTATAAGCTGACTGGCTGTTCCTTCCTGTTCTAAATCACAGCCTCCCTCCACAGGCCGGCTGTTTTCGCTCATAAACGCTGTACGCTCACATCATATAGCCTTGTTTGCGTTTGTTGCTGAGAATGTAAAGTTTCAGTGCCTGAGCGGCGTCTCGGGGGATTATCAAGCGCAGCGAGGTGTGGAAGGTTTGAGCGCGGTTAAAGGAACTGGCGGCAGAGGCGGCGCTCCCCCCTCCTCCATGTTCCTTTGCTGCACCAGCTCTCTGACAGAGGTCTCCTCTCCGGCTGCAGCCAGCAAATTGTGCCACCTCAGGAAATACTGCAGATAAAATTACACAGCGCGCGCCGGAGCTGAGGAGGGCTCCATAACTGTGGAGGCTGTATTACAGGCTCCTTTACAAATAAAAGCCTGAAGAGCGTGTGCAGCCGCTTCCACGCTGAAGAGCATTTAAAGTTAAAACAGTCTGTTACCATGACGGGACGCTAATGATATTAACAACTGATGAATAAACCCTTCCAATATAACATGCTGCATGACGTAGTTACGACTAATTTGAGACTCAGACATGTCTTGCAGCTATTGCTAAGAGTCAGAAGATCCTGTTCAATTGACGTTAACATCAGCGGCTAACTCATAGCTACAGTAACGCCTGCATCCAAGAGAGAAAGAGAGACGAAAAAGCACACGCTGTGTACGCTAAACGTATATAATCGGTTGTTTTAATGAGGCAGACTGTTTTAACCTTTCAACAGGAATAAGGCGACATTTTCTCCAAAGTCAATATTAAATAAACCATCGTCTTTTGTCATCTCCTTGTCAAACAGACGATTTCCTCTGGAGTGCAGCAGGTTTCCAACGAGCCTCGTTTGTTTGCTTCCTCCTGGTGAATACGGGCTGTCAGTCTTTCTTAACGTGGGAAATTGTTTTGATGGCTAAAAAGGAAGCGGCTGATTGAAGAGGCTGCCATCAGGCGGAGCAGTCGGCCGTTTAGCCTTTTGATTATGTCATCTGAGTGTGAAGGCATGAAGTCGGGGAGCGTTCTTATTAGCAGCCTCATTAGCACCTGTGTGAAATTGTCACATATACATCTGGATCTTTGCCGCTTGCAGGATGGTTCCGTTCCAGTAGACGCGCCGCTCGCTTAGAACCTGGAGCTGTTGTTCCATGAGAGACGCGTCTCCCTTAATTCCTCCGGTTTCTGATCTCTTTTTCAGGCAAAAGCAGCTCAGACGTGTGATGGCGAGCGCGTCTCCTCACCTGCTGCCTGTGTGTGTCAGATGATGTCATTCCTGTCGTTACCAGGCGAGAAATTCTCCCCGTCTGATGAGTTTTAAATCCCAGCTACGAGTTCTTCCTGCTGGGTGTAATTAGCTCCTGCGCTGAGCGTACTCCGTCCACCCTCCGTCCAGACTAGCGCTTGTGTCATTTATGCTGCCTTTTCTTCACTGTGGCTGTCAGACTTTATCTCGCGGCGTTGCCACATCACCCCCCAGAACTGCTCCCAGTCGCTGAGCAGGAATAAAACCGAAAGAGACTATAAATATTTAAGAGGCATGGAATTGCTGTTGCTCACTGGGAACGCTGGAAACATGGGTGTGGACATAAAGTCATTCATTACAGGACTTTCAGAGCCTTTCAATGTGGATATTTGATCGTAATTTCTTAGAAAAAGCTCCCAGTGTGACGCTCACGATGCTCGTCGAGGAGTGCTTGGATAAATTTGACCAGTCTGTGACGTCAAAGGCCAAAACCAGCAGTCGGGCGAGGTCACCAGTTAAATCTGACGCGTTTATCCTCGACAGCCCGCTTGAGAAAGCAGCAAATACTCAGCCTCGCCTCTTGTTGTCAGTTGACACTCAGCAAGTCATTAGGAAATCAATGAGGTGTTCAGTGTGTACAGGGAGAATAGGTTTTTTTATGGTTTGTGATTATAACGCCGCTCTTCCTCATTCCAGAATCCAGAAGGAGCTAGCAGAGATCACCCTGGACCCACCACCAAACTGCAGGTAGGAGACTGCTGCTTGGCTGGGACACCTGACACACTGCTGTGCCTGTGTGTGTGTGTGTGTGCACGTGTGTGTGTGTACAAGCCTCGTGCGAAGCGTCTGAATGGATTGCAGCAGCTCAGTGAGTCACATGAATAGCAAAGGTAGATTATTGTGGCGGATTTGCGCTGCTGTTTTGCCACAGCTGAAAACTCCAAGGATGCACCTTGTAAGCTGAATCAGACTGAGATGAGGAGTGAACCGGATGAATAGAGTGGTGTAATTGACGTGATTGGCAGTGTTTACCGTCTGGATGAAGGAGCAGCAGTGCCCGTGCTCCCCGGGGGAGGGAAAGGCAGCCTGGGCTGGTTCTTACCGGTTTCTCCGTGTGGAGAAGGACGTGGGTTCTGTACATTCCTTTGGCTTTTCAGAGGTTCTGTTTCAGATCATAAATATGCAGGATTACCCAGAAACCCCCTGGATGGGTTTCATGCAAACTGTCCACTTTGCTCCTTGGCCCAGAGACAAAGCGGACCCTCAGAGGGACCTTCCAGCATCTCCTGTAATCTCTGAGAAATGTTACCTGATCGCTGCATAAACTCTAAAGAATCTTCCAGTGTTCCCGGCTGACGGAGTTCTAGCCTGTCAGCTGTCACAACAGAACAGGTTCACATCTTTCAGGTGAAAAAAACGAGCTGTGCGAAAGTGAGAGCTGTCTGAGGGAGATCTCCCCCTGTCTGCCTGCCTGCCTGTCTGACCTCCAGACAAAGAGGGTCCATCTGAAGCCGTTATTCCTGCTCATAAAGGGCCGTGCAGCAGAGGTGGAAAAGGAATTTCCACGGGCTGCGCTCTGTAAAGAAAATGACATTCTGGTGTAAATGGAAGCTTCCTGGAAGAACGTCCAGGCAGATCCGAGTCCCCCTGACAAAAGCGGAGCTGTTCCAGCCTGCTCGAGAGCCCCGGAGCCCCGGCTCTGCTTGAAATGTAGATTTTTGTATTCATTTGCCCCCTCGGGGTGTTTGCCCCCCACCCACCCACCCAGGCTGTCACATCCCCCGTGTTTGATTCCGTCGACACGTTTCCCCACAACAATCCCGACTCAGCCCGCTCTTTTGTGCGATAAGTGAATCACAATTGTACGTTGGGAACATTAAAGCCTTCTCCAGGAGATAAATTCCCCTGAAGCGCTCCATACCTCCGTCTGTCTGAACAAAGGGCTCCACTTCTCCCCCAGCTCCTTTCTTCACCTCCTAATTGATCCGCCAGTGTTAAATAGGCGGTGCGCGCTGAAAGACGTGCGATGTGAGGGGTTATGAACGGACGCTGTGATGCAGCTCGTTACCCCACAGGCCTCCTCTCCTTCCCTTTCGTCTCGCCCCGCTCGTGATCACAAACACCCTTTCTGCCTCGTCCCCTTCCTCCCTTCCTCGGTTGAAGGAATCGCACCATAATGCCACCTGAGAATGGAAAAGGAGCCTTTTTAACTTGTAGTAAAGCCGCACACCTTGATCTGGAGATCTTCAGCTCGCGCCTGATGAAATATTCTCCCTCCTCGGTTCTAATCATCGTTGCTTCCCTGCCAGAGAGTAATTAATTAGATGTGACAAGCGCTCTGGAAGGGTATGTAAATAGCCCCCACACCAGACACTTTACATTAGCCCGCTTCTTGGTCTGTCTTCCTGGCTGTGTGTGTGTTTCCCATAATTACCATATCCTTTCAAGATAGTCCTGGCAGCGTTTTGATAAGAATTCCCCGTCGACTGAGTGGAAACAATGTGTGAAGAGGGAATTCTCCTTCTCTCTCTGTCTCTTCCCTTCTTAATCCCAACAAGACCTTGCTCGTCTCGAAGAAGGAGCTTCCCGGTGACTCTGATGTCAGACAAATGTGCAGCCGCAGAATGGGCTGATTGAGAGGAATGTAAGTCCATCTGTGGTAATCGGGACGGAGGTACGACCTCCTCCGGCTTCCAGGAGGATTAGTGATGCTTAGTGGTCTTTAAAAACAATAAAAAACTCTAGCAGTGGAGCTGCAGACATGATTGAGTGGGGAGGTTCTGTGGTTGCAGTGGTTGGAGAGTGGGGTGTGATCATTGTTGTGGTTATTTTTTTGGATCTGTAAATGGAACTGAGGACAATCAAAAATCAGCCTGGACCTGGGATTAAAGCAAATTATACACTTCAAATGACAGCGTGCCTTTTATAGTTTCATCAAAGGCATACTTTTGATCCCTTCAGTCTAAATTACCGTATTTTTCAGACTATAAGGCGCACTGAAAATCCTTTAATTTTCTCAAAAATCGATAGTGTGCCTTATAATCCGATGCACTTTATGTATTAATTCTGGTTGTGTTTACTGACCTCGATCCGATTTTATGTGGCACGGTGCTCAAGAATCTGTCAGAAAGTTTTAGTACGACTTTGGTAAGCTACGAAGCCGCACCGCTTGATGGGTTGGAGCATTACGGCTACTGTAGTCAGGAGCCTCGTGCAGTAGTACGTACTGTGCTTCAACATAGTACTGTGATGTGTGTATAAGGACCCCAGAATGGCACCTGTTAAGAGCCATGCTTACGAAGCGGATTTCAAACACAAGGCTATCAGTCACGCAGTAGAACATGGGAACAGAGCAGCTGCGAGAGAATTCAGCGTTAATGAATCAGTGGTGGTGGAGGACGCCAGAAGATGACCTGCGCCAAGTACAGTAGACCAAACAGAGTTTCCGGGGTTGTTGAGAGTTATTGTGAAAGAGTTGTGTAAAGTTTGACTTATCTTACTCTTTTGTTTTGCTTAAATAATCCGGTGCGCCTTATAGTCCGAAAAATACGCTAATTATCTCTAAAGTCTTAAATTCTGGCCCTTTATAAAGGTTTACATGCATGTGGCTAGCGCACCACCATCCATCTTTCATTTAGATTAAAGATGACACCATTTAATCTGTCCTTTTAACAGTTTCACTTCTTACACCATCTGCAGCATCTGTGAAATGTTAAAGTGTCCATAAATGCATCCACATTCATCCTCTTTGGCTCTGTTATTGCCTGGAAAGACGTATTTCATCAGTCTCTCAGCAGCTGTTCAATAAAGTCATAAACATGGGTCCTATATGAGTTCCACTACGCAGCTGCAGCATGTTCAGACCTCTGGTGCTGCTGCAGGATCAATAACGGACATACGGCCATCGGTGGGTGATACAGGCCTGATGAAGAGGCCGTGTCCGTACCAGAGGAGGCCCGTTTTCTCCACAGACTAAGGAAAACCCTCAGCATCGCCTTTTGAAATCGTGTCCTGCTGAATTACTTTAATTCCGTAGACCAGTAAATGTTATTGGCTGCAGCAGCGTTTGACTTAAGGAAATCTCATTTGCAGCTCCGGAAGAGAGAGAGAGGCTGTGATGAGACTCGGTGCTGATATTCTGTGTTTGCAGCGCTGCATCTGCTTTTTATTCCACGCAAACCAACCACAATCCATCACAGATGATCACAGAAGATATCTGAGATCAAATCTGTCGGCGCCTCTTATTGTTCCACAAAGCTTTGTCTGGTAAAAACCATCCTGTTCTCTCTGAATGTGCTTTGTTTAGTGATAAACAGGCAGAGAGAATTGTGAAACTGAGAGAGAGAAGTGAGAGCGAAAGGGTTTTATTACTTACAGTCGTTAAATTAGCAGAGCTGCAGCGTCTCCTCTCTGAACTTTCACTCTTTCCTCCAAAGCTGTGACTCATGTCCACGCTGGACTCCGTCCCTGCAGCGTCTGAGCACGCTCCTGGAGGCTGTTTTGGCAGATAAATGGGGGGAGGTCCAGTTCGTTACTGGGGAGCGTCCCGCAGAGGAACAGCCGGCTGGTGAGTGCACCAGCTGTCCGGCTAGGAACCGGCCGCTCAGCATAAAAACTGCATTAGTGCACAAAGGCAGGGGAGCATAACGAGGAGGAAGAGGCCAGCACACGTTTGCAGCTCTGCAGCATCAGAGAAGCTAACCACACATGAGACTGATTCCGAGGGGGGCGTTCAGGACTCTGTAGCACCACGGCGGTGAGACAAGGCCGTCTGTCACTCCCAACCCAGGTCAGCTGTCAAGAAGCTGAAGTATTACCTCAGCGCGCCACAGGCCTCATCTTTATTTCAGCTCAAGGTTACAGCCGGGGAGACGTGGCTGTTCCTGACAAGGACGCGACCCGCCCCTCAAGCTCGCTCACACGTGTGGCGCACTCTCTGCGCGCCACTTTCTGTGAGTCAGCCTGTCAGACGCAAAACAGCTGAATAATTCTGGGATTCTGGTGAAGTTTGGACAGACCGCTGCAGATTGGGCTGCCCACAATGATCAGCGTGTACTTTCTGCTGTGCTATTAGCACATTTTTATGCAGTATCAGCTCTGTGACGCTGTAAAGATGGGACAAATTAGCATTTATTTAGGATAGTTTGTACCAGAACTACGCTGCAGGCTGGTTAGGGTTTGGGTACAGACGTGCAGAGACAAGACTACTCAAAAAGTTCTTCTCAATTGCAAGACACATATTGTAGAGTAATGCTAAATAGTTACTTCATTTTATTTTTGCAACGGTTTTGGTTGATGCACTGAGGGGAACTTTGTGGTTGACTAGTCATGTGGGGGAAGGTTTAATGGAACATTTACGTCAGTGGAGACCGCCGAGGCTTTGTTCTGTGGCGTGCGATATTTGGAGAAGCTCGCGTTTTTGTGATCTGCCAGATAGAACCAGTGAGCGACGTTGAGACTCCCCCAGGATTGGGACAAAACCAGAAGGAACCGGTTTGAAAATTCCTCGAGTTTGGAGATCAAAGATTCTTTGAGCTAGTAAAGTTGGGGAAAAGCGGTTGAGTGGAGGGTGACGTATTCCGTCTGTTTCAGGGAGGAGATGAAGGAGCTTAAAGGTCTGTGTAGCACCCCTGCTGGGAGGCGACGCTGAGGAAATACTAATTATTCACCATCTCATCGTCGAGTGCTGCGCTTTTCACACAATCTGCAGCTCTGAAGAGGTTTTACACCAAATCAAGGTGATAAGACTGATCTGCTTTTATCTTTTATGGAAGGACAGATGGATTCTATCACATTTGCCTGTGATTGTTGCTGATTTTATCCAAACAGGAGCCTCCCAAAAGCTGATAAATTCACAGATGAAGCTGGCTGACGCCCATTATAGCGTCAGCATCTGCTGATAAACTGCCTTTATGTTCTCATTATCATCTTCTTCAACCATGAGCCTGCAATTAATATCTGACAGTCCAAACAGTAGCCTTTGTTTTATGAGCTGGAGCTTGCCGGAGGGCAGTTTATCACATTTTATCTGGCGTAGCGGCACGCCATGGTTCTGATTATCCTGTTGGTTCTGCTGCACGTTGGGGTGTAGCGGTTTCTTTGCTGGCCCCTCTACTGGAAAAGGCACCATGTTTTGCATTTTATTGGATTCGGTGAACTGGCAGGGCCCTGCGAGGACATCTTATCACATTTTATCAAATTGAAGGGCATCTCGGGGGGCAGTTTCATTCACTGGAAAGTCACCCTGGAGTGCTCTTTATTGATTAGGGCCCATTTTGTGCCCTTCCTGTTAAATCCGCAGTGTCAGTACAAAAGGTCACCTGACTGCTGTTTATTCTACCATCAGGACTCATGTGAAGACTTAAATCTACCAGTTATTGGTATATATAGGTCAATCTGTGACCTGTGGAGTTCTGATCGGACCTATGATCGGTCCTGTATCTGATTCCACTCCGCCGTCCTCGTTCATTTCCTCCTCTTGTTTGCAGTGTGACAACAGTTAACCTAGCCTCTGAAGTGTGTGTGTGTGTGGTCCTCACAGTGGACTAAATCATCTAAGCACAGTGCTAAATCATCTAAGCACATCATGTGTCAGCGTTGGCTGAAGGGTTCTGGCTTGAGCTGTGCTTGTTGGGAGGAAGTGCTGCAGTATCAGGGTACGGTGCATCTCTGGCTTTTACAGGCTGCAACACATTGGCTGCACACACACACACGCACACACCACATTCAAACAGAGAAAAACATCACTCTCACACGTAAATACACCACTTCCTCTGCTGCGCTGAAAGAGGAAACTCATTCATCTGAGATAGAGAGAAATGTGCTATCACTTCCTGAGCATTGACCATTTTGACCACACTTAATCATTCACCTTTTTATACTGGGGTTGTGTGACATGGCGCCGCACACGTGGTGGATTCTGAAAGGAATTCTGCATGAAAAGTCTTTTCTTTGGATTTGAATTTGACCCGTTGACTCATCCATAAAGAATCTAGTGACTCAGCACATCACACAGCACGTGTTTCTGACGGGGATAATTATGATTTGTTGTGTAACTGCGTGTTTCTCTGAGTCTAAACGTCTTTGCAGTTAATTGGTTTTATTTTACATTTGTTGACACCAGCGTGTACATTTCATAGCCTCGTTAGTGCAGTTGGACGTTGGCTGCTCGCTGCTAATGCTAGTTCAACAGCTGTCCAGATCAAACGGGTCGTCTCTGACTGTTTAAGGAGGTGTGTGCTTGTAAATAAACCAAACCTGAGATCTGAAGAGGAGCGCAGAGTTTAGTCTGTGTGTGTGATCGAGGTTGTTTAACCTCCGCTGTCATCATGCAGATAAAGCCGACAGCTGACGCTGTCCTGGGCGTCGCTTTATCTGCCCGTGTTGTTACAGCTTAACACAACCCAGCAGTTGGGAGCGAGGAGGAGATAAGGTGAGCCATGGTGCAACCTCCCGTCCGATCCAGACGCACAAACTGCCTCAGTAGCTTGTTTGCTAATGAGGAAGATGCAACGCAAGCGCGTTTAGCGCTGTTTCTCTGAAGTATTTCATATGTTTTTGCTTAGAGAACACAATGGATCTGTATTACAACGTTTGCCAGGGGTGGACCTTGACCCAGTTACCAGATCAGAGTCTGGATCCAGGAATTTTCTTTCAAGAATTCCTTTTTTTCCCATGGAGCCCCTCTGTTTATTTTGCATTCCTCGCAGCCAGCCGCCGCTGGCCTGTGCTGCAGCGCTGCTGAATCAATAGTGCGCCGGGAGCCAGGCTACACCCACAGGCTCCGCTGTAGCGTGCACGTCTCCACCGCCTCAAGAAGCAGCCCCCCTGTTTCCGTGGCAGCCGTGGGAATGCTGCATCTCACGTCAGCCCAGAGCTGGATCCGTTTTGGAAGCTCTCTGCAGCTCTAATCAAACAAAAAGAGCATTTCAGTCCCTCAGTCGTCTCCACTGTCCTCGGCGTGCGCACGTGTGCCCTTGACGAGATTAATTAGGCGCTCAGCGCAGAGATGGTTTCAAGGTAGCAGTACTGGACCGACTTGAGGTCACTCGCTGACCAACGCAGTGGAGCCTGGGGGTCCGTCCGTGGCCCCTGCCTCCATGTTTGGCTGTGGTGCTGAATCAGTAACACACACCCTTCCTTTCCCCGAGAGTGTGTTCTGTGTGAGATTCCCGTTTTTCCTCCCTGCAGGATGGTAAATCTCCAGCTAATTGTCTCCATCCAAGCCTGACTTGGTTTTGCCGTTGATGTGGCTGTGCTGGCTGATGAATTCTTAATGTGCCCTTTTGTGGTGTGCTTTCAACAGCTCTCACCTTCAAGCCTCAGCTCTTAACAGTGGGAGGCGGAGGGTCTCCCCCCTTTATTCTCATGGCAGGTCAGCTGGGAGAAGCAGGCGCTGATGCTGCTTTAATGTGAGCTAATGGAGGATCGTTAATCATCAGGGCCTAGCCCACATTTCTTTCCCAAACTTTGCACGCGGACATGCAGACATCCTCTTCCTGCAGGGGGCCGGGGCTGGCACCTGCTCCAGGGGCTTGTTTGTGTGTGTGTGTGTGTGAACACTGAGAGGAACTGGCGCAGGAACAGATATTTCCGAGCTGCAGCGAGCTTCGGTTACCGTTTTGGCACTTAGCTGTGCAGCAACACCGAGGCCCCCCAACCTTCGCACACGCTCCACTTCCTGCCAGGGCTCTGATTTCACTCAGGTGACTTTGATTCCTCTCAGGTGGCGGACACGCTCTCGTGTCCCGGGAATCCACGCGCGATGAAAACAAGACGTCCTCATTTAGAGAAAAAAGATAAAAGCCATCAGACGGTCAGCTCGGACCCGCACAAACGTCCGCTGTAGGCCCAGATCAGCTGCAGCTTCTCAGGCTGTCTGGAAGTCTGGAATCAGCCCGGACGCGTGGCTGAAAGGACGCACGGCGCAGATGAAATCAGCTCCAGATCTAAGGAACGCGGGGAAAGGTTGCCAGATATTCAGCTGAGGCCGTGGCCCCTCCCCCGGCTGGCTGTCCAGGTTTGAAGCTTAAACGATTATGGAGATGATTTCAGCGACGTGACAGCTTAAAGGGCATTATATTCAGATTAGAACGTGTGTCAAAGAGGCATCCGCAGGCAGGAGGACAGAGTGAGTTACAGGCTGGCTGAATGTTTCTGGCTCGGAGTGATTGCAGCGTGTTGGAGCTCATCTCAATGGAGGAGAGACGTGAAATCAATGTCCAGATGCTGCCTAATCAATGCTGTCACGATGGCAGCGGGGAGAGTGTTTTATTTTCCCCTAGGTCAGGGAGGTCGCTCTGTGTTTCCTTTTAATGAACCCTTTCACAATAAAGGTAGCGCGTTTTATAATTTAATAGAGCTGCGCCTTGTTTGCTCGACACAAGGAGAGAAAGGAGGAGTTTCTTTTCCACAGCAACTCAGCAGTTTTCCTCACTCATTTCATTTCTTCCAAGAGTGAGAGACGCCTGCCCTCAGCGCTGCATACGGAAGTGAAAGAACAGCTAACAAGGCTCGCTCATAATAGCAAGCTGAGTGCGCAGGTCTCTGTGACCTTGGTGTGTGTGTGTGTGTGTGTGTGTGTGTGTGGATGTAATGGCAGAATCAGGCCCTATAAAGAGCAGCCAGAAACGAGACTAATATATTATTGAAACGTTATTTGACTCATCCCTCAACTTCACCTTGTATAGATAATAATAGCCACTCTATACCTGAGGTGCTTCTTACAAGATGTTGGAAGACGATTACAGCCTGCACAACGACTTCTTTTAGGTGTTGTGATGCTAAAGTTTATTATTCTTAGCTAAAACACTTGTCTTTTATTTATGATGTAGCCTTTGACGTGTCACATATCATCCGTTTTATTCGCTTTTAATTGTAAAAATGCTGCCCTGAAGGCGCTAAGACACATTTCTAGGCATGAATGTGTTTTATACGTAGAATAAACACAAGTTTCTTGTAACTCTCTATAGTAAACCAGTGTCCTGACCTGGATAAAGGTAAAAATCGGATTAGTTTTAGTTAACAGTGCGATGGCTCCAGTCCGATCTTGAATAAACTGGGAGAAATTGGAATTGAACCTCCTGGTCGTGGCCTCTATAGATCCTGTCTGCATCATTAAGCCTCAGCCAGGCGCCGCTGCTCAGACAAGCAGCTCAGCTTAAGAAAAAACTACACAACAGCGTCACGTATCAGAGCTTTCACTCCTGGACATCTCCAGGATTACGATACATAGAGCCTAGTGCAGCAGCGGCGCTGTTTTGGCTTCCATGCAGCCTTTTTTTTGGAGTTTCACCTGCTGCTAGATCAGTGTTTCTCAAAGACTGGTCCACGGACCACCAGTGGTCCACGGGCGAGCCCTAGTGGTCCGCAAAGTGGCGCGTAACAAATCACATTTTAAGCTTTTAATTAAAATTCAGTGTAAAATCAGTGTTTCAAGATTTAAAGAATTCATTTTATTTTATTTCCTGATGAATCTGTCATGCCAGCACCCGACCATTACTTTTGGGGGCTATTTAGTGTCAGCTGGTCCGTGAGTGTTTTTATTTATGGGTTCAGTGGTCCTTGGTCTGAAAAAGTTTGAGAAACACTGCTCTAGATGATGTTACCTTCAAACAGGACCAGACGCTGCAGACGGCACACAAACACACACACACATGCGCACGCATGCACGGATGCTCACACACACACACACACACACACACAGAAGCGTGTACTAAACTACTAAACATTTTTAAAAATATGTCCTTTTTATATTGACTTTACTGCCACAGAAGGGTTAATGACTGACTGTTTCCAGGCGGTAATGGGACCATTAGTGGCTACGGCAGCGGTAAAGGTTATCATAAACACATTTGCCTGCCTGGAGTGGCTGAATGTGTGAAGAAATGAGGGAGAAATTGGCCGACATCCAACCGTAGCGTTTGCCTGAATCATCTGTGGATGTAGCATAGCGCTGGCAGTCGTACGGCAACTTTATTACCGGGAGAGAGTTTGTGTTATGTGAGAGGGATTTCTGTGGGTTTAGCAAGTTTGTCTGACAGGATGTTTTATTTATAACACAGCAGAAGTACGCACAGATGCTTCCGAGCGGGCTTTATGGAGCGTATGCCTGGAGCTGCATCCGCTGTGTATGCAGCCTGGCTTAGCGGTGCAGCGCAGTTAAAGATCATTTTCGAGCTAATCTGCGTGTCTGCAGAACAGAAGAGAGCGAGAGCAAAGAGAAAAATAAAGATAAACACAGGATAGAAGCTGTGAGTCAGCGTTGGCGCTAAAGCAAACACCCAATTACCAAAATCCAAACTGTCACCTGTCGGTGTCGACACAAAATAAGGTCTCTGCTGTTGACTGATCAGGGATCCCCTGACAGGAAGCAGTTAAATCAACATTAGCTGCCGCTAACGTTGAAGATCAACCAGTCTAAAGAAGCTGAAAGGAGCAGCGTGGAAGAATGTGTGGAATCTTAATTGGACCAACAGCTTTGTTACTCTTTGTTCCAGCATGACGTTACACCTTCATCAGATGTTATTGTTCTGCCTGTGGATTTCCTGTGGATCGTCTGGATTTCCTGAATGCCTTGAATTCCATCGCCCGGTGTGTAACGGTAATAAACGTTGTATTAGTGAAGCCCCGCCTCTCTGGACTCGGTGGACTAAACAAAAAGCTGCAAACAGCTGAGGGAAACCTTAGGAAGCTGGAAGCTCACCTGAGTCTCCTCCTCTTCCTGGCACCTTCTCCTTCTCTGCTCAGACCTGGAACCTGAACCTCTATAAATGTGTGTAAACACCCCATCAAGGCTCACGGCTGGCGTCCTCTGTGGTGATCTCAGCGCAGCCGCGTAAACACACACGTGATTGATCCCACTGAGCTGGAATGATGAGGTTTCCCCATGACTGCTCACCCTCGGAGCAAATCAAACACAGCCCGAGCCACCCGATTCATTTCAAAGTGCTCCGGATTTATGCAAATGAAACTTTTTGTGCTGAACCGACGTGCAGACGGCGCGTTTGTTTAGAAGCTGTCTGGATTTTGTTCATATCATCATCTAATGTGATTGCGGGAGGTTCTGCTGACGTCTCCCTGAGGGTCCGTTTGGAGATGGTGATTCTGTGTGTGGAGACGATGAGTCATCATCAGATGATTGCCTCTTTTCTTTGCTTCATCCTGTGTTTATTTTCAGGTGAGCCGGGTCGCACGCTGCTGTTTTTTCCATGTAAATTTCTCTTGCATCACAAACTACACACAAAGAATCACTGCAGGGATGTAATGTTGCTAGGCAACACATGGGAGACATGGTTTTGCGCTGATTGAAAGGTTAGAAGGTCTTGGGCCTCCTCTTATTATGTCGCCCGCTTTGCTGCCTCCTCTCGCCGTCGTCTCGGACGTATCGCCGAGCTAATTGAAAGGCCACAAAAGCTAACATTAGCCAGCTAAGACAGCAGCGGAATCAAAAGATCTTTCCTCACAGGGGGATTGGAGTGTTTCACCCTTGATAATGGCTCCTTCCGCAGACCCCGAGCCCAGCTTTCATCAGAACAATTGACGTTGATACTGGTTAGCGTCTGCTAATGAGGCTTTGGAATTCCGCTAACTCACCAGAAATGAACCTCCACCCTGGAGAATTGCAGCTTAATAAAACCTGCTAAAACAACACGAGGGCTGTCAATCAAGCCCTGCTGAGTGCTCCTTAATGAATACTGACTCATTCCCTTTCTGAGGGATTTAACAAGGTGCTTTTCATCAATAATAGCATGTCTGCTAACCTGTATCGTTCCATTTTCTGAAGATTCTTTTTCCATCGAGCTCATGGATATAATCCAGTTAGTTTATAATCCAGAATGTTTTTATCCCGCCGCTCCTCAGCAGACGGCGGCTGAGGCGGTCCGAGTCCTCCCGGCTCGTCCTCTTGAATCTCATCACACGCGGGCCGCCGTGAATCATCTCTGCTTCTGTCAGACACCGCTACGCTCTCCCAGTCGAATCAATCCCGTTTCAGAAGCGGCGTGTAGGTGTAGAGACGCGAGCACCTCCTTTAATCTCTGAGGCAGGATTGAATAAAGCGGCTCCGGGGACCGTCTCAGCAGCAGATCATCTTTTATTTAGGATCTTTTCATATTTCTGTTTTTATTTGCCTTAATTGGTTTGCCTCTGCGAGCCGTCACACTTTATTTACCCCAGCGTAGCAGATTTGTGTCGAGCTGCTGACATTTGTGCGGTGCCCTTGGCGACATTGCTGAGGTGGTTCCGCGATAATAAAAGCGTGCTGCTGGACTCGCTGCTGAAGAGTCAGATGGCTGAAACACGCTGGAACATAACAGACTGTCAGTTCTGCACTGAGCAGTCAGTAAAACACAGGTTTTCCATTTTAGGTCCTGCTAAATAAGCTGTAACTGTGTGCTGTATCAGTTCATCCAACACCATTTTGTGACCAGGAGACCCCACGTTGACCCTCTGGCGTCAGGGGCTCCTCCCTGACGCTCAGCCTCGTTAGCGGGATTGATTAGTGAATGCAATCATTGATATATCCACGGGGGGGGGGAAGGATAAATTATGCTGTTCTGATCACAGAGGTCACAGACGCTGCTAGTTGAAGAGACCAGACGCTGTGGAGCGTTGGTTAGCAGCGGCTAACAGCTGACCTTTTGATTCGATCCTTTGTCACTTCCTGCCTGTGGTAGCTTGGAAATCAATGCTGCACAGTTTAGTTCAGTACACCTTGGTCAGAAGCAGCTCTTCCTCACACTGATTCATGTTTTGCTGCGGAATTCTGGGAAACCTTGAGCTCTGCCCCCCCCCCCTCACACTAACCTAAGCATTCTAAAAATGTGAATAAGACTTGTTAATTGTTCAGAAACATCTCTGTTTAATCCATCAAACCACTGACTTGCTGTGAGCGTGTGTGTGTGTGTCCGTGTCCTCTGGTCCCAAACTGGAACAGATATTTTCTGAAGAGTGTTTATTATTGTGGCTCCGCTGCAGCAGAGCAGGACGGAGCTGTTGGGTCTGCTTTCATTTTACACCCGTCTCGGTAGTTCTTTTTCTCCCCCCGTCTGTGTCGTTCCTGAGAACGGGTCTCTCGCGTTGACGTGCCATTTTTGTGCTCAGCAAGCAGTAAATATCTCTTTCTCCTCACTGTGCGCCCTCGTGCTGCTGGTTTTTCCTGACGGGTGGTTTGATCCGGTTTTCCTCCCACGGTCCAAAAACACGAGCATTATCCTGACTAAATTGCCCTCCAGCGTGCATGTGAAAGGTGTGTGTGCAGGGTGTGTATGTTCCATACCTTACCTTTGCAGTGACGATGATGTGCACTGAATGTGGGAGACGTGACATCTTTTCTGAGCGCTTGGGTTAGCATAGCCCAACAACAAGGTGGCCATCTGCCCCGTGAATGTTTAATTAGGATGTGAGTGAATTTTTAATTACGACGTGTCATAACTGCCTCGACTCACGAGCGTAATCTTGACGACAGAGTGATAAAATGAATAGGCTGTTACTCATCGGGCGGTGCTGTTTTCTGAGGCATGTGCCTATAAATTAGCTGCGAAACAACAAGATGGAACTGCTGGGTGATTGGATTAGCCATTTTAATCCTTTAAATAATCTAGAGATTTGATCACATGACCTCTGAATCATCAGCAGTCTTCTTCAGCTCCCCAAACTGTTGGGGGACGCGGCTGAGGAAACGTGTCGGCCCCTCCAACAGCCACTGCTGGATGTGTCCTTGAGTGGGACACGGAGCCCCCAGCTGCTGCCGCCGCTGCAGGACAAGGCCGCCATTGTGTCCCTCTCAATGTGCCTCAGTGTGCCGCTGCTGCGAGAACACACATCTCCTTCCATCAGCTCGCTAAATAGAGGTTCGGAAAGGCGGCGTGATGCTTCTGTGACCCCCCGTGGTGACTTTGTGTCCTCACGTTTGCCTCTGATGTGCTAATCAGCTGAAAGAGGAGATTTTTACTCTGATTTTCACCCAAAAATGAGGAGTTTTTCTTATTTTTCATGCCTGATCAGCAGATTTTCTGCATCATCTTCATACCTGAGGTTGTTTACTGTCCGTCCTGTCCTGGAGCCTCCTGATTGGTTCTTTAATTAGACAGCAACTGCGGAGGGAAGTGCGCTGTAAAGAGTTCATTACCACGCCGGTGCCAGGACAGTCCATCAAACACAAACCTAAAAATATTCCGTCTGTCGCAGCGTCTCCCAGGTTGCTGCAGGGGATCTGCAGAATGCGGTGTGTGGTCGTGAGGCTGGCCTGGAAACGTCTGAACAGCTCGATTTGAAGCGGCGCCAGGGCAGAAGCTGATCTCTATTTGTAGGAATGCTCAGCACCTTTGTGATTTTAAAGATATTCTCAGATAAGCAAACGCTGACAGAGAAAAAAATGGAAATTGCGTCTCCGCCTGCTGCCTTCCTGTGAAATTCTGCTGTCTGCCTATAAATGTTTTTATGTTTCTGAGCTGCTGCATGATAATTTGCTCGACAAGCATGTTTACCCTGTGCATTGAAATGCAGAACAAAATCCGAAAACCACGGTCTCCATGGCGATGTTGACGTTCCACGGTGAAGACTTGTGCTACCCACAGCATGAGAGGTTTCCCAGGTCTTCCCAGGTCTTTGGCCTAAATTGACTCAAGGGTCAGGAACCAGTTGACCAACTGGGACCAGGAACAGTTTGACTTTCTTCACACCCGATCACGGAAGCCTCCGCTATCCAACATGGAAGTGCCTGCAACTATTTTTCAATATAAAGTGAGTCACTTCCTCCTGGAATTCAGCACTCTGTGATGTCAAGATTACAGCAATTAACCCAAATTCAGGAAGTTCCTCTAATCGGTGCGTGACCTTTCTGGTTCAGCCAATAATAGCCCCTTTATCTGCACGGGTCAGACGTTATCAGAACCATGTGTGATGATGCAGACGTGCGGGCTGAAATGCTAATATTACCTGCTAACCACCAGACGGCTTCCTTTGTTTCCAAGCGTCGCTGTTGAGTTTTTTGAGTTTTTTTTGCCTCAGACTGAAACTGGGGAAAAGCTGTTTACAATTGTAGACAATCACAGGTGCCTCTGATTAGCAAAGAATGATATCGGCGTGTCAGCCTTTCCAAAACACTCCCAGGCTGAAATAAATATCCTGATCTGCCTTTTGTCAGCTGACATTTTGTTTTCTAGCGGTGAGTCTCAGGGTTTATGGAGCGTTCGCAGTTGTTGGGGAGCTAAAGGCTACTCATCTTAATTATAGTGCTTCCCTAGCGGGCTGTTCTTAGCGCTCTCAGGCTCATTATTAATGGCTTACAGTGTGGAAAGTGACACCATGGGAAATAAAGGGGTCCATCATCGCTGGTCTCCTTTCTCCGGCTTGCTCGTCCTTGTTTTGGTTTATTTGAAGCAGACTCCAGGTCTGGAGTGAGAACTCCCCAGCTGTCAAGCAGAGAGGTGGCCAAGGCGAGCCCAGTAAATAACGGCGCATGCGGAGGAGAAGCGTGGAGGTCTGGCCCATCCATCTGACCCTGAGCGGGCCGGGACAGCCTGGGTCTTAGCTCCGTCCTCCTGTCAGAGCAGGTTGTTCCAGGCCTCTGGAAAAGAAGGAAGGAGCAGCGCTGGGAGAGGGATAAACACTTCCAGATGCATGCTGAACTGGGAGACGTGCAACAGCAGAGGCTGACCAACTTTAAGAGGCCTGGAGGCTGATGTTACATGTCAGATCTGACCAGTAATGGCTCTTTAAAGGAGAAGAATGGCAGTTTGTGGGTTTCTTCTGCTGCGGGGGCAGCAGGTTCATTTCAAGCCTGGCCTCTGGAATAAACTCGCCTCTGTGGATCAGAAAAGCAATAAGGGCTTTATGAAAACCGTGACGACGACCACTGAAACACATGTTCAAAAATAATAACTGGAACAGCAGAAAGGTGACGTAGACTATTATTGTAGAGAAGAAGTGTGTTGAAGCAGAACCGGCGGTGATTCTGCTCTCCTGTGAAAATGTTGCCTTCATGTTTTCTACAAACCTTTACTATTTGTTCATTCTGCCGCACCAACACGGATCTATTACGCCTTCACTCCAACCTCAGATGAAGCAGAAAGATTTATCGGCCTTCCTGTCCCTGGTCAGCCGGCACGCCATCACTCTCCGGACTATTTTTATGTGTCCAGGAGGACACGCGGGGATCCTTTCTGCATCCTTTCTGCAGCTCGCTCCCATAATTCTGTTGTGTCCAAACATTCAGGAGATGGTCTGTAGTCTTTACAACACGCTGCTGTTTCACATGAATAACTCCACTTACACTCTCATCTTACATTTATGGGCCTCGTACATGCTCTCTCTCTCTCCCTCCCTCCCTCCCTCTCTCTGTCCTTCTGCTTTTTCTCTGCGTAAATGATGAAAGTGAAAGTAATACAAGAAACCGACAGCCATCTGGCCTAATTCCAATAGAAAATGGAATTGGATTAGTGCCTCTCTTCTCACAGCTGTGTGTGTGTGTGTGTGTGTGTGTGTGTGTGTGTGTGTGTGTGTGTGTGTGTGTGTCTGTCTCTGCAGCGACCAGCTGCCCAACAGTGGAGCGCTGATGAACAGTGAAAGAACAGGGCTGCTGCTCTTGCTGCTCCACACCTTCCTGTTTGTGTTTTGGTGTGTGTGTGGGTGTGTGTGTGCATGCCTGTGTGTGTAGGAGCACAAGTGTGTTTCATGCTCCTCTGCACCCCCAGACTGACTGGACGTTGATGATCCTCTACAGCGTCCTCCCCTGCAGACTCCTGCTGGCTGATTACATTTCTTTCTCCTGCTCTTTATTTTCGTAAATTCAGCGCTGGTCCCAAAGGAGACAACATCTACGAGTGGAGGTCCACCATCCTGGGCCCTCCGGGCTCTGTGTATGAGGGAGGAGTGTTTTTCCTGGACATTGCCTTCACGCCCGACTACCCGTTTAAACCACCTAAGGTGAGTGTTGCCCTGCAGCTCTGCAGCACGCTGAACAACACCGCCATTGTCTCAGCACGCTCTTGCATTTACAGGCTGTTGTCCAACAAAGGCAGCTTGTTTAAGGTGCTTTTGACTCACTGTCATCCTTTCAGAAGAGAAGTAAAAGGTCCTTAAAGGCCTATGAGAACCTGTGAGAGCAGCTTGACCTCTGGGTTGACCTACTGTTCTTCACAGTGTCACACCAGCGTAAACACTCCTACCCCGCTGTTGTTACGGGAGGAGCCACAGTCTTGATAATTAACATTTAAATCACATTTTCAACATGATTCTGTTGGAAACTGTGAAGTACAAAACCCCCAAATGTTTAATGTGAGTTGGATAGTTACAGATTTCAAAGCTTGGTTTGAGAAGAGGCTGCAGGCAAAGAAAAGAGACAAATAAAGGAGAGATTTACACAAGGAGAGGAGAGAATCTCATCACCGATGGTCCAATCAGCCATCTGTTGTTTAAATGAGTTCACTCGTGTGCTGATGCGTCAACAAATGCCTCAGCATTTGCTCTTAAACTTGGTTGCAGCAGCAGATATGGCGTGAAATGCTAAGCTAATTAGCTATAAAGAGATGTCGCGGTGTAGGCTTCTCCTTCTAATGACTGTGTCGCCATCCTTGAACAGTTTGCTGCCTTCTTGATATGCGTGCTGCTATGGGTTGGCTTCCCCCCAGCCAGTCTGAGGCTTTGGTGGGGAAGCGTCTGCGTTCTGCTGATGCAACCGTTTGTCGGTATTTACGCGGCAGAATGGCTGACGGTTGCTTGGTTGCCCCCTCTCTGTGGCAGATTCACCTGTCTTCAGGCAGGCACAGGATGTGAACATGGCACAGGATGTTTCAAAATAATGACATATTCCCGCACTGGTACGAGCTGATATCCCGTCCTCCACCAGTGGGTGGCAGCAAAGATCACTCGTAGAAACAAATGTCAGGATAAAAACTGCAGAGAAGAGACAAATTTGATACAAGTGTACATTTTGGAAGAAGAACAAGTAACAGAAAATTAATGTTTTATGTTGTTGAGCATTTCAGACAAAGGCTTCTGATAACAGTCTGACTTCTGCAGTGAAGTAATAGTTGTGGGGACACACTGCAGCTCCACAGCCGGTGGAAATCTCCGTTTTGAACTCTTCACCCTCGTCTGCATCCTCTCCTCTTCAGATGTGTGAAAGAGGCTGTTTAACGTGCCATGATGTGGTGTGTACGTACTGTAATCTGTTAGCCCCGCCCGTGACGGCGTTACAGGCTGGTAATGAGACCCCAGGGCCACGTGGTGCCTGGGCACCGCTAACGCGGCGCGTGGAGGGGACTCAGCCCCCGACAAACGACGCATCAGCGCTGTCTGTAAATGTTAGGGAGGGTTAATGAGAGGATGAAAGGGGGAGGAGCCAGCGGAGGACAGGCTGCAGTCCAGAAGAAAAGAGCAGCTGGGCCCAAACACACCTGCCTGCCCTGGTCAAGCAGCAGCGAGGTCAGAGGTCGTCGGTAATGATGTCGGCTGAGTGGGAAGGATCCTCAGGGATGCTCCGAGTCACCGTCCCTCTGCAGAGCTCCACAGACGTTTGCTGAGGTGCTGAAGATCAGGCAGAGGTTTACTAATGCACAGCCTGGTTTGGAGCTCATAAACAGACAGACGGGCTTTTAGCGGGCTTAAATAATTCACTGTTTCAGTCATTCTTAAAGAAAATTGTCCCTTTTCAGCTTGATAAATGGTAAATCTCATTTGTTTCACCCCTAATATCCTGTAATTGTGTTGAGGTGAATAGAGAGCTTGTATCCAGCACATTATGTTTGCATTCTGCCACATCAATAATGAAAATGTCGCTTTTGATCAAGGGGACCAAAGGCAGGAAATTCTCTTTATTCGCAGTGAAGCAAATGTCAGCGTGGTTCAGTGTGGCCAGTGAATAATGAGTGAGGGTAGTGGAACACAGCGTGCCCACTCCCACAGCCATGGTCCTGATGTGAGTGTCCGTGTCCAGGTGACGTTCCGGACCAGGATCTACCACTGCAACATCAACAGCCAGGGGGTGATCTGTCTGGACATCCTGAAGGACAACTGGAGTCCTGCCCTCACCATCTCCAAGGTCCTACTGTCCATCTGCTCCCTGCTGACTGACTGCAACCCTGGTGAGGGCTGCACACACACACACACACACGCTGCTCATGCCTCGGCTCTGACAGCTTGATTGACGTGTCATTCTGTGTGGACGGTGTTCTCGGAGACACGTCTCTTTGAGGCTGGAGCCGTCCTCATGGCAGCAGCAGCAGCCGTTAGCGTAGCGGACAGACGGAGGAGACGCTAGTTTGACGCCTTTCAGTTTGTCGCTCAGCTCACTTCATCAGTTAGAGCAGCAGAGGCTCGGTTCTGATCAGAACCTCCCAGTTTGAGCCCTCTAACGAGGACGTGTCTAACCTGGTTTCACCAGCGCAGCTCCTGGTTTTAGCCTCAGAAATCAGCCTTCCTCCTCCTGGTCTTCCTCCTCCTGGTCTTCCTCCTCCTGGTCTTCCTCCTCCTGGTCTTTCTCCTCCTGGTCTTCCTCCTCCTGGTCTTCCTCCTCCTGGTCTTCTTCATCCTGGTCTTCCTCCTCCTGGTCTTTCTCCTCCGGGCTTGTCCGAGTCTCTGTCTTGCCTCTGCTGGACGCAGACAGCTGACGACGTCAACATGCTCACAGCTAATTCCTGTATCAGAGCGGAGCGACGGGGGTCCGCCGTGTTTACAGACCAGTTTGACCCTCCTGGTCTGATCCTGGTCTGACTGGTTTGGGGTATAAACAGGTGACGTCTGAGTGGAATAACAGCAGAAGAAGACGGAGACACGCAGGCGACTGCAGACCTCTGAGATGGCTGATGTCCTCTGATGGGACGACTCTTCATCTGTGGGGGAGAATGAGAACAATGTTCACCTCCTCCTCCTCCTCCCACCTCCTCCTCCCCCTCCTCCCCCTCCTCCCCTCCTCCTGCCCCTCTTCCCTGCCTCTCCCCCTCCTCCCTCCTCCTCCCCTCCCCCTCCTCCTCCCCCTCCTCTTCTTCTCCTTTGACATTTTCAGATGTTGGCACAGTGAAATGAGCCAATTCCTTCCAAAGTGTGATGAAAAGCATGTTGATGGGCCCCAACAGGAGCCACTCTTTCCTGCTACGCACTTTGTGTTCCCTTTCCAGCCTCTTGCCTCATCGAACCAGTTTCACTGCGTTTCTCACCGCTGGGTTATTTCTTCCCCCCCTCGAGGGCTGAATATGGGCTCTGGAATCATCTGATGATTTTCTCTCCCCTGCAGCCGGAGATCATCAGCGCACGGCTCATTAAGGCGGGGGCAGGGTGGTGGGCCGCAGTGACAGTTAATCAACCCTCGCGCGTCTTCCCGGGGCATCCAGGTGGCTGGCTGCTGCCGAGCTGCTCGCCGCCGCCCAGCTTCCCCTGGCTCAGGTCCAGGCCGGGGGCCTGTGTCCGGCCTCAGGCCTGGTTTGTCTCTGCTTGTCTTTGTCTTCTCTTGTCTGGCTGAGTGTTCCGCGCAGCAGACGCAGTCATCGGGGATCGGTCACATGTCTGCTTGTTTCCCCCTCAGTGGCTTCAGGGGTGTTGGTTTGTTGAAGCTGTAATAACACTCGTCCTCTGCGACCTTAAGGACGACTTAGCAATGTCAGCTGACGTCAGGATGGAGCCAGATAAGACTCATTTACACCCTGGCCTTGTCGGCTCCGCAAGAGCTGCGTGAAAAAGCGGTGTGCGAAGAATCTGTGTCCTCTTTGGCTCGGGCAGATCCGTTCTGTCCCTGAAACAGCAGCAGAGGTAATATCAGAGCGGACGCCACCTTCTAATTTAACAAAGATCGCCGCTGAGACGGGACGAAATAAAGCTGCGCTGCTTTATTCCCTCGTCCTGCAGCCTCAGTCCGTCCATCAAATGAGTCCTCTTTCTCCACAAATGGAATCAAAATCACCAACCTGGAGAGGCTTAATCCAGGGAAACTCTGGAAATGCTCTCTGCAGATTAGCGGCTCAGCGCAGGACGTGGTTGTCTCTGCCTCCTGGGGAATTCGATCCCATGTCTGGTCTCGTGTTGCTTTGTGCTCCGGGTTCCCATTTAGCACAAATGAGCCTGAATGGTGGTTGTGGAATTCAGATCTGTTTGCTAACATTCTCTCAGTGCGCTCTGCTGCACGCTGGCAAATAGGTTTGTGTCTGGTGAATTAGCCTGAGCCGGTGGGTTAGTCTGACTGTTTTCGTGTCAAACGTGTACATTTTCCCTCATTGTTGCAGGTACTTCCAGTCTCCAACTTGCCATTAAAATGCATTGAAACCTGTCCAGTAAAGTACATGATCCTGCTGCAGAGGCATGAACACGTAGCTGCTTCATGCAGGTGATGAGCTAGAGAACCGATGGCCCACCAGTAATCTGCTGCAGCCGACGTAAGGATCCATTCATTCAGGAATGTGGGCAAGAAGGAAGCCGTGCACAGATTAGCGTGGAGGCTATTTGTGCCGCTCGCTCAGCCAAGCTGATCACGCTGCTCCGTCAGCAGGCCGCGGCCCGCCGGGGGCGCTCCGCAGCTGAGCAGAGTGGACGTGAGGCTCGGGGAATTGGCTTCTCTCTCCAGCACCTCATGGAGAATTTCACCAGAGCATCAGCACAATCTGTAGGGAGCCGGCGGGAATTCAGTCAAGGCTGTTGACTGACGCCGTGTTTGCGCGTTGCGACGCCGGAGCGCCGTTATGATCGCCTGTGATTTACAGCAGCAGCGCCCGCGTTTTACTGCACCATCCGTAAAAGCGCCGGGCCCGTTCTACGTCACACGGTGCGGCGATGAAAGGGCTCCGCTTGTTGGACTAGCTACAGCATCCTGCTGCGGACGATGTCATGTCACCATGACAACATGTTTATTTCCGTGGACGGTTTTCGTCATTGGCAGGTGTTTCTGCTCACTCCAGAAATAAGTAACTGCTCGCTGTCATTTACATATCTAAATATTCTTCTCCAGTGTGCTTACTGCTGATCAGCTGATCACACAGCGCTGACATGGCTCCTGTCGTTGCAGCGGACCCTCTGGTCGGAAGCATCGCCACCCAGTACCTGACCAACAGAGCCGAGCACGACAGGATAGCCAAACAGTGGACCAAGCGCTACGCCACATAGACCACCAGGACACCCCCGAGTCAACGAAAACGCACACACAAACAAACAAGCCCCGCCCACCCCTCTGAAATCTACGGAAGCACCCGCTCCTGTCGTCCGCCCCTCCTCCGCCTCCACGGAAACGAACTGTTATTTGTTCCATGCTGACTTGAAAAAGCTTCTTTTTTATACAAAGAGTCTATTGGGATTGTATTTTCCAATACACTGAATGTTGATATGGTCATGAAAAGCTTTAATACTGTTATCGTTCTTGTCGATGTTGTCGTCGTTGCATTGTTTATAACATGGTGGCCACCCTCGTTGTCTTCTTTATCTAAAACGTTACACCATGGTCTTGTTAAAAGAAAAAAAAGAAGAAAAAAACCCCTCAGACTGAGTGAGTGTTTTTAGTTTGCTTTCTTTTATTTGTGTTACAGCTCATTGTCAATATTAGTGCATGGCATCACCATACGTGTTCATGCAGTGTTCATGTGATCATGGTATTATTTCTGTCCCGCATGAAGGGAGCCCATCACCATGTGTGAATATAGTGCTAGTTGGCTGTACAGTTAATGCCTCGTGAGAAAAAAGAAACGTACTCGATTAAACACTGGCTGTAATGTGACAAAGTACTAAAGTTTGGTTTGTTGGCTTTTTACCGTGATATTTCCATCTAAAAAACTTTTTCACCGTGTTTAACAACAACAGTCGGACCAACAGGCGCCACAGTTGGTCGAGTGCGCAACAGATAACGTTTCCGGTCAGTGTGTAGGCCAGTTCACACCAGATGATGGACGGATCAACTGTTCTGCAGCAGCTGGAGGCAGTTACCGCCGCTGTTAGCCTGTTTCTGCTCCACCAGCAGCTGTGCGGCCTGTTGAAGCAGACAGCAAGTTCCTGGGCAATTTTCAAAATAAAAATGTTTGATTTGAAATAGCAAATGCAATAAAAAAGATGATGAAACGCGCTGCCGCAGCGAGCTGGATGAGGTTGCAGGTGAAACTGTGGCTGATGTGAGCTGAGACTTGTTGACAGGCAGCGTCACGGCGGCCTCGTTCCAAACAGGAGACAGAGCTCTGCTGCAGCCAGCGTGTTACAAAACCAAAGTGGAGCAACAGTGGCAGAGTTAATTATGGTTGACACATCAGGGAGAAGGGGAGGGGGTGGTTCTCCGGCCTCCCTTCCTCCCTCGCACACTGGAGGAGGAGGAGGAAGCTGACAGAAAAGGAGAAGTCGCTGAGACGGGTAGACCTTTGCAGCTGGAGGTAGGTGATTGGTGGGAAGTGAAATCTGAAATGCGCAGCAAGTATATGTTTTTTAACACATTGAACAAAACGAATAAGACAAGATGACTTTAGTGATTAATTGCCTGGACTAAATTGTAGGAGATCAATATTTAAAAAATGTTGGAGGGGAACTGATTAAAAGCATTTTGAGTTTCTTAACCTATCGTTTACTTCTCCGTGACGTCACTTTGTAACGCCGTGCAACGCGTCATAAAGGTACGTTTAAGTGACAATGACGTCAGGACGTCGGCTGCGGGATCAATACTTCCTGTCTGAGGAGGCACGCGTCCAGCGGCAGCACCACACCGGAACTCGGCCATACACAAAATAAAAGCGCTATTCTGAAGAAACAGACGAGCCCACCGTTTACTTGATTCACTGGCAGAATAATCTGTAAATATCAATCTTTAACCACGTTCAACAACAGCTACTAAGACTGTTATTACGATTTAAATTACTGATATTTCTGAGTATTACAACAGTGGGCTACGAATAAAAAGTAAGGATACAACCTCCATCCATTGATTTACATTTTGTAAATCAAAAAATGTAAATCAAAATGTGTCACTGTGAAATATGGATTGTATTATGTCATAATATACAAAATGTATTTTTTTTCCTCAAATGAAAATCTTAATGTTCTCTCGTAATAAAAATGTACATAATTGTGATTTTGATTTGGTTCACAATTGTTTTAACGTTGATTAAATATTTAGCGTGCATCTCCAAATTTGCCTATATTTAAAAAAAAAAAAAAAACAGCTCTGTTTTGTACTTAAATTCTTTTACAACAGTTGTTTTCCTATTATGGGGGGATTTTATTTTTTAGACGATGACCGGATGTTTCCTGTCTCAAGCTCGACGCAGTTTTGACACTGGTGCGTCCAGGCGGCGGAGGCACACACGTACGCACACAGGCTGTCCACACAAAGAAAGGTATAAAGTATGGAATATTTGTAACGTAGCCGGTGATACTATGACAGTTTGAGTGGTCTGTGTCCTTTACAGGATACAGGCGATACAAAATGTCGGGTTACAGTCGGAGGGACAATTCAGGAGTCGAACCGTTCTGCGAGATCAGCTGCGTGTCGACGGATGTCGCTTTAAAACGCGATTAAAACCTTTCTAAGTGCGCGGCGCGTTTGTATTTGGTTCGAGCGGTGGGATTCGGCTTCCCATCGGTTCGCAGAACCGCACCAACTTGTTCGGCGTAAAGTTTGATAGGTGCGGGGATTGTTGGGGTGCTGCGACATCGCCCCGTCGGCGTGTTCCTGCTTTTCCATTCCGACCTCTTCGACTCGATTCTCGGGCTGGGGAGGGGGGTTCTTCATGGGTGTCGTGCGGCTCTATCACTCCGAGGTGTGGGTCGGTAAAGTAGGCCTTTAGTCGGACTATTTCACCAAAAGAATCCTCCTTTGTCGCAGCCCGGCTCGGCTAAAAATAACAGCAGACATTAGCCGAGGACACAGTTTAGTGTTATGAAAGAGAGAAAATGCTCGGCCGGTAGGTTCCTCGATAACACCCACAGAATGGTGATTTAAACCGGTAGAGCCAGTTACCTCGGGTTAAAATTCTGTTCAGGCCTTATTGTTCAAACCACATTTGACATTCTGCCTCGATCCCTCCACCAGTAAGATTCTAATACACGTCCTACAACTCAAAAGTTTTCTGAGTCAGGGGTGTCAAACTTGCAACCTCCAAGCAGCTGCTCCTCACGCTGGCCCACACCTTTAATAAAAGTCCCCGAGAGTTGTCCTCACCCAGGGCTCCGAACTGGGGTCATTTGTGTTCTTCCAGGCTCGGTATGTCGGATGAGGATTCCCGTGCCAGCACCAGCTCTTCCTCCTCCACATCCTCCGGTCATCATCAGCAGCAGCCAGAGAGCACACCTTCCAAGAAACGAGAAAGCAAAGCCAGCATGAGCAAGACCTCCAAACTCCTGTCTACCAGCGCTAAGAGGTGGGTCTGGCTCTCTGCATCATCACTGTAATAATCATTAAAATAGTCATCATTAAACAGCTGGACACTAGGTGGCAGCACAGGCTCACGTCTCGCTGTAGTCGGAAGCTCTTGTCTAAGCTAAGGTCACTAGCCTCGGGCTGAGTACCAGAAACCTAATAACAAACAGCTGATGGGAAACCGGCGGTTTGGACCGCCGCTGAACCCTGGACCTCCTCAGGCCCACTGAGAAACCTCGGGTTCTTCCTGAGGTTTGTGTCACGTTTGAAAAGAACGGCAGCTGTAACGTGAACCGCACCTTTCTTGTAGCGGTGGAATTGTCCGCCTCGTGGTTAGCTAAACCATCTTCTCATCGTTGTCTGAATTTACCTAATCTGACTTTTGTCTTGTTCCTCTTTCCGCAGAATTCAGAAAGAACTGGCCGACATTACTCTGGATCCGCCGCCGAACTGCAGGTGAGCGAGCGCAGCGGGGGTTGACGGCGTGTGCCTTTCTGCGGATGTTTGTGATGAGGATAAACGGTGTGTCAGGAGGAACTAGTATCCTTCCAAATCCACAGCAATCTGCAAACAGACGGCTGCTGTCTGGTTAACCTCTTCGTGCTGGCTCGGCCCTGTTTACACACAGCATCAAAGCGTTGGCTTGTGAGAGAGCTGAGGTGAGGAGGACAGGCCCTCGCTGCAGCCGAGGCGCTTCAAGGAAAGGAGGAAGCGTTCCTCAGGAGTCCCAGTGGATATTGGGATGTGGTAGTTTAGACCCCGCCCTAGAATAAAAGCCAAACAGCGACGCTCAGCCGCACTCCTTCACCTTTCAGGCGAAGGTGAAGATGAGGACAAACTTTAGGTCAATGTGCTCCTGGTTTGTCTGTCAGCATCCTGCTTCCTCCTTCAGGTGGCCTCAAACTGGGGAAAAGGCCCATCCAACGCGACCCCTGTGGTTCCCGTTTGCTCTTTCATCAGTTGTTTATCAGAACCTAATTACAAACCTCGAGGGAGGAGGTGGAGCCGCTTCTATTCTCCTCCACCTTTATTCACCCTCCGCAGATGCTTCGTCAGACCGATTCGTGACCCTCTGCTGGGTCTCCTCTGGCGTGTTTGTTCACCACCGCTGAGGTTTCCACAGCAGCTTTGCCTCGCTATAAAAGTCGGCGTCCCTGGGGAGGAAGTGGCCGGCCTGCAGCGCTGCTCTTTCTTCAGACGCCCCATGACGGCTTCACAAAGCTCCAGAGCAAAGATGGAGGTTTGGAGAGCATTATCGGACATGCTGTTCCATTTCCTCTGGGCCACAGGGTCCCGGTCCTGGGTCTGCCCCTGTGACCCCACAACCTGGAAATATATCCAAACCTGCTGAACTGGCTCCTCTGGAGGTGGAGGAGGAGCAGGTCTGAGCTCTGATCTCCAAAGGTCGGTTTACATACTGAAATACTAAAATAACTTCAGGGAAATGAAGAAAAATCCCCTTTAACATCCACCTGCTGCTGATTTAAATCGGAGCGTATCTGAGAAGATCATCAGCCTGATTACTGTCGGAATAAAGTGTGTGTGAGAAGTGTGTTAGGATCAGTGACGGAGCGACGAGGCCTCGGCGGCCAGAGATCAGTCATTCGCTGCACGCCGCTTCCAAAGGTTAAAGGCCCAAAGAAAAGCGGCTGAAATGTCAGCGCTGGTACCGCCACGCGTTCCCAGAAGCCCCCCCTCCCCTGCAGGACTGCAGAGAATGACACCAGCGAACACAAAGCACTGGGCAGCCTTTGTGTGCGTCGGAGGAAACCGCGGCTCGCCATCGTCTCAGGCCTGTCTGAGAATGTGAGACGCCTCTGTTGTCGAAGGAAAGAAACCTCAGTGTGGTCGTTTCTGTGGCAACGATACGATTTCTCTCCGCGGCAGCGCCGGCTATAGGGTTATAGTTTTCTCAAACAATGTTTGAGCCCAAAACTGGAGGTTATAGAGGCTGCTGTTTTTGTTAATAAAAGAAAACCCTGACACGGATGTGACCCCAAAGCGCTGAAAGCACTGTCCTGTGGAAACGTCTGTTTGTTCTGACAGCGCCGGTCCCAAAGGAGACAACATCTATGAGTGGAGATCCACCATCCTGGGCCCTCCAGGCTCCGTGTATGAGGGAGGGGTCTTCTTCCTGGACATCGCCTTCACGCCAGATTACCCCTTCAAACCGCCCAAGGTGAGAGCTGCAGCCGGTCCTTCCTGTTTCACGGTGTGTCATGCGTGTGTTGTCCACTAGAGGGAGCCACCGTACCTAGGATGAACAGCTCCTGTACCTCATCACTGGAGAAACATAGTTCATTCATGAAATAAGACACGTTTTCTTCATTTAATAAAATAATTCACCTATTTTAATTTCCTCTGGACTTGTTTGTGTGTATGTGCTTCCAGGTGACGTTCCGGACCAGGATCTACCACTGCAACATCAACAGTCAGGGGGTGATCTGTCTGGACATCCTGAAGGACAACTGGAGTCCTGCCCTCACCATCTCCAAGGTCCTACTGTCCATCTGCTCCCTGCTGACTGACTGTAACCCTGGTGAGGGCTGCACACACACACACACACGCACACTTCCACGTGTAATGTAACGTGACGCCTGTGAACGTTGTTGTTACAGCGGACCCTCTGGTCGGAAGCATCGCCACACAGTACACCACAAACAGACCCGAACACGACCGGATAGCCAAACAGTGGACCAAACGTTATGCCACATAATTGCTCTACGAGCTGCCGGTTGAATGACTCGTGGGTGGGTGGGGGCTGACTCAGGGGTGGAGGGTGGAGCCGTGTGGATTTTTATCTCAGAATTGATGTCTTAAACTCCTGAAATTGTGTTGTTTATTGTATATTTTTAAGTTAACTGAAGCCCAACTGTAATGAAATCCGACAACGCCACCTTTAGCTCGTGTTTGAGTGCAGACGTTCATGCTAAACTAGATGAAATGTGTCGCAGCATGATTCCCAGTCGGTCACGTCGGTGACAGTTCTCACGTTAGAAGTTCCAGTTGGTGTTTGCTTCTCCGCTCCAAATTCTGCGCATTTCACACATGTAGACATGTTTAGAAATGGTTGTAATTTGTGTTCTGTACCGATTTATAAAGAACTTTTTCTGTTTCTTCTTTTACAAATTAAACATGACCAACAGAAGCGTGTGTGGCCGTCTACAGGAAATGTCAGAAAACGGTTACATTGGCAACACTTTATTACAGATGATTTAATTCTGCAATGAAGAGTAAATCTTTCAGTCAAAGACAAAAGCGCTGCAGGTGCTTCACGTTAAAGGAATGTGACTTTCTTAAAGTGACAAAAATAAATTAGCTTCCATTGGTCAAAGTGCTTTAGCTAGCAGTCCAGTCAGGCAGGAGGCGAAGTAATACAGGAAGTGACATCATGAGTAAATGCTGTACCGTTGTCGTTATTGCTTCAAGACCTGAGAGGTGACACAGATGCTGTTGAGCTCACGGGTTCAGGTTTCAGTTCAGCAGGAAGAGGTGAGATAAACAGATCCTTTTTCTGTAAATTACCATTCTGGATGCTTGTTATGGTGAGCAGCTTGCTAAGCCAACATTACAAATGCTGGGATTCTCAGCGGAGTCATGACTCAGACACACAACCATTCTTCTGGATTAGTGGAAATTAAATACAGACAGGCTGTTAAAGACGGTAAACATTTCTACAACTGCAGAAAACACAATGAGTCGTCACATCTTTGGTCGTAAAGTGCTCGTTCATGCTAAGATGAAATGATTCGTGACAGTTTAGACAAAAAAGCAGACTTTGGTTTAATCTAAAAGTATTGTGAATGATGGATTAAGATTAGAAGATCAGTATCAGGACATATTCTGGTTAGCTGAGTTTAGCACCGCACTCATATCTTTATATTTTTCCACCATGTAAATTATAGAAATAATAAGATGACAGCTGATGAAGATGAAGCTGTTTAATTTGTAAACTAGTTACTTTAAACAGTGCTAGGCTAGGCTAACCAGACAGCAATAGTGATCTCTGCATCGTGGAATGATGAACATAAACTAGAAGCAAGCAGAGTGGTGTTGCTTGTGTGAACCTGGCCCACTGACGGGAGGTTCAGATGTCGTTGGACGTCGTGCCTTTGCTTTTGCGGCCCGGCAGAGGGAAGGACGACTTGCTCTGCGGCTGCGTGAGCCGGCTGGTCAGCTGGGTGAAGGGCTCAATGAGGGAGTTGCGTTCGGTGACGCTCACCTCCCACAGCTTGACCTTCTCGCCCCGAGCCCACTGCTGCGCTACCTCGTGGTCCACCTGACGATGCTCCCGCAGGTCGCTCTTGTTGCCCAGGACTACAACTGTGACCTGAGGAGGCAGAAGACGCTGATAAATCTGCTGCGGTTCCAGTGCAGGATCACAAGTGGAGTTCCAACATTTCCATGAATGGGTCACTGAATTCCATGAAACCACAATGGTTTTGTACATTTCACAAGGAAATGACTTGAAATATTGTAAACATGCCTCTTTCTTGTCCCTGGATTTGTCTATTTCCTTCTTGACCATGTCGACCCTCCTGAAAGACTCCAGGCTGTCGACGCTGTAGACCAGCACGAAGCCGTCCGCCACAGAGTAGTAATGTTTGGGCAGATCTTGACCATCGTGGAGCCCTTTGGTGTCGTAAAGCCTGAGCTGTTCCTTCACGCCGCGGTCAGTCTCCACCGAGGCCACGTACACGTCCTCATGTGTCTCGGCGGACTCAGAACCTGACCAGTGACCAAACGATGGGCTGTTAGCGAGGAGGAAAGACTCCCAGTCATTTAGTCAATTTCCCATGTCTGGGATAAATAAAGTACTTCTATTCTATTACGATATTTACGTACCGACTACGTGATTTCCGTACAGAAGCTGCTCGAGTATCGCCGTCTTTCCAACTGCCGCTTGACCACAAACCACAACTTTACAACCTTTTCCCATTTCGGACCTGAAATTAACACAAATTCGCGGCGTTTATAGGTTTACATGAAATACATGTGACGATAACAACACAAGCGAATTAGTGGGACTATCCGTTACATTTGCGCTGAGTCGGCTTTATCTTTATTTGTTGCAATCTAGCAAACAGGCTAATCCTGTGTCAAATAACTCTAAGAACCATAATCTGTGAAATACTAAAAAAAAAATAGTAATATGTCTTACTTGGATCATTGGAATTCTAGCTGTTTACCAAGTCTATAAATCTCGCATCCATTTTAGCTAGCCTGCAGTCACGCTAAACCTTACTCTGAGCATGCGCGGATTCTTCTTCTTCTACGCCTTACGGCACCTGGAGTCACGTTACTGCCCCCTACTGGGTTTACGCTCGCATAAAAAAGAATTAAAAAATGGTATTTCCTTTTCTAATTTGAACTTTTCAAGATTGTCTCAAACTATTTTTTGTGATCATGATTGCTCTTCTTTTTCAAATTTCCTTTCCACAAATTTTTAAGGGTCTTTATGGTCACTGTACAAGGCACAGGCAGCGATTATGAAGGCACCACCCTGGGCATAGATTAAACAATAACTAGATGTATGTATTTAAGTGCTCGAAACTAGTATATTCAAAACTTTATCGAGATTTTTTCATTTTAATATAATTTAATATTTTATAAACGCGTTACTTCTGAAGACAGATTAGTTACATATTGTTGAGTTTTACTTCGTCTGTATTTGTCGCAGCACGATGCGTTCAGAAGCGATATGACGGATAGAGATTTTATCTTAGTCGGGCAAGAGTGTTTATTTAAGATACTGACACATTGACTTACAAGACAGAAGACGTTGGTTGACGACTTCTTCACTTAAATCAACTCATCAATATTAGATCACAGCGCCCCACAGTGACCAAACATTTGTCATCGGTTAAACATAACATTACACAATCCTGAGGACACACGTGGTTACTCTCAACACATATAGTCAGCATGTAATAAATATAAACATAAAAACTTTCAGTTCTCTAATATATGTGTTAAAATAATTTTACAATAATTTTATTTTTTTTAAATGACAGAATTAAGAAAAAAATGTGCTTTAATCTTGAGATATCCTACAGCTGCGATTAAAACGTTCTACTGAAACTACATTTCCTACAATAACAAACAGGACGTACGTCACCGGTGTTCTCATAAGGCATGCTGGGTACTTTTTCTCTCTCTTTCCGGCTGGTACGCCATCATGTAAGCGAGTACTTCTATGCATTTGTACTAAACGCAATCCATTTAAATCAGCGTGTATATATCTTCATCCATTGTTTTTACACAAGGCACCGTTAAACGATTTATTGATTTGAGTAATGTCAGCATTATTTACAGTTAATAGTGACAGATCAGTGTTTTCTTCACATCTATCGGTGCGGAGCAGTAGCTCCAGTAGCTACTGCAGCACCCGGCTGCAAGCTAATGTTCTCTCCATGTTGTCTTCTAATAAATGTTAACGTATCAGAGTTGTCCCAGTTTGGACTTTACACCCGCAAATGATTTTCGTTTCTAATGCTATAATTCAAATAAATTACGATGCTATGAGCTAATGTTTCTTGACTAATGCTACCATGCTAATCTTGCTAATAGTATTTGTGGCATGAGTTTGTGTATCAGTACACTTCATGTGAGAAGATACCATGAATGCAGAGCAAATGTCATTGTAATGCAGTAGTTATGGTTTTATATTTCTTTATTAGTAAATGTACATATATACCCATAAAGATTATGACAAATTACTCAGTTTATACGCACATTTCATGCCAGGCTAATGTCATGTCATCATTCATGTACTGATAAGATGCAGTGTTTACATGTTGTAGTTTACCAGAGTATTTCTCTTCTTCAGATAAGTCAACATGGGAGCATATAGGTATATGCAGGAGTTGTGGCGCAAGAAGCAGTCCGATGTGATGCGCTTCCTGCTCCGTGTCCGGTGCTGGCAGTACCGCCAACTGTCCAACCTCCACCGTGCTCCACGACCCACCAGACCCGACAAGGCCCGCAGACTGGGATACAAGGCCAAGCAGGGTGAGTACCCGTTCAGACATATACTGCCGGGATCTCTGCTGCTATTCTCATCGTTTAATCCCTACAGGCTACGTCATATACCGTATTCGTGTGCGCCGTGGAGGCCGTAAACGCCCCGTGCCCAAAGGTGCCACCTACGGCAAACCAGTGCACCATGGCGTCAACCAGATGAAGTTTGCCCGCAGCCTTCAGTCAGTTGCTGAGGTAGGTTAATCTATTCCAGACTCTAATGATGTAGGTGCAGATGCAGTTTTAACGACGCTCCTGAACGCACCACACATTATCTAGTATTGTTTGGCTACATGTGGTAACTTATTTACCACAATGAATAAACCTTTCTTCTTATGGTTATTGATTATCTCTGATCTGGGTTAATTCACGTTTTCTCTTTTTGAGTGCGAGTGTTTGACACGTAAACAAACCAGTCAGATTATGTTTAGATCTCTGCAGAACAGCCTCACTGTCACTTCTATCATCAAGCAACAGAGACAGACCTGATTTTTCTTCGATTCGTTTTGAAAAACTCTGCATCAGCAAATTCGGCACCTGTGACTTTCTTCTTTATTAGTCCAGGTGGAAAAAGTACAGTATTTTATGCAGTTCCTTCTTCACGCATCTGAATTTTGTGAGATGTGTAAATCAGAACGCAGCTACCTGTTCAGTCACTGTGGAGGAGGTTTGACACAGCTGGCTGAAAGAAAGTGACCTGATGTCCTGGAGAGATTTGTCTGTTTCGGCCATTATTTCACCTGAAACAGCTCATCTTCTTATCTAGATTGGTTGTCTTTTTTTTTTTTTTTTTTTTTAATGGTAGGAACGTGCTGGTCGTCACTGCGGAGCCCTGAGGGTTCTCAACTCCTACTGGGTGGGTGAAGACTCCACCTACAAGTTTTTCGAGGTGATTCTGATCGACCCCTTCCACAAAGCCATCAGGCGCAACCCAGACACCCAATGGATCACAAAGCCTGTGCACAAGCACAGAGAGATGCGCGGCCTGACATCTGCAGGAAAGAAGAGCCGCGGCCTGGGCAAGGGCCACAAGTTCCACCTGACCATTGGAGGCTCCCGCCGTGCTGCCTGGAAGAGGCGCAACACCCTGCAGCTGCACCGCTACCGTTAGGGCGCGCCACCTGTCTGTACATTCAAAAAATAAACATCCTTTTTATGGTGGCAGCTGTTTTCTTTTTCACAATTTACATTAGATAATATTTTCAAAAGTTGTTCCCAGCCCTTTAAAAACAATCACAATTCTGGCGTCTTTTAAGAGGAAATATGGCATTGAAAGGGTCATTTGATAGTTAAGAGTTGGGCTGACCTTGTTTTAAAAGAATAAAACGCCACAGCATTAGAAAAAAACTTTTAACCTGAAATATTTGGAAGCTGCAGAATCACCTGACCGTAAGTCAAACATTTACAATTGTTACGAATCAGTTATTTCTGGGGTCAGAGTCTAAAAAGAATGTTTAAAATTTTCTGAGACATTTTTTTCTGGCCACTTGATTATATTTCAGCAGAAAAGTGCTGGATTTGAGCCATTAATCAGGACCAGTGAAAATGATCTGAGGTGTAATTTGAGACGTTGTCTGTCGGTGATCTACAGTCCACCTCCAGCCCTGATCCAAACACCTCCAGAAACCTGATCAGGGGCTTTTTGTTGTAACTTTGACCCACTTCTAAACGGAGTGACATTAAAGGTGCTAAGAAGCTGTGTGTAATCGAGGCTAACTTCTCACACACACATCAATCATTTACCTATTTTTGCCTGTGTGCGTGCTGAGGTCATCCTAAAGGTGCTGTCATGATAAACAGTACAGACGAGAATCATCCTAAAAAGTTACCGTTTTAACCACTACGTTACCACCACCTTCCTTTCCAGAGCGCAGCAGGTTCTCCGGTCAGATGTGGGTCATTCCACCTTTACGTGAAAAAGAGGATCAGAAAGATCGATATGAGTGAAACCTGGTCCTGCTTCCTGTTAAAGGTAGCTTTTCCTCTGGGTGTCACAGATATTTTAAAAATAAAGTTGAATTGAAGTGAGGGAAGCATCAGTGGACTGAAACAAGCAGGAGTCATCAGATCTACATTCCTGGAGGACCACAGAGGAGACCTGCATGGACCGCGTGTGAATCAAGGAAAGGTTTTCAGGACCTTCAGTTGAGGGAGGAAGACTGGACCAGGAGGGAACGTTGGAGTTCCCAAACTACCAAAGATGAGCAATGTTAGACACGTCTAAAAAAAACCCGTCTCAAGTTCTGAAATCTGATTCTTTGGAATGAAGGAAAAGCAGAGGAATAAGATGATCTGGATCAGCACCAAACAAGGCGGAGGATGTTTTCATTCCTGCATTTAAACTGAAGGTTTAATTTCTCAGAAAACCAGATTAAAGTGGGGGAAAAGGGAGATTTGGGTGCTAAATTTGGAAAAAAATGAAATTCCTACACAGGTTGTGGTCGGGTGACAGGACCGGGTCAGAGTCACAGCGGCCTTTCAACCGAAATAAACCTTCCCTGACCTGGAGTGAAAGGGTCAGGTGAAGGGCGGAGCGAGGAAAAGCGCTCATCTCTCATGTTACTCCGACTCCATTGTTCCTCCCCGGTTTCAAGTGTGGAGCCATGGTGACCTCTGACCTCCTGGGTGAAAATAAAAAACGTCCCTAAGGGGAAAACTCGGGCTAGTTCCACCTGGGATGGGTTACTCCTAAAAAGGTTCTATTGTAGAATGTGAGGAAACTTTAGCTGGGACGGAGAACGCCCTGGGAAACGACCAGTGTGGAGAAGGGAAGCTTCTCCGTGTCACGCTAACCCAGCAAGAATGCAGCGTGTGGGGGGGGTTCGACTCCAGGCAGCGTTGAACACACATAGCACTGGCAAAATTTCTCTTTATTTGGAGTTTGGACAGTTTCCCTGCCTCCATGAACGTCAGTAAAGTGGGATTCATGTCAGAGATACCAGCGTTGCATAAAGTACACTTAACGCCAGCGCTGATAAGGCTAACCCACCTTTGTGTCAAGATTCCGAACAGATGGACGGCAACGCAAACACGCCAAAGTCACGTCAGCAACACGCAGCAGTGCAGCTGAAGGTGACCCAGTTACTCAACACTCAGTGGCAGGACTAGCACAAGTTTCCTGCAACGGTTCAAAAGTGTCGTGACCTCAACCCAACAACCGACAACTCACAGTCGCCTGCAATGTTACCAAAACCTGCAGTCACACTGGAGGGGTGGGAAAGCAACCTTGCAAACCACGAACCAGGAGTGATGTGCATCTCTGCTGGTGATGGAACCGCCCACGTAGCCAACAACTTTAGTACAACCCTGCTGCTGCAAAGTGAAACGTTGCCTTAAAAGGCTGCAGTTTAATCACAAACCAGTAAGACCTCCTGTGGAACTGGGAATTGGGGCCTTTGCTCCCAAATCCTTAGTCTCTGGGACTGTTGCTACCAAATGTTGTCCTCTAAAACTGGGAACGTCACTAACATCTCACAGGCAACAACACAGTTGAGGCCAGTATCATGTTGCCTTTTAAATAAAATCACGCGGGTTTCCACTTTAACGATACTTTAGGTTGTTCCGGACAGGTTGTTGCTCGTTTTTGTAACATTTGAGGGATTTGGCGACGGTTTTGGTTGACTTTCAGTCGGGTGAAAGTATGTCAGTGGGTTATATTGACACCAGCGCAGAGTTACAGGAGGAGGAGCCGACGATCTGGGTCACATGGTTGCACTCTGCTCGCTACTCGAAACAGTCGCTGCAAAACCAGTCCTCCAAACCAGTGGAGTTGCGCCTCTCAGTTGCAGCCTTTTTTTTTCCTCCTGTGCCATCTCCGTAACCCCAAACACACCAGGTTGCGTTTGTGTCTAGAACAACCTTCGAGGACGACTTGGAAGCAGCCTGAAAACTTGACTGCGGTTTGATGTAACATTATTTCCGACATCGGCTTCGACACTGACGTTTTTACGGTGGTTATGAGTCGCGTCGCTGGAAATGTTGTAGCTCGAAAGCTCCGCTTGTGAACCGGGAATCAATCAGCGACTTCACAGTTGCTGAAAACTAACATCCGAAAAAACGGCTTCAGCACCGAGGTAGCAGAGGAGGAGGAAATAACCCCCAAAACCCGTCTGTCATGGAGTCAAGCAAAGCTGGTGAGTGTGGGTTTTATTGGTTCGGTGACGGTAAACGAAATGTTCCACTGTGGGCATTAGTCCGTTTTAAGGATGTTCCATTTAAAATATCGCTAGCATAACCAGGACAAGCTCGTGTGGTGTGTTTCGAATCGTCTTTACAGTCTGACAAACCAGTTCGAACAGTCAAATGTTGGTTTTCGTACTGGTTCGGGAAGCCTAACTGGGTTAGCAGTACCAGTAGGCTGTCACTGCCCGGGTTACATGGCTGGAGCTGCTCCGCATTCGCTTCTTCTCACATGGACTGGCCAGCCTAGCCATGTGCGCCTGTGTTTACGCTCCCCGTGCGTCGCCGCTGATTGGCCGTGACGTCATTGTTGCATAATTCCTGCCGTGGAACTGATGTGGGGTCTCGCCGCGAATACACGTGAGCATGTACGCCGCGGCTCCGGGTGACCTAGTTTTCCCGGCAAAGAACCTTCCTGCCCCACGTGGGGGCGCGGCAAGCGAAACTTCACACTATCACGACGCGTTTACAGACCCTTGGGATTTTTGCTTTTGTTATAAATCTGGCTTCCAATAGTGACCCATATACGCGAGAAGACAACAAGCTAATCTAATTTGATGATACTGGCGATTATTTGCCTTCTACAATGATTGACATTACTTAATTTCCCTGCCTACAGAATTGAACAACGGGAAACTGATGGCCCAGTTTCACGACAGTGTTGGGTCTCACGTGGATTTTCCCACTGATGATGAATGCACCATTCGTTTTGTGTTACTTAATTCGATTTTTCTGCTTTTTGTTAGATTACCCTTCTTAAACTTTTGAATTAAAAATTAATGCACACTAACATTCAAGCAGTTTTGAATATTTGTTACAAAAAACAATTATTGAACAATTGTGGTCAAAGGTATTTTATTTCATTATAAAGACAAAGAGAGCAATATTTGAAATTCTTATGCAATCTGTTTTCTAGAAAATACACAAAACATTGACTTTTCTTGACATCCTTTAAAAGTTTAGTAAATAATGAATAATAGATGCAGACGTACAAATAAAATGTTTTGGCTCAAGATGAAATTAATTAACAGAATTCTACTTTTAGAACTAGATTGTACATCCATTTAAAGAGCCGATGTGTGTGAATGGGTGCTGGGAGGTGCCTGAAAATACAGTACTACACACCCCTGTGAGGCTGACATTATGTAATACCTGTTACCTAATCATTGAGAATAGCAGGGAAGAAATCAGGTCAGCCTATGTTGTGGAGGAAAAACTGGCTCAGAGGCGGCAGCAGGCTGTCTGCTCCACTCCTACTGGTCAAGGAGCTGCTGTCGTAGTGCGAGCTGTCCTGGTTTTTGCAAAAAAAAAAAAAAAAACGCTCTGCGGCCCCTGAAAGTTTGTTATATACCATGTGAGAGCGAAGGGAGAGAATCGCGCTGAGCTGAGGGGAATAAACCTTTGACAGAACCTAAAATGTCATCAGCAAAAAAACAAAAATATGTATATATATATATATATATATATAAAATATTTTAGCTTTTGATGGACTGGTGATAGTTAAATGCTAAAACTATCACCCTAAACAAACAAAAAACCAATAAACTGTGTATTTTAGAGCAGTAAGTCATCAGTGGGTTCATGGCCTCATTTCTCGGTGCTCACCAGGGGGCGTAATAGCCTACATCAGCTCCTCCAGTTCTGGCTCGAGCCCAGAGTCGTGCCACAGCGACTCGTCCAACGGCAGCTACCAGTCGTCTTCCCCACCTCGTGGCTCGTCGCCCAGCCGCCACCGGCTGGGTCAGCCGGCTGACCCAGCGCTCCCAGTCAGATGCCAAAACCTTCCTGGGACTCAAAAGGGTGGACGCGCCTCTTCCACCGCAAAATGTGGCATTACGAGTAAGCGGGTCACTTGTTAAGTTGCTGATTTACTTTGTGATTTGTCATTAAAAACGATTTGAATTCTCTCGTCAGAAATCAACGGCCTGGTCCTGCTGTGTAAGGTGTGCGGCGATGTGGCCTCCGGCTTCCATTACGGTGTCCACGCCTGTGAGGGTTGCAAGGTGAGGGGAGCGCTGCGGCATGCACCAGACGCTGCGCTAGAATCAGACCTTTTTGGCTGCTGCTGGTTTAACTGGGTCACCCCGCAGCAGAGCAGAATCAGAATCTGGTTCACCCCCCCACAGTTATACCAGCCCATCACGCTGCTCACTGCTGTGAAGAGGAGTTAACAGCAGGGGGCAGAAGTATCACCTTCGGGCTTGCCAATGTTAAATTTTAAAATCTAACCATCCTGCCCTCACGTGTCTGGGCATGAACACAAAGTACAGTAACAGTAAGCGTCCACCAGAGGGCGCTGCTGAAAGCAAAATGACAGAAAACCCCAGATTCACGTGCAGAGCCGGAATACAGACGCAGTGATGAGTCTCTCCTGTTCTCATCGTTTGTGCGTTTGTGTGTGCAGGGTTTCTTCCGAAGGAGCATCCAGCAGAACATCCAGTACAAGAAGTGCCTTAAGAACGAGAGTTGCCCCATCATGAGGATCAACAGGAACCGCTGCCAGCAGTGCCGCTTCAAAAAGTGTCTGATGGTGGGGATGTCCCGAGACTGTGAGTATTCCAGAAACATTTGTGCAGTAAGAATCATTAAGTAGCCATTTTATCTCATTGAAATTCAAACGTCTGTTCCATCAGCTGTCCGCTTTGGTCGCATCCCGAAGCGGGAGAAGCAGCGCATGTTGCTGGAGATGCAGAGTGCCATGAACAACATGATGAACAACAGCCAGCTCCAGGCGCCGCCCGTCGACGAGCCTCTGCCGGCCATCGTCACGGCGCCCGCCGCTCAGAATGTTGGCCTTGGCCCTTCCTGCTCGCCATCCAGCCAGTCGGACTCCAGCTCTGAGCCCGAACCCGCGGTGGCGATGGACACCAGCCCCAGCTCCTCCTCGCCCAGCGCCTCCGACAGCGGCGAGGAGGAGGTGATCGGCTCCGTGACCAGGGCCCACCAGGAGACCTTCATGTACAACCAGGAGCAGAGCAGCCTGACCAATCAGGTGCTGCCTCCCACAGGCCCCGCCCACAAGAACAAGGAAGAAGAGCAGCAGAATGCATGGAACCACCACAACAACCTGGTTACCATGGCAGCGCAGGAGCCTGCGAACAGCCAGGGCTGTCTGCCTCAGAAGGACAACGCCCTGAAGCACTGCCCCTTCAGGATGTCCAGGACCGTGCACGCCAGCCACATTCCCACCTATGCACACGGAGCTCTGAGAGCACCGCCTGCTGCCTGCCCTGCCAGCAGGGGGCCCCAGTGGCGAGGAGGCAACAGGATGTACCTGGTGAGACGATAACACACAAACACCTCGTCACACGTTCCTCACACGCAGGAATCATTAAACGGGTGTACTTGCGCCTCCTCAGGTTTGTCCCATGAACATGTCGGCCTACGTGGACCCCCAGAAGTCGGGACATGAGGTGTGGGAGGAGTTCTCCCAGAGCTTCACCCCCGCTGTGAGGGAGGTGGTGGAGTTTGCCAAGAAGATCCCAGGCTTCCGAGACCTTTCCCAGCACGACCAGGTCAGCCTGCTGAAGGCCGGAACCTTTGAGGTACGCTTCCTGTCTCCATCAGCCCACCTGAAGGAAGCGGGCCATCCCAGACTGACGTGGGGGGCTTTTGTCTTCTGCAGGTGCTTGTCGTTCGCTTCGCCTCTCTGTTCGACGTGAAGAACCGCACCGTCACTTTTCTGGGCGGGAAGAAGTACAGCATGGACGCCCTGAGGGCCATGGGGGCCGGGGACCTTCTGAACTCCATGTTTGACTTCAGCGAGAAGCTGATGAACCTGGGACTGAGCGAGGAGGAGATGAGCCTCTTCACCGCCGTGGTCCTGGTGTCCGCAGGTTAGCCCCATCCGTCAGGGCTGCAGATTATCTAATTCCATCATAATCCCACCAGATTAACAGTTCCGCCCTGCCTCCCCTAGATCGCTCGGGCATCGAGAACGTGAACTCGGTGGAGGCCCTGCAGGAGACGCTGATCCGCGCCCTGCGCAGCCTCATCACCAAGAACCACCCCAACGAGTCGGCCATCTTCACCAAGCTGCTGCTCAAGCTGCCGGACCTGCGCTCGCTCAACAACATGCACTCTGAGCAGCTGCTCGCCTTCAAGGTCCATTCCTGAACGTTTCCACCTCGACGTGAACCTGACCGGACTGCGAGGGACCCTCCCACCCCGGAGACCACGTGGCTCATTAATTGTCCCGTGAAACTTTGGGTTCAGGTCCTTGATAACATAAACTGAAGCTCAGATGGGACGAGGACCATCCACTGACAAAAATATAATTATACTCTCACAAAAAGTATATTGCATCTGAATTTGTTTGAGTTAGTGTCAGAGGTCGGGCTTGAAGCCTGGAGCAATAGACAAAATGAGTTATTTATGAGTATAAGCTGAACAAAATCTAAGATTTGCATCGACTGAATCTTTAGCGAATGAGGCCAGCTCCAAATTGACATTAAAAAGCTCATCAAGTCATCACGTAGAGGTGTAATTATGTTTTCTGATATATTCCTGTACTGTAGGGCGTCGACGCCTGTGTGACGGCGATGCACACGCACGGACACACTGATGTAAATGTTCCTGGTGTTTGTGCGTAGCGTACTGTACATTTGAGAGCGTTAGCACTTTTCTGTATATCGTAGACGGATAGATGTTGCATTCATAGTGCAATAGGTGACAGCTTTTTTGATTTAAGGAGCGACTTTTCTGGAATGACGCCGCCGCCGCACCCAAATACTGAACGAAGAGTTGGAGAGTGACGAGTCGGGAGAATGTTGGAGTCTTTTTTTCAGGCTTTTCATGCAGTTGTTTACACGCTGTGCTGTGATTCTGTTCTGGTGTTTTTTTTTTTTTGGTGACTTGTGGGTGACGTACAGAACGTGTCAGTCACTCCACCGCTGCACGTGGGGAAGCCCTGAACCAATGAGACGAAAGTCTGGGCTGGCAAACATAGTGTATATCCCTCCCCCCTCTATATTTTTAGGTTTCTCACGTGTAAAAAATGGCTTTCAGGATAAACATTTACAGATGTACAGGTTCTAGCTGCGTAGGTCTATTCCATATGAAACATGATTGTAACATCTCTGAAGTGATTGTATAAAGAGATCGCCGTGGCGACAGAGACATTGGTGTTCATATATTTTTGTGATGCCATTATGTGAAAATTCCGAATGTCCACAGCTTGACTTATCGTGTTGACGTGGTTCTGTTCTCTGTGAAAAGTCTGCATAGATTTCTATATAAATACATACAAACTATCATACACACCTGACTTTAAAGATAAATATATATATATATATATATATATATAAATAAATTTTATAAATGAGCATTTGTGTTGTGTGCTTTTCACTGTATAACATCACGTTCCAGGCAGTTATATTACATAACATATTATTTACATAAAAGGCGTGGTCAAGTGAAGATGGGGCGTGACCCACCTTCACTGAAACTCGGTTTGACCAAGCGGCGCTTGTGGGCGTGGTTTGGCACTCCACCTGACAGCTCAATAGTAGAAATACTCAGGTTTGTGTAATTCCATTTCGAAGCCACTAGATGGAGACAAAAGTGCGCTTTTGTCTCCAAGAACCGTTTGCTGCCTGTTGATGAGTCGGAGAAACCCATCAGCAGTCAGCAAGCGGTGAAAAAGGCACCTCCAGTGTCAAAAACTCAAATATTTTCTAAAAATACAGCGTTTTCGCTTAGATGCACCATTTACTACCTGTTGATGACTCTGGAAGAGCCATCAACAGTCAGAAAGGGGTGAAAAAGGTACTTTTAGGGTCCAAAACGAAAATGTTACTGACAAAAAGCGCATTCTACCAGAAATACTATTTAGTGCCTGTTGATGACTGTGAATAACCTATCAACAGTCAGTAAGAAGTTTAAAAAAAAAAAAAAAAAAAAAAAAAAGGAAAAAGGTCCTGGAAGGACCAAAAAACAAACAACAGCGTAACGATTAAAAAAATTCTAAAATTTGCGCATTAAAACTGCTTTAGTTTGTATTACTAATTTAAATTGACCTTAATTTAAACTTTTAACTTTAATAATAAAATACTTGACGCAGTAAAGCTACATGTATTTCCATACCTATACTGGCACCATAGTTTTGAATAATATGCATAATATTGAATAATTGCATAATATTGAGAATATTTATGTAAATATAAATATTAATATTGTTAAATATTGATTTAAAGTTAAAATACACATTTTATCATTTCAATCACATTTATCACAAGATACTCGGATTATTGGATTGTAATAATCTATTTAATTAAAATGTATTATTAAATAATTAAAAACAATATCCATCAGTCTCAAAACCATCTTTATTCTCAGGAAACATTTCACGTTAGAAGCGTTTATCATCATCATCATCATTATCATTATCATCATCATCATCATCATCATCATCAAGCCATAGGCTTCCAAACCAGTTCCATCCCCATGCACGTGCCTGCGCTGGCCGCCTGTTGCCGTCTTCTGGTGCTGAACAGATGATGGACCAGGAGGTCAGTGGACACCAGGACAGGACACCCGCGTCGAAATTTGTCTTTGATGCTTTGAAAGAGTCGGTTGTCAAGGCGACACACATTTAAAATTTCTTAAATCCAAGTTGAAAATGATTTTAGCTCCAGAGTAAGACCACTTGGATTAAAAACTCTAGAAACTGCGGTTTGTTTTTGCAGGATTTCAACGTCTCACTGACCTTTGATTTGATGAGCAAGTGGACTTTAAGTCAATTTTATCACTTCAGCGCTATGCAAACAATTGTATATACACATTACGCTAACATCTGTAAAAAAAAAAAACTCTGCAGTCTCAAAATATACATCCTTTTTCTTGGTACTGTAAAATAGCTTTTTTATGGTGCAAGTTTGTTACTGGTTTGTAACTGAGTAATCCTAACAATTCGCGGGAGAGACGACAGCGTAACGGCACCTCGTCAGGAGCAGTCAACTTTTCTCCACCTCTGGTCGTGTTTTCATGCACCTGCACGCGACACTCTTCTATGTATGGCCAACGTCTACATTCCTTCCATTTCCCCCCCTCGGGAAACACCCGGACAAGCCGACGGCCGCACCAACAGCCCTCAAAGCAGCAAACAGCGGCATGTTCCGGAAAACACAGGGAACCGTCAGCCTTACATTCATGACGTCAGAGATGCCTAAAGAAGTCTGTACCTGTCCGTGAACAAGTTGTGCTAAAACAGCAGTTTTTATTCATTTTTTATTCCAAAAAGTATCTGGGCTGGTTGCACCGACGCCTTATGAGCTGCCCAATTTTAACATTTTCAACCTACTGAAACCAAAGCTAGTTTTTTCACCACAAATCAAGCGGAATTCTATGACCTTGTGCCTTATACAATGATGCTCAACGATTTGTATCCAGGGCATTTGTTACCAGGGCAACGTGACAATCCAGTTGATCCTTGGGTGATGTAAAGGTGCACGCTGCCGCAGGGAGAGATGAGAACAGCCACGTTACGGTTCTATTTACAGTGCTGAGAGACTCCTGAGGGGTCCCAAACTCTCTACAGAAGAGGGGACAGGAAGAGGAAGTGGACGAGTGTCAACCTGTCCAGTAGCAACAGATGTTTGTTGAGATGACGGCGGCCTAAACTTTGTTGTTCTTTATACAGAAACCAAAGGACTAAACTGGAAACACTCAGCAAGCAGCTAACATGAGCTAAAGAGTCAGAACTGAGCTTCCTGTGCAACCAGAACCAGATTACGGATCAAATTTGTCTCCGTCAGTAACAACGTTGGAGGCTCTTATCAGTTTGTGCGTCTTCTCTGGCTTTGACCTTTGACTCCTTTCTACCGGGTCCGAGTCCGTCAGGTGCACGCAAACACGACCAGCGTGGCTTTGCTTCTGGACCAACTGGAACCCGGGGGTGCTGCTTACGGCGCCGCGTCTCTCCCTCTGATTGTCTGTGCATCTGTCTCTGTACAGTTTGTGAGGTGTGTGTGAGGTCCGGGGTCGTTCAAACACTGCAGCCAGTCTATTGCTCGGATTAAAAAAAAAAAAAAAAAAAAAAAAGGCATCACTTCACAGAACAAAGAGAAGAGAAACACACAGGAAGCCAGAGGTCCAGAAGGTCAAGAGGGCAGAGCCGGGAACGGGGCCCCCTGACCACATCTCATCCACGCAAACGTGTACATGTGCACGTTAGCGTGAAGGACGCGTTGTCGGCTCCCAGAGAGATGAAGGAAAAAACACAAAACCAAGGTGTCCAAACAGTAATCATTAGACATGGGAAACGCTGGAGAACATCTGGAATCTGAGAGGTGTGACTGGCGAGCGCCGGCTAGCATCTCTGCAGAGGGTCGTTCAGCGGTTTTGGCACAGCACGTGGCGTCGTTCCGATCGTCTCTTCCTGACGTCAGTGTGGTTGTGTGCTTCGGTCGGAGGATCGGGGTCTGCGCTCCGTTCGCTGATGGAGGTGTGAGCGGAATCAGAGTTCCGTCATGGTTCAGTTTGTAAAGAGAGAAAACAAAGAAGCACAGGTGACAGCATACTGGGACAGACCAGAAGCCAGCTCACTCGGATTAGCCAAACACGAGTTAGCAGCGGAGCTCTGCTAGCAGATGTTTTAGCCAAGCTGCACTGGTGAGGACTGTTAGCATGGCTGCAACAAATAATTCATCAAATTCACAGCTCTAATTTGTCCTTAAACCATCACAAACACCTTGTTGATTGCTAACGGTCCAGTTTGCGAGATTTGGCGCCATCTAGTGGTGAGAATAGAGATTACAAAAAGCTGCTTTTATCGTCTGGATCCACAAACACTTTAGTCCAGATGTTTGTAGATATATAAGATTTTTTTGAATATATAAATAACCTAATGCTTCACAATAGATTAAAGTTGGTATTTAATTCTGGCGGATATACTGAGGTGACTCATTTGACCTTTGACCCCTGCTTTTGCCTGACTAAAAGTGCTAAAAGGTTCTGAAATGTTATTTCATATGACATCAGAGGCAACATGTCATTTATAGGAAAACAGATTTCCAAGGCGTAATAATAATTATTATGATTACTCGCTTTGTTAGCGCTGTTTGCTAACACGCGTTAGCATCTGTCCGCACTTTTAGAAACATGACCTTTTTTCTGTTTTTGCCCCAGTATGCTGCCATCATTCACCCGCTAAGGTCATCCACCGTATTTAGCACCGTTTCCACAGTCAGCCACACGCGTTCACTACAATCAACACTCGTGCGTATGTCAGTACTGGTTAGCTGCGGATAGACGTCTGGTCGCGCCTGAAGAAAAAACAAATTCCTGTGATTCGAAGTGTACATGGAAGTGTAAGAGTGTAGTGTTGAGATCGTGCAGGGATTAAACTGGGTCTTTTCCACAAGGAGCAAGTAGCAAAAGTAGTTCCTACGCTACATGACCAGGCTAGGCTATCCTTAGCATTGACGTCACATGGTGCGTAATTCAGATCTAAGTTTTCAGGCGTTTGCTTCAAACATCTAATCCTTAATTTAAACTCGGATTAATTTTGTGGTTAACTAAGATAGTTTGGCCCAATTTAATCCCTGGTTATGAAACAAAAATGTTAAGATGGACTACCCAGAGTGCTGCTGGGCCAGTTCACAGTCCCGACGGCGAGTTGCTGAACTACGACAGCCACGATACGTAATAACTGACTAACGGCTCCAAAGAGTGAAGAAAGAGGGTGGCAGATTAACCAGTCGCTCTGGGAAGGAAAACGCATGGTGCGAATCAACATTACGCTAACTGTACAATTATCGACACGGAGAACAAAAATCTACAGTAAAATCCGAGGTGAGAGGTTATGTCCACAACAACGACAAACAGCAAAAAAACCAACTAAAAAAATGTACCCGCACTGTCAGGAATGGTTTCATCCAAGACCAGACCAGAGAGCTAATGCTAACCTATGGAATGAAGTGACACTCAGTAGTGCTAACACAGAGGTGCTTGACGGGCCTTCTGCTGGCTCCACCCGAGAGCTCCAGGGTTCCCAGGCTCTCATGTGCACATACGCGCGAGTCCATTGGTCAGTCCTCGAAGACCTCCAGGAAGAGAGGCGGGAATAACTCGGTGGGACACTCCACTTTCATGTGGAGGAAGCGGCTGGCGTGGCAGGCGCCGATCATCCGCAGGTCTGTCACCTTCATTAGCAGCTTGGCCCAGAAATGCGGCACTTTGTGTTTGCGGTAGTTGATGTAATGTTCGAAGGCCAGCAGGAACTCCTCCTGGTAGCGCTCGATCTGCTCCACGCTGCTCAGGCCCGACCGGTCTGGCGGCAGAAAGGCAGAAGCGCCGGTTACAGCCGGCGACTGGCCGCGCCCCTCTTTGAAGTCTTTGATGTTTCTCACCTGATGAAAGCAGGATGATGGCCTGCAGGAGAGCCACCTCCGAGTCGTCCAGGTTGAAGGAGGACAGCGACACGCCCAGGTCAAAGATGGCGTCCGAGACCACGCCCAGGCCTCCGTTCTTCAGCTGGCCCCGCGTGACCGCCATCTCGCCGTTGAGCGTGAGCGTCTCGCTCTCGGGGTCGTAGCGGATGGCGGCCCGCAGCGACATGATCTCCATGCAGCAGCCTTTCAGCAGGATGATCTGATCTTCACAAGGCAGCTGAGGGGCGAGACGTGGAGAGCGCCGTTACACGCCTGCGCCGGCCACCGCGGCTAGCTTGCAGATTAGCCTCGCACTTACCTCACAAAACATAGGCAATTTTTTGGCAAAGTCCACCACTCGGGTTATGGCGGGGGTGATTATTTTTGTAAACTGACTGAAGGCTTCTAAATCCACTTTGTTTCCGTCGGGTGTATTGACCATGGACGCTTGACCAATGTCCTCAGGCTGAAAGGACAAAGGGACAGAAGGTGAGCGGGAGCTAGCGGCAGCCGCCACCGCCGTCTGATGCTGCCGCTCCTACCTTAGTTTCCTTCAGCCCCTCTGCACTCTGGTCAGGAGTATAGAATAAATTACAAGTTATTTCATTTAGAAGCATAGCTTCCTCGACCTGTTGGATAATCAACAGGAAGCGTGAAGTTTCGATGAAGACTCGTGTCGTCTCGACTAAAAAGGAAGCTCATTAGCACTGAGGACAGATGACAGAGTGAGGTAGGAAATCACAGATGGGTTTCCATGGCGACCCAGACCCGAAGCACCCGGCGACGGACGGCGCCGTCGTTACAGGGAGGTTAATGGTAGCGGTGCTCGGTGATCTTCCTCCCGCGCGCGATCTCTGCGAATAAGCGCCGCTCAAAGCGCTGAAACTGATTTTTGCTAATCGGATACGTCAAAGCAATTTCAGAGCTCACGGAAAGTTGAAGAATTTGCGCCGCCGCAGTTCCAAGTCAGCGATGAAGAGACCTTTTGCGATGTTTCGTGAAAAAAAAAGACACGTTCGGACGGACGCCCCCTGGTGGTAAAGATGCGAAATAGCAGCAACTTTTACTTTAAGCTACCCGGCGAAGACGCGGCCAAACTCGTGACACGTGGACGGGGTCAAAAGGTCAAGAGGCCTTTTTCATGCCAGTGTCCTCTCCGGGGTCGCCACAGAAACCCAAGATAAAGTTATATAGGTGAAAAAGACTTTCAGTTTGGAGATCAGACGTTCAAAACAATCAAATTAGTTAGAAACCAAAAGAGAGAGAGAAAAAGAGGTGTAAAAGCAGAGCTGCAGAGAGAAAAAAGGGGAAACTGGAGCAGCACAAGAGAGCGAGTTATTAAAGTTAGATCATCGAGATAAAAAAATGAGTTGTTCCAGTCTAAATTATTGCTGCTGCGTTCAGGAACACACTGTTCTCCATGGTCCAGCTAACTCTCCCCACTCTACAAGGAGATACAAAAAACACACGGACGCATTAACACAGGGAAGGAGAACAGTGGAGGTGGAGCAGACGAGGGGCGGGGGCGGGGAGGATGAGGCGGAGGTCATCAGTACAATGGAGGCAGCTGTGATGGAGAAGTGTGTGTGCGAGGGGGGGTTAGGGGTGGGGCTGAAGATGTCCTACCAGGAACTTCCTCTTCTGTTTCCAGTGGTTGCCTTGTGCGTTCGTGGCCATATGGGCCTCGGTCACCATGCGGATGAGGTCCCACTCCTCCTGGGTGGGCTCCAGTCGGTCCCACACCGTCTTCTGCAGCTCCTCCCGGCGGCGCCGCTCCCGGTTCTCCTCGATGAGCTTGCGCTTGGCCAGCCTCTTGCTGTCGTCCAGCACCACTGCGGAGGGAGCGGAGTCCAGTCGTCCCAGTTACACATCCACATCCAAGTTTAAAGGTGTTTTCTTTACCTAAGAGCCCAAACTAATCCACCCCTCTGTGTAAAAGGACCTTTGTAGTCATAGTTTTGTTAAGGAAATGAAAGAAAAACCTTTTAAAGAGAAAATTAAAATTAAAAAAATATACATATATTTTTTTTCACCCACTTGGTTCAAAAATCTAACTAAAAACCAGTTTTCAGGCCTTTTTTGAAAAACATCGGAACCAGGGGCCCGTTTCAGAAAGCGGGTTCAGCGAAAACTCTGAGTTCATTTGTTGTGATTTAAGGGAAACTCAGGGTTTCCGGTTTCAGCGTAACTGAGTCAGTTACCATGGTAACATACTCTGAAACCAAATAACCCTGAGTTTCCGCTGCTCTTGAAGCCTGCAGACTGTCGGGGAGGACGATCTGCCCCGATCAGACGCCTGGTCAGCCCCGATGGGAACTCCTGTGAGCGCTACCGATTTATTTACCCTCCACAGTTTCCTTAGCAGCATTCGAGCATCGCTCACGTCGCAGAATGGCCTCAGTTCAGAGCAGATTCTTTCTATTGTGTTTTGTTTTTGTTTTATCTTATTTTCTTTGCCGTTTATTTATCCATTTTTTTTAAATATAATATCGGCGAGCATGTGTCCAGGGTACAGAAGACGATCAGGGCCACCCACTGAGAAAAAAAAGAGAGAGAGCAGGTAGTTTGTTCTTTCATCATCGACTTTGAGGAAAAAAGTCGAAATGTCGAGAAAAAAAGTCTAATTGTAATGTTGAGAATAAAGTCAACCTTTTGAGAGAATAACAACCAGCGCAACAGGAACTGGGGAGACCATACTTGGGGCTTTAGTCTGTGGTTGTGAGCTAAAAGAGAAAATATTTCTTTGTTACTAAAGCCGAGTCCCCGCTGGTTGTTATAGTCTTAAAAGGTCGACTTTATTCTCAGCATTATAATTTGACTTTTGTTCTCGAAGTGCATGATGAAAAAAAACCCGCCGGGCCGTCAGAAACGTTACTCTTGCGCTCAAACGATTCTGAGACACGTTTGCAGTCTTAAAGAGTCCCGGCCAGCCCAGACATCTGCTGGAAGTGTTCCACAGGATTGCAGCTATCAGTGTAATCATTAAATGGACATCTGAAATTCCAGAGAACTCCTGCTGCTACTAGAACAATCAGTGGGTCAAGTTGTCTGTGGTTAAAGGATGGCATTTAGAGAACCAACACTAGGTGGCGCTGCAGCGCCTCAGCCTTTTTTCTGTTGCTATAAAATGGAGATAAAATGATATCCAGAAAACACAAGTTTGGAGACATGCATGAATATCAGACATTTACGTGTTGATAGATGGATTATTGATCTGATTGGCTCAGACAGACATGATTAAGTCCTGACTGATGAAGGCTAAAGATGATTCTTTGTTTGGGGGATTTCTCTAACTAATTAAATGTAGTTATCACAGGTTAAATGAAGCGACTGAACGCTGTTTAATGAGGACAGGCTGAACACACCACAGCAGCTTGTATTTAAATCAAATGTGACACGTTTGAACTACATTTTCCTTTCTGCCAAGTCCGTCTGGGGCCTGTTGGGGTCAGGCTGCACCTGCGGCTCCAACACACAGAATAGAAATGTTAAGAGATGAACAACCAAGAACATTTCTGTCTTTCTTTAATCTCTCCAGTCAATGATCAGGCCTGCACCCGGTCAGCAGCTTTCAGCCACACCATCTCTCTTTTGCCGCAGTATTACTTTTTTTTCTGGACAATGTGCACATTTTCGGGGTACGCGGTCATGAAATCTTCCAAGTGTGACCATCAAGGTTTTCTTTCACTTGTTGCCGTGGTGAATCACAGTGTCTGCGTTCCATTAATTAGGCTTTTTAGATCTCCGTGCACGAGCGTAACTCGGGGTAACTTTAACTCAGAGTTGATTAAACCAACTGTGAACAAGTTTTCCGAAACCGAAAACTCTGAGTTGGACAGTTCAGAGTTTGGCAAGCCTGAGTTGAGGTTCCAACTCTGGGTTTACAAACCGGCTTTCTGAAAGGGGCCCGGGTGTAGGTTCCCAGGTAGTGAGTGGGAGACGTGAGGGGTTAGACTCACGGTCGGTGGCCATCCCCACTGCGATGCACTTCTTGAAGCGACATTCCTGGCACTGGTTCCTGGTCACTTTGTCAATCACGCACTTGCCCTCGTACTTGCACGCGTAGGTCGGGCTGAGGTTCTTCTGGATGGTCCGTCTGAAGAACCCCTGCAGAGACGGCACCATGCTGAGGAAAGGCCTCGAAGGAGCGGCGAGCGCGGATGAACGCCGCCGCCACCGCCGCCGCCTTACCTTGCAGCCTTCGCAGGTGATGCAGCGGTAGTGGTAGCCGGTGGCTTTGTCCCCGCACACGACGCATAGCTCGTCCTTATCCAGGTAACTCGGAACGTACCCTGAAATGAAAAACAGGCGTTACGGCGCTTCTAGGATTTAATTAACTCCGACTTTATTGGGTTTTAATTGAGTTCAATTCACATCGTATTGACGGTTTCCGTCCGAGTGGCGCCGCTGGCGCAGGCTCGGTTTTAAAGTGGGCTAAGTTGATGCCACATCTGATTAACGCCAACTTCTACGAAGACTTGTGCCGCGGCTTCCAGTTAAGCCGAAGACACCGGAGCCCTTTTTTGTTTCATAACTAACGAGTTGAGCCGACCTCGGCCGGGCCGGAGGGCTGATCAATACTCTGGAGTTCCCCCCAAAAAACAATCACCGCTCTTGTGGCAGCCTTCTGTCGTTAATCAATAAAGATCCCCCGACACACACACACACACACACACGCACACACACGCGCATAGATGCCCAGTCAGACACACTCCACAACACGCTGGTCTGAGAAATGCCTTAAAGCCAGTAAATAAAGCTAACCTCCTCTAGGGCAGACCCGGAGCTCGTACCTCTCTTATAGCCCTCCTGGATCCACGGCAGGTACGCGATTTCCGGTTTGATTTCTGGGAAATATTCAGGCTGAGGGTGGAAATGGCTCAGAGGGATCTCCACGCTACAACACTCGCTCTTATAGACGGGCGGCGCCGCATACAAGCACGAGTAGTGCTGGCCGGGGGGCCAAGGCTGCTCCATGCAGGGAGGGTGGTGGAGCCGCTGGGGCTCGCAGTGGTGATACCCAGGCCCCTCGCCTCCATACATGCAGTGCTCCCCGCCGCCGGGCACCGAGTAGCCTCCCATCCCGGCATGAGGCACCTCGTACATGTTTGTCGTGGAGCGCCGCAGCAGAGCACCATGAAGGAGGGCAACCAAAAGAAAAAAAAACGTCCCAGCCCTGTCGGTCGAAGAAAAAAGCCGATTCCCCTCAAAAAGATCAAAGGAAAGATGAAAGGAAAATCAGGCCATGACACAGAGAAGTTTTCTCGGTCTGAACCTCACATAGGTCAACTCTTAGGCAGGAGTTTTACCCAGCTCAGAGCACAGACTCCACCGGACCAAGTGCCCCGCCCGCCACCGCCTGGCCGAATTGGAGAGCAGAGATTTATGACGACGCAGGGCTCTAATCTTTCACTCCAAATCCTCAAAGTGCCACAGTGAGTGGAGATGTCACAGATTAAGGAGACATTGTGTGTCACACCTACAGTTTGAACCCGACCTCATCCGTCCGGGTTAAACACTCGAGCTGGGACGTTCAACACGTCCCAGCGTCCGACAGTCATATCAGCTTCAGTCTCTCACCTCTGACCTCCGTCCAGTACTCTGACCTGCAGGTGCTTCCAATGAAATTCGTAAACAAGTGTGGAATCCTGTAACTAATCCTCGCGTTTACTTAAAACCTCCAAGCAAATCTTCCAAATGGAAGCCTGAGCGCTTCCCAACCGATATTCCAACTAGCATCAAGAATTCATGTTTATCGACATCCCAAATACACCGCGATACCAACAATCTGACGCTTAGAATCCAAAAAAATCTCTTTTTAACTTTTAGCTAAATTAGCAGCAGAAAATGTTTAGCCATAACAACTGATGAGAGGTAATAAATGTTTATTTGTGGTTATTTACGCTATTATCATGTGTCAGTTAAGGGACGTATTTACGAATTTATTAACAAACTTAAATACCAACAATTACTTTAACTGTCGGATTAGTGCAAAGCAAATTAGCTAGCTCGGTTAGCATTGGTAAAATGACAAGAAAATGCACAAATTAACTGATAATTAATGTTTTCTAAGGCATTAACTACTTCTAATTAATTCCTGACTGTAAAAAAATTGGAGCATTTTTTTTTTTCTAGCTGCTATTTTGAAAATCAATATTCCAATAAAACCAGGCGGCGACACGCGGAGCCGCACATTATGCTTCACAGTGGCCTCGCTCAGCCATATTGATCAGGTTTTTCCGATCAATAAAGATGAGATAAACCCTGTGGCGAGCGAGTCAGTCTGAGGGGATTCACCGTTTCTTAGAATGTTATTAGAACAAACCCGATTTAGCCTGCCTTGTTCAGGGCTTAACGTAAATATGGATACACGTAACCGTCCCGCTGGGTTCATTTAAAAAGAATCAGAATATTATTGATCCAAACTGGGTTGTCTGCCCAGTTACATCTGATTTTAAACATTTTAATGGCTGCTGTACATGTTTTCTCATGACTGTGGGTATTTTTTCTGATTTTGAACAGGCGCGCAGCCAAACATTTTAGAAATCAATCCAGACGTTGACTTTTCTTATTATTTTCTCAGCCAGTGAACGCATCGGTAAGCATTTTAAAATAAAAGAGCGGGAAATCCTCCTTTAACACAGCAAATTCACACCGTTGTCAGTACGAGATAAAAACCGGTACGTTCAGGCGCTCGGTGACACGGACGTCTCGGATCTCGACTCTTATCGGTTAGTAGATCACACGCTGGCCAAGAACGGCTGGACATGTGGACACGTGACGGAGTCTGCGTGCAGTTTTGGCTTTGTCATGACCTGCTGTTCGGACCCGCGTGAACTCTAAATCAGGGCTGGCCCACGCGCTCTGCTGAGGACTCGATCAATGGGGATTACCACGGAAACAACCCGCCAAAATAAATGTTGTTGTAAATAAATGTCTGTTTTTTTTTCACCCTGAACCGCTGAAAAGCATTTTTTCTCACAAGAAATCCTGAAACAGTTGCTTCCATGCTAAATGCTAACTGTGCTACATGAGAGCACCTCCTGAGATCCACGGGAGCTTTTTTCTGGGGTCATTTGTCTCCTGTTACATCAACAAACAGAAGCAAATGTAGAAACACCGCAGGTCCCCATCGTGGCAGGTTTTCCTGAGATTATTATGTTAGACATGATGGAGTAACAAGTATGACAGCGGAGATTTGTCTTGGTAAGCTCATTAGCTGTGACACCAAAGACCGTCTGAACGACACGGTCACGTTTCTGCTGACACTGCCACTTACGGGGAATTAACGTTTTTCTTTTTTGTAAAAACAAACCTTAATTGTATTAGCAACTTCCCTGTGCTGAGGCCACATTTGCTTCCTGATTAGGGTGAGCAGGTTTACCCGGGACAGTCCCGGTTTTGAGCCTTGTGTCCCGGCGGATTTCAACAGCCCCACTGTTTTGTCCCAGATTTACGCAAGGGCCATCCTAGGCGTCCCGATTTTTTCTCTTTTTTTGTTTTAGCAAAAACACGCTACACCTGGCAGCAAGTCATTTAAGGCCATAACAGTGCATTCCGGTTGGAACCCGTTGTCTTTGGCCCATGTGTATGCCAATCACACAGTTGTCATAGCGATCTGTAATCTGAACCAATTAAAAAGCTCCCCCGTTCTCCGCGCGTCTGTAGCTTGATGCTCATTGGTCCGGGAAACCACATGGGACCGGACACCTTGAGAGCACTGCCCTGTACTCGGGTCACTTTCATGACACTTGCTCTGAGTTCTGTGAAAGGATCACTGCTGACCACAGCGTCCTGAAAAAGGTCCACTCCAGCACCAAACACTAAGGTCAGAAAGAGAACTTCAGAATATGTGTTATGCACTTATTTTGTGCACTACATGTTGATGTTCAAAACAGTGTAATGTTAAAATGTTAAAAAATGTTAAATGTTTAAAAAATGTAAAAAAAAAAACATTTTTGTCTGTTTTAGTGGCCACTTTGGCCAAGCAATTGTGTTTCACATACACTGCAGCAATTATTTATTATTCTTAACAAAGAGAGAGCAAGTAAATGTTTACAAGTTCTATCACCTCAGTTGAGTAAAATAAAATCTTTTAAGTTAAAATAAAACAATATAAAATAAAATCTGGTCATCTTATTCCTGATCTGGTGTTTAAGAACCTAACGCTCTGTTTTTGTACTCGGACTGATGTGTTAACCAACTTGAAGCTCGTTTAAGCCGATGCTAATTAGGTCAGTTGACCTCGCAGCTTCCTTATGCGTAAAAATCCGTTTGCACGTTCCTGTAAAGACGATTGGATTAAAGTCAGGGGTTATCCGAAGGAGATCCGGAACGGGAAGGGTCCGGAACGGGAAGGAAAAAAAAAAAAAAAACTCCAGAAAAGACTTTGGCATCATCGACTCCTGAGCCTGCGCAGGGGCCCCGAACTTTTTAATGTCTAATAAAACGGCCTTGTGCTGTCGCTTTGGCAGCTAACTGATCATCAGACGAGATGAAGGAATAAACCAGAAACCCACAGACAAGAGGAGAACACGTAGGATCCTCCTACAACAGAATCGGAACAATATTGAACGCCGTTCTCAGGGAGGTCGGACGTGCACAGACGGGTATTTTATTGCTTTAAAAAAAATAAATAAAAACTACTTAAAGTGAACATTATCTCCTCCCATGTTCAGATTCAACCAGGTTAAAGATCGAAACAAATGTTAGCACGTGACAACAGCGAAAAATCAGTTTATAAATGTTAAATCTGTCTGATTGAAGTGGATTAATCTCCGGATTATCGATTCCATGACTGCAGTGCAAGCGTGTGTGTGTATTGAACCGTGCACAACAGCTGGTGAGAGGCAGGACCCGTGAGGCAAATCTGTTTCCAGACTGGGCCTGATACCAGTTTAACCTTTTGATAAGGTGATGCTCCTGTCCTGGACTAATCTTGTTTGGTTTCCTCTGGAGGATGAGGCACTTAACGCCATCCGCACTCAAACAACCTGTCGTCTGAGCGGACGTGTTAACTCCGCTGTCTGCCTGTTAATCATCCTTCAGCCGCCCAGTGTGGACCCTGCTCCTAAATCTGCCTAAAAGACTTTCCTGACGTCACAGCAGAACGGAGCTTCAACAGGGAGGCAAACGTTGCACGGCGAGCGTGAAAACGAACGCCGTCACCTCATGTTTCCGCAGATGACATCACAAATCAGTGCTGAGATGCTCAGAAGAGGGAGGGTTCCCCCGACCAAGTAAAAGAAGGGAAAAAGCACAGTGGGTGGCGGTGCGACAACCTTCAAAGCCAACCGGCCGTCTTCTGTTATATAACTGGATCTCTCCCTGTTTTCCTCCGCAAAAGAACATGGCTGCTAACCGTGTGTGTCTCAGATGAGTGTTCAGGGACCACGATGGAGGTCTGATAAACACCGACAGGCAGAGCATCGTTAAAAGGATCTGAAATATTTCTGTACTCACCCCGACTCTGGCTGCAAGCCTCCTCTAATAAAAGAAAAAGACAGTTTCCGGGAGAATATCTGGCTCGGGCAGGAGAGCCAGGGTCCTCCCTGATGTCCCTGAACACCACCTCAGCACTGTGGCCCTGCAGGCCAGTTTTACGCTCATTTATGCCCTCCCTCCATTGATTACTCCAGGGTTCAAAGCCGGTTAAGAACATTTTATGACACGGAGCCCTGATCCGGATGTCCTCGGATCCCCCGCGCTACCTGAGAAGTCAGTAAACTTGTCCCCAGAAGTTCAGGGTGAGATGTGAGGTAAAACAGAAGGCTTTCATCAGCAGAGGTGGACGTTTGAGAGGATTATCCTCCATTCTGGAGCCAAACGCACCTCATCCATCTTTAACGCCGCTTCAGCGCTTGTTTTTGTTTTAAAAGTTCCCCAGAGGGACAATTTAACCTTCACGCCAGCACAGACGCTTATTAAACTGAGATATAAGCTTTAATTCTCCTCTTAGAACATCAGAATTAGGATCATTTTAGCGCATTGTTAGCAATAGTCAGTTTATAAGGGTTATTATTATTCAAACTTCCTCTAAGTCTTTATTAGATGTTCTACGTCGGCATACGCGGAAAGACCTTTTCCTGCAAAAAACACCCAAAACCAGCTGTCGTCATGTTTCCGACGTGACTGAATTAAAAGTAAAAGATGCAGCTTGTGGGTAAGATTAGCGGGAGCAGAAAAGGTCAGTTTTGCTCTCCGGTCGAGTGAGGTGAGATTAAAGGTTCCTCCGCAGGAGGGGAATCGGAAGAACCTTCAGGCCGGAGGAGATTCCGCCCCGAGCTACGTCGGTAAAAAGGAGGAATAAAGACGAGTCCACCGGTGGAGGAGGACAAAGGACGAACTTGACTAGTGTCGCTCAGGCGAACAGCTGACTGGCAGAAGGTGGAGGTGATGTCATCCAGGAAATGACCCCCTCACCTCGTCAGATGACATCACCCATTAGATGTTCGCAAGGAGGGAAAATGAAGACGACCCCTCTGGGACAGGCACTTTATTCAGATCAAATCAGATATCTGGTTTGTTCTTGTGTGATTGAATTTCAAGCCCAATTCATGAGATTTAGTCAAAGTAACAGAAGATATAACGAGGTTATTCCACTGATGGAGCCTGGATTTTGGATAAAAACAGATTCTTTTATACAAACCAGGAAAAGGCTATATTTGGTGGCTTCTCTGACGGTTTTCAAGCTTGTAAAGTGCTTTGATGAACCGTTAAAGTTTAAACGGCGTGTCCTGTGTGTGTTTTTGAGCAACCGCAACTGTAAAAAAATAACTTAATCATGTTTTTAAACAATGACTGTGTGCCTGTTGTTAACATTTAGGAACAACACTGCAGCCACTACAAACCATGATTGAGTGTCCAAAAAACATGCCTGCGTTAGAACAGATAGAAGTTGTGCTGCCAAAAGTGGACGTTAGAAGAAAAACAGTAGTAGAAGAAGAGGAGAAAGCAGGAGGGCATGCAAAAGCACTTCGTTAGTGAAGGGTGAGAGTTTTCCTGCCACTCCAAGGTTTTAATTCTGGAAATTTGTACGTCTGCTCAGCACAAATAAAGACAACAGAACATAAAACGCGTGCAGGAGCATGATGGGATATCAGCCAGATCACCACGTTAAAACCCACTGAAAACTTTATTTTTAAAGGAAAGAATTTTTTTTTTTGTGTGTTGAGCCAAATTTTCATTGTTAGAGAAATAAAACACTGATTTTTAAAAAAGAAAATAAATTAAAACCGGTTTTTCTGATCCCATCAACTTGTTTTGCTCACGTTTCCAGCAGGTCAGTAATTCTTTGGGGTTTAAAGATCAAAGCAGACACGATGGCACCATCAAAGCAGTTTCTGCCGGATCAAAGCTGAAGCAGCCGGAGAGTTTTGGGGGAAAAGCTGAGAGACAGAGAGAAGCTGAGAGGGAACATGAGGGTGAATATTACCATTCTGAATGGCCTCATCTCTCCAGCGGGGGGAGCATTTTTCTGTCGGCTCTAAAATCAGACGGAGAGTCACTTTAATCAGGTGAGCGAGGCCGCCGCCGCCGCGCCCACATCAACAACGACAACAGCAGGTGAGCAAACAGCGCCGTGGTTCAGCTGGGGTTTATCTGGTGTTGACAACGAGAAGATCAGGTTTCCTCACGCTCGCCGCCAGTAACATATGCACCGGGTCGGCCGGGTCACCTGCTAAACCCACACGTGTTCGCCGGTGGGTCGTCCAGCCGTGAGGAAGAACTGGACCGTTTCACACTTTGGATCACAAATCACAGCAGATTTATCTTCAAACCACCCCAAACCTGTTTCTCTCTTCAGTCAAAAAAATGGTGTCTGGGGGAAACAGTATATCAGTAAATAGATACATTTAATCAACACTGTGGGGGGGGTTGGATCAAATTCCCTTTAAAGAACTTTAACAGGTAAACAGTCAATAACTGATTCAGGAGGGTGCCAAGTTCTCTCTATGCTCAAAATGTTAAACTAATAAAGAAAAGGTCTTACCTGACATACTGGTGGGATTCAAGGCCAAGACGTCATCCTCAGAGCCCCCTCAGACATCTGGGAACCTGCCGACTGGACACAGAACCGAGGAACCATCAGACGCAGAAGCAGTTTATTAAAACAAATACTGACGACAATATAAATGTTTAAAAAGCTGCTTTAAGACGTGTGGGAGGATTAAAAAAGCATCAGTGACCTGATAAAATGGTCAAACTCAGAGGAAACGTGGGGCAGTGGGGGTAGCTGTGTCACAAATACTGACACCTGGCGGCCACACGCGGAACAGCTCCACACTGGCCCAGGGTGGTTGTTTCTCCAGGTACACCCGGGCCCCTTTCAGAAAGCCGGTTTGTAAACTCAGAGTTGGAACCTCAACTCAGGCTTGCCAAACTCTGAACTGTCCAACTCAGAGTTTTCGGTTTCGGAAAGCTGCTGACCGGGTGCAGGCCTGATCATTAACTGGAGAGATTAAAAAAAGACAGAAATGTTCTTGGTTGTTCATCTCTTAACATTTCTATTCTGTGTGTTGGAGCCGCAGGTGCAGCCTGACCCCAACAGGCCCCAGACGGACTTGGCAGAAAGGAAAATGTAGTTCAAACGTGTCACATTTGATTTAAATACAAGCTGCTGTGGTGTGTTCAGCCTGTCCTCATTAAACAGCGTTCAGTCGCTTCATTTAACCTGTGATAACTACATTTAATTAGTTAGAGAAATCCCCCAAACAAAGAATCATCTTTAGCCTTCATCAGTCAGGACTTAATCATGTCTGTCTGAGCCAATCAGATCAATAATCCATCTATCAACACGTAAATGTCTGATATTCATGCATGTCTCCAAACTTGTGTTTTCTGGATATCATTTTATCTCCATTTTATAGCAACAGAAAAAAGGCTGAGGCGCTGCAGCGCCACCTAGTGTTGGTTCTCTAAATGCCATCCTTTAACCACAGACAACTTGACCCACTGATTGTTCTAGTAGCAGCAGGAGTTCTCTGGAATTTCAGATGTCCATTTAATGATTACACTGATAGCTGCAATCCTGTGGAACACTTCCAGCAGATGTCTGGGCTGGCCGGGACTCTTTAAGACTGCAAACGTGTCTCAGAATCGTTTGAGCGCAAGAGTAACGTTTCTGACGGCCCGGCCGTTACCTCAGACACATGCTCACCGGTATGATATTAAAAAAAACCCCGCTGGCAAAAAAGAAAGATTCAAAAAACAAAAACAAAACACAACACAAAGAATCTGCTCTGAACTGAGACCATTCTGCGAGTGAGCGATGTGAGGGCTCAGAATGCTGCTAAAGAAACTGTGGAGGGTAAATAAATCGGTAGCGCTCACAGGAGTTCCCATCGGGGCTGATCAGGCGTCTGATCGGGGCAGATCGTCCTCCCCGACAGTCTGCAGGCTTCAAGAGCAGCAGAAACTCAGGGTTATTTGGGATAAACCTGCTTCGTTTCACAGAGTATGTTGCCCCGGTAACTGACTCACAGTTTTCGCTAAACCCGCTTCCTTAAAGGGGCCCCTGATATTTCTATTATTAGTCGTGTGAAATGATAGAAACAGGGATTATGTTAATCTGCCTGGAGTTCTGAAGACCTAAAACAGCTCAAATGTTTGCACGAAGGCCCGTTTCAAAAACGACCTTGAGAATTCCTCCTGGAGCCAAACAAAGGTCACATAGCGTAAAAAAGGTCAAGGGCAGCTGTATGAAAGTCCTCCATCCAGCAGACACTCACCGAAAAAGCTCCGCTCATAAATGATTTCTCAGACACTGTTTTTCCCAAAACATCTTAGAAGAAAAAAAAAAAACATCTTTCACACTGGGAACATGTGACCTGTGGAGCTGCTGCTCACTCGGAGGAGAGTTTCACATCCCAACAGCTGGGGAAGCTCCCAAAATGGATTCCTCCACAACAAGTTTCCAGGGCTCCAACCAGGACACGGCCGGATGTCAGAACGAAAAGAGAGGAATCTGACAAATAAAGGAGAGAGAGAGAGGCTGCAGGTCAGAGCAGGAGGCCTGAAACCAACCGAGATGGTTGTTTTCAGTCACACCTTTTTCTCCTAAAACGGGTTTTTGACCGTGAGGATGGAAGAACCTGGTCCAGCTGTGGTGCAGCTGTAGCCATTGTTATTTTACAACTGCAGCTAATCCATCAGATTTACGGTGGAAGGGCCACAAATCGCTCATCTAAGTGCATTTTGCGGCTCTTTAATTGCCATTTCTGCACATTAGTGTCCTTAAAAAAACCGAGCTGACAATAATGGACTTCCACCGCAGGCGTAAATTTCCCGTTAAGGCAGAGAGGAAGGTCGCTCCGGTCCGATCGTTAGCATTCGCAGAGCTTTGACCTTCTCTGCTTTTCCGCTTTGATTTGCTTTTCTCGGTAAAATCGGACCGAGGTCGGACTTGGCTGAAAGGTTTTTGTAATTGCAGCAATAAAAAAACCCTGAATTTTATGGTAATTCCTGAATGTTTGCCTGAGGGCACCGATGCTCTCGGGTTTCTTTCCACCTAAAGAACAGCTCCGGCCCCGCTGCATGTTTTTCTGCTCATACATGTTTTCCTCACAAAAACCGCTTCATTTGATTCTTCTTTGAAGCTTTGATCAATTATTATTTTAATTTAATAATATTTCCCCTAAACATGAGCACCAGGACTGGAACAATTGGTTAAAATCGCGGCAATTCACAGAGCAAATGTTCTAAATTCCCGCTGTACTGCTGCGTGCTAACACCGGTCACGTGCTACTATTTGCTCAGCAGTCGCATGTCTGCGTAAATATTGACGAGTTCCACCTCTGCAGGCGCTCAAACGTGTCTCCACCACGTTGCGACAGTCTCCTCCGAAAGGTCAAATCAGTAAACAAATCAGGTAACAACGAGGAACCGAGACACCAGGTCACCGCTTATTCAACAGCTGTCACGCTAGCTATGATTAGCATGTTCTGCTAGCAAGGTGAAAACGAATGACTTCATGGGGGGCTGGGGGTTTGCTGGTGATTACCTTGAAGGGTGGTCGTGGTTACTTTCACCCTTTTGGGTTTGTGAACGCGGCTGAGCGTTTCGATCGGGGCTGTTCACAGTCGTTTCCGCGTGCTGACCGAACAAACGACCCTGTTAGCTGTGGGCAATCGCTTCTGTCTTTACCAGCAGAGTTTTTTTCACCACAACAGCCCCCACATCCTGTTCAGAGAAGCACACACTGTTCCACACGCCAAAAGGAAGAGAAACTGATATTTAAGCAATGGCGCTAATATTGCACCAACGTTATTTTTGCTAATCTTATATTAGCCTCAATCTAAAGGCAAAACATAATAAAATAATAAAAAAGAATGAAAACTAGGTCAGGGTGGGCGGAGCTACACGCACTGCTGATGATTGGCTGACAGAGAATCTTCAGCATCGGTGGTGTCGTCGATCCGCGTTTGTCACACTGTGGAGCTGAACGTTGCTCCGTCCGTATGACACCATCACATCGTAAGACAGTTACCTTCGAAGCTAGCTGATGAGCTACGAATAGCCGGAGTTGTATTTGCTTAATGGTTCATGGCTTCAATAATCAATAGATTAATCAACTATCGCAGCAGCTGTCAGTTGCAGCCCTGATTCAGAGCCGATTTCACCGACTTCCGTGGCTGCTGCAGACACGATGGAATCCTCAGCACGCGAGACATGTCTGCTCGACGGCAGCTGATCCGAGAGGATGAAGCAACAATTCAGCAAATTGCCGACCAAAAAGCGAAAACAGCAGGCGCGAGGGGAGTCGGCATTCTTCAAGTCTGACATAAGGATAATGAGGAACAGATTCTCGGCTCATAAACCGGAACAAGAGCGCTTGCTGACTGCAGCGCTCTGTTCCGCTGTCAGTCAGACGGAGGTCAGAAGAATCAGACGTTTTTCAGACTGTCACAACACAAAACAGAGAAACAAACAGCTTCCTCCTGCAGGGGTTTAAAGTTGACCAACAGTCAGGACACAAACGGGCGGCGAGCGTGATCTTTCAGGGACAGTCGGAAAAAACGACCAAACGGTGGTTCTTGGACGTCATCTTTCCAGCTCGGTTGAAAACACTCAAACGTGGAAAAAGGTTCTTTGTTCGAGCCATCGGGAGAAAAAGACCACGGCAAAGAAAATTAGCATCGAGAGCGAAAGTTAAGCTAGCGGCAATTCCAAACCCAAATTCTTCCATTCCTGGAAATCTCGCATTCAGCTCAGACCTTTTGAAACTCTACAAGGTCCCGTCCAGAGCGATGGGGGTCAATCCTCCATCCGTAAAAACAAACAATAACCCTCCTCGTCCATCAGTGTGCTTTAGTTCAGAAAACCCAGACAAGAAAACCCAGACCGAAAGAGAAGAAAACCCAAACACGGGTCCATCCTTTTGCTCCGAAGCCGCAGAATTTGAATCGGGTGTCTTTAATCAGCGCGTGAAATAAAGGTGATCAAAGACGCTGATGAGCAGGCAGGAGGTCGTTTTTCCTCAGAATAAACCCGACACCGAAAAACAAAACCGAGCAGCTGGAGGAAAATTACAGCTTTGCTTGATTCAACCAGCCCACAGACGACTTCGGGGCCTTTGTGGAAAAGTTGCCAAGAGGAGCGACCCCGGGGAGGAGCGGCCTCTGGGTAAAAGGCGATCTTAATCCCACCTTTCCAAAACTACGGGCGCAACGTGATCCGAGCTCATCATCAGGGCAACGGGGCTGACGATAACGAGCGGCAGATGGTGTTTTCATTAAAGAATTCAACAATCAAGCAAAGATCGGGAGTCGAGTTACGCTCGCTGAAACTGCAACAGAAGCTCACAACTAACTGGGATTTTTTTTTTTATGCTGTTTTATCCAGACTGGAACTAGAAGACACGCGACAGGAAAAGAAGAAACCCCCCGAAAACAACGGCGGAAAGAGAGCAGCTGCCAGAGTTGCTGACGTCATTAGCGGTTAGCGGCTAGCAGCCTGAGCACGTGACGTCGTCCAGTCACACAGCAGCTTCTTTAGCCTAAACAAGTTGGTAAACATTCGACATTTTACTGTATTCACAACACGGACACAACCGCCGCGGTTGAAGCTCCTCGCCACCCAACCATACAGGTCATCTGCAAATGTCTACACCAGCAGCGACCTTTGAGAGCTTCATTACACTTCTATTACAGCTGTGGGTGTGTGTGGGTGTGTTTGTGTGTGTGTGTGAGGTTGGGATTCTGCTGTAGCTGTGTAAAACTGAGCAACACGAGCCTCACCAGAAAATGTGGTGAAGTCGGATTCCAGTCAGCACCAAGGAGCCGCTGAGCATAGCACACATGCTGGTACTTCTGTCTTTGAGAGGACATAATCCATTCTGCCACACACAGCCTTTGAAGTTGTGAGGACCAGCATATTTGTGCAGGAACACACACACACACACACACACACACACACACACACACACACACACCAGAGTAGGTCTTGAGTTTACTGCAAACATGTTACCATGGCATTAGAATCTGTTGCTTTTAGGCATGCGAGGTGGTGAAACAGCCTGTATTTCTGTCACAGTATACACACACTCACACACACACATTTTAAAAAGGGTATGGCAGCTTTTCAGCGTCCTGAAACCCAACCAGAGCACCACTTCTGAAAAACATTCCGTTCCCTGTTCATTCACAACGCCCTCGCCACGACCTCCGCGGGACACGCCGAGACTCCGGGGTCCCACATGTGGTCTGACACCACAAACACGCTGCCTGTTGCTCAAGATGATTACGTTGATTTGGTCTTGGGGCCGCTGATGAGCCGCTGGAAGCCGTGATGGATGTCGGGTCACAGTCATAAAAACCGGCCTGTGGCTGTATGAGAGATCTGCCAGTAGAGGGCGACATAAACCAGACCCAGGATGAAGTCACATGGTTCCATCCTGTGAAGTTAAGGGTTAATTACAGGACCAAACCCTGTCATTTTCTGCTATTTTTACACATTTTGCGCCTCTACAAGGACATGACACTGAGATGAGGCTGAAATGGTAAAAATGTCGACGCTTTAAAGCCGGAAACGACCCGACCTGGAGGAAAATGGACCGACAATGGTCAGATTTTCCCTGAAATCCTCAGACGGCCACGCAGATCTCACGCCGTCTCATTCTCGTCTTTGCCAAATCCTGCGACTCCAGGAGCGCAGGCGAGGGCGCGTGAGCGAAAACCTGCACAAGGTGAGAAGCTCAAAGAAAAGTGCGTCGGAGGGAAACAGACCGTCCGTCTCCATGGTGATTTGAGTTATATTTTAGGATGTGATGCACGTTTTTCCGGCGTCAGCCGCAGCGAGCCAACAGTAGGGGCGGCGAGTGCCGAACAACAGCGAGATGAGGTGGTGCCTGCGCCGCGTTTCCGTGGTGATGAGCGGCAGCATCTGTTAAGGGTGGAAATTCACTGGATGATTTGGTCATTTTTGAAGGAAGCTAACATGGACAGGTCCGACGTGTCCAGTGGGAGGGGGGAGGCCGCACATGGAACAGAACAACCGGGCGGTTTTGTTGCCACGGTTGCAGATCAAACCACACACTGGACCTTTGTTGCGTCAGCTGTTACAAGATGGCCGCCGGATCAGCAGGCAGGCAGCGAGGAAAAATTCCTGCCCAACTTCCCGTGAAAGGGAAACTGCAGCTGCTAACATCTGGCCACAGGCCCGAAGGCCGTCCCGAACCGGCGCTGAAGGGCCGGACCCTCGGGCCAACGGTCAGGACGTCTGCAGCCACGGAGAGATTCAACAGGATGTTTTGGTGCAAAAAGCAGCCGAGGGGAGAAAAAAAAACGTCGGTTAAAGAGATTTTCACAGTTACAGTTTGGGCTAATGTTACGCAACAGGTTTGCTATCTTTACACAAAGGTCGCTGTTATGGCCTCGTGTTTACACATGGCCTCGTGTAAATCACATTAGCATTCCGATTAACAAACTTTTACGAGTGGCAAACACGGAGATTTGCCATTTTTTGTCTTTTATTTCCATTTAATTAAAGGCAAACACATCTGCTGATGTCAAAGGGGGTTAATGTCGGATCTGCACGTCAACGGAGACGTTAGCTTGTGCTAAAGTGGTAGCCCACCGACTGGAGGGTGAGCTAGTCCAAAACAACCCTGTCTGGCTCCTGCACTGGGGTTATATTTATACTTTTATTTTTGGCAGCTACTTTCTTGGCCGTTTTATGGCGTTGGGAGCAGATGAGTTAGCAGCTAGCCAGCTAGCACGAACCAGACTGAAGCGAAGACGCGTTTGACTCCAAACGTCCGTCTGCCGCGTCTGAGGTTGAAGGAGACATTTTTGACGAGATTTTTTTGACAGCAAAAAAAAAAAAGAAGTCGCGATTCATCGACTGACGGAGCAGAAACACAAGAAATTGGATACAAACAGGGAAATACTCAAAATTCTGCAGGACTGAAGTGGATGAAAACACAGAACTCATGAATAACACACACACACACAAACACACACGTGCTGATTTGGTCTGTATTAGCGGGTCTGGGTCATATCAGGACAGGCTGCTGGCTCACACTCGTTCATGGCTATAATGTTTTTTTCTCCTATTTTTCAGCCTCGTGGATATGACATCGGGGCCAAGATTAGAAAAAAGAAAGAAAAGAGAGGGGAAAAAAGAAACTGGCAGCTGTGGAGGGGGCTGGGGGGCTTTTCAAATCGATGACTGCAGCGGGTGCAAAAGGGAACTGCAACAGGAGCATATGAAGCAGCGTCAATCTGTCCCCCCGACACACACACACACACGCACACACACGCACAGCAACATCAAAAACCCGCGCCCATTCTGAGCTGGCAGAGCCCCAGATCGCTGCGGTGCATTCTGGGTAAGAGAGGACAGCTGAGGACACAGGCAGGGACTTTAAGGACACTGCGGTAAGCTGCTCACAACAAGGCAAAAAGAGAGCAAAGATGCAGACCGATGAGGAGGAGAGGAAGAGAGGAGAAGGATGGAGGAATTTAGAAGGAAAAAGAGCAAAGCTCCAGGCGCTCGTTGCCACCGTCCTAACACGAGCGTGACGGTGATTGATTATTGGTATCGATACTTCTTAAAATTAAATATTTATAATATAAATATTAAACCTAATATTAATATTAACATGCAGTAATGCATGCATTAATGTATATTTATTACAACAGAATTTTAGATACTGTAATTGTGTTAATAAAAGAGTGGAATAATATATTAACAATAATAATATGAGAGGACTATGAAGAACAATTTAAAAATATATTAGAATTATAATAGATTTTAATGAAGGCACTTTTTTTGCAATAAAGTTTGAATGCAGAAATAATTCAAATTTTTCCTATATGTTGTGCCAATTCATGCATTTTTAAAGTGATGAGGAGTTTTAACATCAAACTAGGCCAAATCAATCCAATCCAGATTGATCGTTAAACCCTGATCTGAAAAAAGGAGCACAGATAACGAGTCAGTAATGAAATAAGTGGATTTATTTATGGCCTGCCGCTCTCATCACCCACCACCGAGCTAACCGAGTCTGCCGCCGTACCTGATCCTGACCACTGCGTCACTGTCTGTGTGTGTAGGCCGGCGGATTGAAGAGTGTCGCGGCTGAGAACCGAGGGGAATACGTGTTAGCGCTCAGTCTGAGTCAGGAGCCGTCAGCCGTCGCAGCTTCCTGTCAGATGTGACAGACTCCCATACGTCTGTTCAAAGCCAGGTTTACCGTGTCTATTTTTAGGTCTAAACCTCAAAAAAGTGTGTTTACCCGAATGTTTTAGGCTAGTTGTAAAAATGTATATGCAAAAACCGAAGCTAGCATGCTAACTAGCATGCTAACAACTGGTGCAGGCCACTCCCCTTTTTGGGAGTGGCTTGCACCAGCTGCAAAATCTGATTGGTCAATAAATGTTAGTGATAATTCTGTGTTCAACTACAGTAAATAAGCTAAGAGGTTAACGTTTATCTGTGCAAGTATTTATTTTTATCATTTAGCTGCTAAAATGTCAGCTAGTATTTAAGAAATGTTAGCAAAATATTATGGCTTCAGAAAGATAAACAAAATAATCCGATTGATCCAGGAAGCCAATAGTGGCTTCAAAAATGTGATACTGTAGCTCCGCCACTATTCAATTCAAAACAACTGTATTGAAACCCAATTAACGGCTTTTCTTTTGGCATCAACAGTCACATGACCATGATCAATTTTCTGTGCGATGATCGCATGAAAATACTGTACATGCCTTAAAGTAAACTTTTGACAACGCAGCTAAAGCAAAATAAAATACAAAAACTCAAAAGCAAACGTGTCATATCACTGCGTAAACATTATTTTCATATGATGTATTGAAATATTTGATGCTGTTTGATCCAGCTTTTAAAGTATTTGTCTGACTAAATATTGTCTGAAAGCTGAGGTTATCCCTATGCAGGGAGTGTGGAGGCCACACCCACCACGCAATTCCTCCACGTCTGTTCCCCACAGAACCGCAGAGCAAGCCCATAATCTACAGCCACGCCCGGCAACAACAACAAAGACGGCCGATTAAAGAACTGACAGTCGTTACTAAGTTGGGTTGGATTTCGTTCTTTTGGCTCCTTTAAAAGCCCCTTCAGGGGCAATAAATCTGGAAACCGCCCCAACTTTGGTGCGTGAATCCACCACGGCGGTGGCTATTCACAACACAACGCTCAATAAAAGTGTCAGAGAAGATATTCCGTCTACTTTTACAGCAAATGTTCGTAATTCTACATGGTTCCAGGCTGCAGGTCTCATGGCCAAGGTCATAAATATCTGCAGTTTCAGAGGGCTATAAAACAGTAAAACACAGGCCTGGATGATCCTCCCATTTTCCATTTTGCCCGTTTCTCTACAGCAAACTTGGTTTTCCCAGGGAGGCAGGGAGACGGGTGCCAGGCTGCCAGAACCATAATCAGGCTCCAGTTTCCCGGCTGCTTTAGGGAGCAGCGTTAAAATTAGAGAACAGAACAAAGAAGGAAAAGTCAAATGTCAGAGGATTGTAAAGAAAAGTGCCTTAAATGTAAGAGTGAGTGAAAAACACGCAGGAGTGCAAATAGGTCAGTCAGGGGCACCGTAGGAATTACTCCAAAAAGCCCTGTGATTGGTCAGTTGGTCAGGGTGTCTCCCTGGCATAAAAACCCAGGCAAGCTAGGAGCGCTAGCTAGGAGCGCTAACCCTAACCCTAACACAAGAGCTGGTCCAAAAAGACGCTCGTCACTGCAGGTGAACAAGTCATTACAAACGGGTAAAAATCAAGGCTATTCTAGAGGTAAACCTTGTCATTTATCTTCAGGTGAATGTTGTCAGCAACTGGACGTAACTCGTAAGTCGGCCACAGGTTAACCTCGGGGGTCACCCACAGGTAAACCTTGTCAGTTACCTACAGGTGAACCTTAGTAATCACATACAGTGCAGGCTAACCTTGCAGGTGAACATCTTCATTCACCTACAGGGGACCCCAAACAGCCGTAACTGCAATCACTTAATCTGTGACATGGTTAAAGATCTCCTCATCATGTCGTTCACCTGATGCAGCCTAGCTTCTAATTATGCAGCTAATCAGATGTCGAGAGGACAGACTGGGCGTGTTTTCCCTTCTGTTCCAAGCCGACCCAGATGATAAACACACCTGTACAGTAACCGTACTGGTCCCTGGCCTGGTTCATCCACTGTCACTTTCAGTTTAAAGTCCCGTTCTTATCAGCAGCGATAAAACCCGCCAACGCAATAGTGCCAAGGCCAGATTTGCACGTGATTCTCCTGTCATTTTTTTAAAATCCCGGACATACCAATCTGTAAGCAACAGAGGCAACGCACACTACAGGTGACCCAAACTGGCAAATCTCACTCAAACACACCTGCTGGCGGCATCAGCCACAGTGAGCTTCAGCTAGCGTTAGCTGCGCAGTAATAACTACGCTGGAATAAGAGACGCGCTTATCGGTCTTTACATTAAGCTAAACTAGTGAAGCTAGCTGTTAATTTTTCATATAGCTAGCTGGCAAGCATCGATTGGTATGACAACGGCTAGCGTCTGTACGCGCTTCCGCTTGACCCCCCCAGTCTGGAACAGGAGTGACCAAACAGGAAGTGGATGCTAACGGGAATATTCTGGTGGGTTTTCAAGCAAACACTGTAGATTCTAAAACTTTATTAAGGCATCTTTACCGTCATAGGACACAAGCAACCGCGGCTGAAGGACGACAAAAGGGACCGGAACAGAAATAGAAAGGGACAAACGTTCAAATCACGCTCATTACCAGACTTCCTCTTCCGCTAAGGGCTCTTTGGCCCTCCCAAGACAGGCGCGACACGTGCACGCTCGCTTCCACTGTAGATCTGCGGCCCCTGACATCTGAGACCCCAGCAGTTTCATTCCCTCTCTCCGTCTCCTCCTCCTGCTCCTCCTTTCCAAGCCTGACACCGATCCAGCGTTCAAGCAGAACACATATTTTGGCGTCGACCGGACTTTCTTCTCCCAAATACCGGGACTATTTTCAGCCTTTTTTTTTTTCTTGGTGCAGCTGTATTTTCACAAAGCCTCCAAAGTTGAGCAGGCAAACGCTAAGCTAAACACAGCGCCTTCATTCGCGCCCCCCCCCCCCAAAAAAAGTGTTCTAATTCGAGCAAGAAAATATAAAACCCATCTGCTCTTTATGTGGGAAATCCTCAAAGTGAGGACCAAGATGCAGCCGACCAGCTAACGACCTGTTTCCTCGCGTCAGTCCGATTCATCCCTAATTCTGACAGAGCAGGGGTTCTTGGTTGGAGCTCCGGAGAACCATTTCTGCCCACTGGAGGTTCCCTGGGGAACCGAGTTTAGATAGGACTTTGAATTTAAAACCAAACACTCAGCAAAGAAACAGACCAGGAAAAAAAAAAAATCAGTTTTCTAGCTGACAGAAGGTATGCAAGGCATGTGGTCTGTCAGCCTGCCACTAGATGCCGCCAAATGAACTACAGAGGAACTTTTTTTGGACTTGATGGTGAAATGATGAACACACTGCATGGGGCGGTCAGTATTTACCGGTCACATTTCTAGTTTTTCTTGAACGTCGGCCCCTGAATTTGGGCGGGGTCTGAAAACCAGACATCAGAGCCAAAGGTTTCACGTCTTGCTCTACGCTAAAGCTAATCATCTTTGTTTCCTGATTCCCTTCTTCTTCCTTCTGATCTGCAGCTGCCAGATCAACTAATATGATTTTTTTTTTTTTTTGCCAAACGACCTTTTTTAGGGATTCTGGGCCATGTCACATGACTCATTACAGAAGTGAAAAATAAGAAACACACATGGGTTTTATTATTCATCGCGCTCTCTCGATCCTGAAGTGTGGAGCCGAGTCTCTGACTCAAGGTTTGGATTCACATTAGGCTGAGGTCAGATTTACAGGAAGGGAATGTGGTCATAACATGTCCTCGGGAGAACACTGTGTATGTGTGTGTGTGTGTGTGTGTGTGTGTGTGAGAGAGAGGCCGTAAAGTAGGGCGGCGAGTCCAGCTGAAGCCTCGTGCACAGCTGTGCCTCCAGAAAAAGGCCCTTTTGTGTTGCTACATCCACGAACCCAGAAGGAGCATAAAAACCAGAGCAGAGAAAGTTCCTGGAACAGTTTGGACTTGCGGACGGACGCCGGGCACAGAGCAGGAACTGCACATACCCGGATCACCTGATCGCAGCGCCAGCAGGTTTGGTCGGCGGAGGAAAGCGGCTAATCTTTCCAGGCTACCTGGCGGTCAGAGGAAACTCCTTCTGCATCCTGCAAACGTTGACTTTCTCTTTGAATAGCCTGGATAACATTTAAACAACATTTAAATCCTTTTGATGTGGAAATAAGCGTTGATTCCTTGAAAAAAATGAAACTTGTGAAGAGTAGCGAAGAGGTGCCAGAGGATGCGCACAGGTTTCTATTTTAATTCTGGTTCTTTTAGAACTGTTGGGTGGCTGGAGGCTCCTCTACCTGAGTGGAGGAGCTCAGTCAGACGGAATGTAAAGCCTTGCCAGGGCTCCTAGTTTATGTTTCACTTGACTAACGGCCCCAGTTAGCAACAGCCTGCAAACAATACATCAGCGATTCTTTCCCAGATATTCTGAAGTCGTCCTCAAGCAGAAACAGCTAACTGGACAAGCGGTAGCCTGGACGACACGGCGCAAAACTCTGATGACCGTTTTAACAGATGTGGAGGAGTTTTACAGGAATAAAAGCCTAAATAAAGGACAAACTAACCACGGGAGGCTCCGACTGAAGGAGCAGCAACTCAACTTTCAGGCTAAATTTAGGATGAGCCGAGCTGTGACGCAGTTCTGTGCAGAACAACTCAGAGCGCCACCCGGAGAGCTGGGAGAAACGGGAACAAACATCACAAATCTGCACTAAACCATCAACTGGAATGAGCCAAATCCCGGATCACACAGCTGACACAGGCTCGTTGCCATGGCGTCAGTGGTGGGCTGTGACAATGTCCGAGACGATCTCGCTGTTTGTTCTTCTGGCAGAAATCAAAAACGTTTCAGAAAAATCAGACCGCAGATTATCAGAGAGGCGCTTTCAGTTCCAGCAGGACCTCAGGAAAACGGGCTGAACTGGCGTCGAGCTCCTTCTGGAGCGCTCAAAACACTTCCTGTTGCTTCTAGAGATGATCACAGATGCTGCTGACGCCTGTGTGCAGCAGGAAGAAGCTCTCCATCTTCAACGGGAAGGAAGCGATGAGACGCACATCCAGTCGGCTATTTTGGTGCAGGGAGCTAAATGAGTCAGCAGAGGAGCGGCGGGTGGAGAGAGAGGAGGAAAGGCCGGCAGGACGGATGGCAGATGGGCGGCGGGAGGAGAGAGGAGGAAAGTGCAGGGCTGAACTATCGCCGGAGTTCAGAGGCCCTTTCAGACAGCCGGGTGACGTAACCTTGTGTGTTTGCTTGGCAGCGGGACAGCTGAGGCCACGCAGCGCCACAGAAAAGGCCTTACGTAACCCAGCCGAGCAACCGTCAAGGTGAACACACCAGGACGGAGCCCGGCGAGTCGTGACGGTCGGATGGGAACCAGGAATAAAGAGCGGAATCAGCAGAGAAGCTGTGGGAGGAACCGGTGAGGTCCATCTCATCCCTACGGGACAGGAAGTGAGCAGAGAAACCTCGGCATATCGCCTCACACTCTTCCTCATCTCGTGTCACTTCTGGAGTGTCTGAGCGGGTTCGTCTGGAGTCTCGTCAGTCGCCGTGAAACAGAGTTCAAATTTACCGCCAGACCCGTGATCAGACCGCGGAGCTTGGCCCGCTGGGCGGTCTGAAAGCCCCGTCCTGAACTGGGCTGCTTTATCACCTCTTCCCCTCCCCAGTCCAGGAGGTGCTGGTATTCCTCGGAGATCGTCGCACGCCTCTTTGCCCCGGCTCGCCCCGTCGCTCGGACCGAACCGCAGAGCGGCGCCGCCGGGGGCAGAAGAGCGGAGATGAAGGCTTTTACACTTTGTCTCTCCATGAATAATTCAGCCTTTTTTCCAGCCTGGGAGCAGACTGGTCTCAGCATGAACACCCACAGCTACGCACCCACTTCCAGGAGGCTCGGAAGCTCGTCATTCCCCACGCTAATCCACGCCACATCGGCGCAGGAACCCGCGCAGCCACTCGTCAGTAATCCCGTTCCCAGGACTCATGGACTGAATCTGGGCCTCCGAACCCGATCCGTAATTGAGAAAATCTCTGGAAAACGTTAAAACCGGAGCCGTAGGTGTTTTTTACAGGCCTTATAAATCCTTTACAATACGAAAACAGCTTTCGGAAAACCCTCCAAAATGTGTTCTGCAAAGATTTCCAAGCAAATTCACCTGTAGTTAAGAGTCTTATTTTGCTACTGAGGAATCCAGAAACAATTATCGGAGAACAATCATGGTTCTTAGTGAAGGTTTTCAGACCCAGAAGAACTGTGGAAGAAGCTCCAAACATGCTCCATAGAAACCCAGAGTTTGAGCCCCAAACAAGCAGAAAAACCTCCTTTGAACAGGAAGAAACCCTGAGCAGGACCAGGCACATGTGCGACTGTTACTGCAGCAACTTATTTGGTTCCCCAAAAACAGCTGAAACACCGAGAACTCCGCTAATAGCGGAGCTCTCATCCGTCCAGCCTGGACAACATTCCTCCACTGATCTGGTTCAGGAACCAGTCAGAGAACTTCCACAGCCAAGACAGAGGACCACTTAAAGCGATCAGCGTTACAGTCATATGATAGAGCGCTGCGGCTCCCCCTCTGCAGGCTGGAAGAGGATTACGCTACAAAAGCAAGATTAGCGATAGCCGAGGCTACTTAATGTGTAATGAAATAAGCTTAGCGGTGTCTGATTATCAGGTCTTAGCAGGAACCCTGACGCGGCGCTTTTGTCACATTGCTGCCTCGTCTGCTGAGATTCAGCTTTCCTTCATGACCAGATGCTGTGCGACGCGCCAGGCGGGCGCGGGACGGCGTAGGATGCTAACAGGAAGTCTCGGCGGTCTGCCGTGCATTCTCGTGGAACTGGAAAGCTCGTCCTGGATGTGTTCCCTTCGCTGCAGCTCTTGCGTTCCCAAACACGGCAACAAGCGGAATCCCAAAACTAACGTTGAGATGACGAGAGGAACGTCAAGCGGCTCCAAAGGCCGCCGCTTCCTTCATCTTCGTCATCTCTGATCCACAATTAAGATCTATAACAACGCCATTTAGCGTTCAGACCCACTACGGGTCCTGCGAATCAAACACTGTGAAATTGCCTTTGTTAGCGTGTCTACGGCGACTGGGTGTTGCTTTTTGATCTTCTGGGCTCTGAGGTCGATACCAGAGGGAGCAGCAACATTCACGCGCTAATCAAATGAAAAAATATAAAAGGTCGACTTGCAAGACGAGCGCCGGCACCCTGCCTGGCTTTTATATTGGAAAAACATTGCCTGGCATGCTTTATGTGTACGTGTGTGTGTGTGTGTGTTTGCTCTCTTCACTGAACTTTAAATTTGTATGCTGCGGCAGCACCAACCTCTGTGATCACCAACTGTGTTTTCCAAACCACGGGGGTCCGTCTTCAGGAAAGAGTCAGTGAGCTTTTTTCTTTGCTGCCAAAAAACAAACACACACACACACACACACAAACCCTCATACTTCTATCTTTGTAAGGACTTTCACAGGCATAATAAGCAGTATGTGCAGCCGCAGACTTTAACCCTAACCAACCCGACGAACGCCCTGACCCTGACCTGAACCCAGTCCTCACCCCAACCCCTCAAACCAAGTCTTAACCCTCAAACCGGCCTTTGAAGTTGTGAGGACCAGCCAAAAATCCTCCCTTTCCAAAAATGTCCTCACTTTTCCAGTAGAATGAGTATTTTGGTCTTCAGAATGCAGCAAATAGAACACACACAAACACGATCCAGGCTGCTTTGCCAGTGTGGCAATTAAAGCTGTCGATCATCCGAAGCGAGGCATGTTTACGGCGCATGGCTGAACTCAGATCAGCCTGAGGCCACGTTCCATTCTTCTTATCAATCTTTGCTTTGGTGCGGAGCTGCTACTCAGCCGGCCGCTGCCATGCATTAAACATCATCTACATAAATAAAAGAATAAATTGTGTTTTTTCCTCTCTGCTCTGACTGCGTCACTAGAAAACTGGACACTTCTTAACTCAGAGATGCAGGAAGCTGCAGGAGCTGCTCAACCTGCTGTTTTTACCTGAAATACCTGCTCCTAGACCTGCACCGGTTTACGCTTTTAGCATTCAGCGCCGCCGAAGCTAATCTACATCAAAGACAACAAGACCTAGCTGCTTTGATCCTGTTCATTCAGAAAGTGCCACCAAGAAAGCCTGGGCCAAACTAAAACCGCTGATATTTACCGGATTAACCGCTGAACAGTCTGGGACTGGGAGCTGTGGTTTTTCCACTTCCAAGAGCAAAAAAAACAACAAAAAAAAGTAAAATCTGCTTCTATTTACGTCTGAGTCACTTCCTCCAAATCTGGCTGAATCATCTGATTACTCTGACATCAGCGCATCTAATTAATGTGTCTTCTACAGCGACACAAACCCGCATAAACAGCATGTTTGCTGTTGCGCAGCTGGGCTTTGAAACCGACTGTCAGGGTTTACAGGACTAAAAGGCTGTGATTGCACACTGCCGTTGCTAACAGACAAAATATTTTAGATCATTTTGCAATGAAACAGAGGTTTGTCCCAATAACTACTCGCTCTGTATTCAGCCCATTTTCTTTTTTTGCTCTTCAAATGATTTTAACCTGAACAGACAACTGCAGGAGCACGCACGCGCACACACACACACACACACGTACCGACACGCTGCAGAGAAAAAAGAAGTGACACAGGAAGAGAAAGCAGTGAGGAGGCGGAGTAACCGCAGGTTACAAAAACAAGGACTCGTCTTTCATCTATAACCACCAAAAAAAGAAAAATGTTAAAGGAGGAGAGAAGACAACTTCCTCCCCTCCGTCTGTCTGTCGTACGACATCATCAGAGATGTGAAGGTGGGAGGAGAGCCACGAACATAGATGAAGCTTCTGTCGTCTGAGTTGTGAGGCCCAAACGTCAGCAGCACCAGTACTACCAGTACGACCAGCACCTGCTGCTATTAGCTCCCGTTGTCACTTTGAAACGTGTTTAAGTTAGAGATTCAGCGAAGAAAACGAGGACCTTGATTCTTAAAAACGAGCTAAAAAAGGTCAGAAAACATGAAAACCATCAAAGGTTTGAAAAAAGAAAAAGAGGAGAAAGGAAAAGAAAAAGGTGTTGCCTCTAACGTTGGATCACTTCTAACACTTTAGCTAGTGCAGTCAAGCTAAAGCTAATGTTAGCGCACAAGTCTCGTCGGTCGAGAGAGACTTGAAGGCTCTTAAAGACATTATCTCGACGTTAAGAGCTGCTAATGCTAATGTAAACTGATCAAAATCAAAAGGGGGGAACATTATTTATCTCATTATTGGCAAAACTGGGACTTTTTCTCACATCTGAAAAAAACGCAAGGCAGCAGCAGTCAAAACAAGTTCTGCTTTCAATTAAGCACGTAAGAATCATTATTTAGGCAAAAGTCCTTTTAGCAAACACAGCTCAATCATGTCATGTGACGGAGCCCAGAGCAGAGAAAAAATAAGTGCTTTTAAATGCGGTGAGAACCAGTTTGGAGCTTCTGCTTCAATAAGCCATTCTGTTTAAAGAGCACGCTGGGAACGCCGTGCTTTCCCCATCAGTTGCGCTGGAAACACAAGGTGCGTCTTTCGGGGGGTGATTGCAGAAAAACGTTTTGGTTTGTTACACAAACTCACTTTCATTGAGTTTACCCAGCTGACACGCTCCAACACGCAGGACGGAGGGAAGAAACAGGAGAATCCTCTGCTGGGCGCCGTCAAATTAAAGTAGGATGCCTTGTACCGACGTACGTATGTTAGCATCCGGGCTTGGCAGGATCCCGGTTAGCATGCTGCTACTTCTTCAGCACAGACTGCTGCTGATGACCTTCGTATCTGAAGCGTGACCACGAGAGCAGCCAAGATGGTCCCTTTCACTGCGGCTGTCTAACAGCTGAACTACAGAGGACGTCCCCGTTGTTTACGTAACCGGCCCGGAACATCTAAAATTAGCGTAAAAACGGGAAAACAGAGCAGTCAAAATGTGACGTTTTGGTGTCGAGCGTGTGTAAAACTGAAGCCGCAGCGGGACGGAAACTTCAGGACACACAGATAACAACACCTCTCCCGAGCACCGCCAAAACAGCCGTCACGATGCGATGGATCCAGCAGCCACGCCTGGTCTGATTGGTCTGCCTTCACCGACCTGCGCTGGTAAGATAAGAAACAGCCGGTTTAACTGCTGATTACCTGGACCACCACCGCAAATCAAGATGGACGCCACACCATCAGGTCCTCCACCACCTGAGGCTCCAGGCTAGTTTGACTGGCTGATTCCAAATCCCTCTGCTTCGGTCACACCAGTCAGAAAATCACTGATTTCACAAAAAAGGGAAATGTGCTTTGATCTGATTGGATGTTACCCGGGCCTCTGTAGTTTAGATTTTAGGTTTCCCAGCTTCAGTCGGGACTCCGCTTCATGTGTGACGCCTCATATTTTAATAATCTGGTGAGATTTTAAAAGAGTGTTTTTAATGTGGGTCGGCTTTGAAAGCTGTGGCTTTGATCAAAGCACCGCTCCTGATATTTACACGTTTCATCTCAAATTCGTTCTGATTAAACAAACACACAAGCAGAATCGAAAGAATCAAGCAGCAGCAAGCGGAGCAAGAGTGTTTTCTCCTCCAGGATGATTTCATGATGACTGAATTTATGGCTGCTGCACCTGGCAGAGGAGGAAGATGAAGGGATGAGGAGGAAGAGGAGCCGCACTCCTGTCTGCCCCTTCAACCTGCCACGAGCCTCTTTGACTGGCTCCTGTTACCTGTAGCGTGTTACCAAAACCCCCACGGCCGGAACGCCCACTAATGAGTTTAGCTAATGAGTTTAGCGTAGTGCTGCTTCCACCAGACATCAACCGGAATTCACAGTTTTCCCGAAACACTTCCAGGCTGGACGACTCCAAGGCCCGAGCCCACATGTATAAGACCGCACCCCTCCCATCCCCACTACAAAAGGCTCATTCTTTGAATGCTAACAGAGCGCGTGGGCTTTCTTCTATCAACCAAAATAGACGAATGTCCTCGTAAACGCATCATATGACGACTTCCTGAGGATCGTATGTCGGAATCATCCGCTGGGCTAATTCCATTTAATGTCCAGTTCAATAATATCCTTTCCTCCACACGTATCCGAGCCTCGGGGATGTAACATGAGCTGATTTTCCAGCAGACTGGAGGTGCATCTGCGACACCAAGTGCTGCCTGGAGGGCCCACAAAGACCCACCGCGGTGCCAGAAAGGGAACGAAACCTTGACAAAGACGCTTCCATTAACACATAATGAGCTAAAAGAGCCCGCGAGTCACCGCTGTTAGCGCAGAACTCACTCCTTGCGGCCGCGTCAGGCCTGGAAACCAGTTTGCTGCAGTGGCCAAACACCAACATCAGACACTCACAGTCAGAAGAGTCTTGGAGGCCTAGATTAGATGTCAGATTGGAGCCGACGCCGTTTACCGGATGATTAAACCAGAAAAAGACAGATGGTAACAAAACTACCGAAAGGGCAAACCACATTCATCTCACAACCGTGACCTCAGTCCATTTTTATAAATAGATTTCTGAATTTTTGGGTTTAAAGTCAGCACTCAGGCTTCTAACCTGAGGTCAAAGGTCGTCTCCCATGCTGATCTCTTGCATCAGAAAACCCCATTGTTTGAAAATGTCATTAGATGACTGGTTCAAGGCTGAACGGACTGGACTTCAGTGGAGGGCAAAGGTCAATGTCAGCAGGAAAGATGGAAAAACAAACATCCAATATTCAGTAGTCATTATTCCAACTTTTTTCAGCTAAACCACCACCAGCGCTATAAAACCTGCAGGAATGTCTTATTTTATTTTCATCTAATTATAGGATTTAACAGTAAAAAGAGTAACTGCCGTAATTTTGCTAATATGCCACGGGACTCTTTTATTTTAGGACTCAAACGAAGGCCTTCATCAGCACCGAACACAGGCCTCCTCTTCTGTTTAATACTGCCAGTGAGATAAAAGGGCGGGGTGTTGCCAGCTTTCAAACTGTGCTAACAAGTTCCAACACATACAAATATCACGCACATCCACGCTAGCTCTACACGCCAGAGACATTAAAAGGCAAACAACAGAACTTCAGCCATACTAGCGTTAGCTTAGCTTGTCCACAGGCGACCCGAAACGCCCTCAACTTGAGGATCGCTGCTGCCTTCACGGACTCCTTGAAAATTCCTCCGCTGCATGATGCAATGCAGTGGAGGGATTCACTGACGGCTTTGAGAAAATTAAAAATAAATGCTAACAGAGTGGTGTTTCAGGAGGGAAAAAAACTCATGCACGGACCCCCGGATGCTGCAACGTATTAACAATTATTTGAAATGAGACGCAAAGTAAAATACGTAAACGCAAAATAACCAATGTGTTGGCAGGACCGATAGAAGAGTAAAATATGTTAATTCTCTTGCCTTTTTAACATAATTTAAATAACATTCCAAATTCTGGGATGTGATTTTTTATTTTTTTAAAAATCCCACTTGCTGTGCCACTTCGCCGTGACGTACCCTGGAAGTTTTCTGACAGCCCCTGAAGGCATCGTTGCTTACTCTCACCTATCACGCAGGTGAGCCAGGCCACGATCAACCGTTATCTTCTGTTCAGAAGAGAAGGAATCTTAGGTAAACGCTGCTCAAACTATAGAAATCACGACAAACTCAGTCGTGTGAACTTTTTTAAACCAGATGCTGAAGGAGGGGGTCGGAGGAGCTGACGATGCCCCAAATCAGCAACGCGAATAATCCGCCTTAAAACGCATTTCTGAACCAGATTTCAGGCCGCAGGAGCCTCTGGGTCCAGATCCGTTACTCCAAGATGCTGAGATGCCCGAGGTAACTGGAGAAATCCAAACTGGAGCCCAGGAACCAACTCCCCCCAGTCGGGCAAAAAATGCGCTGGTTTTCTCCCAGCACAGGGTCTACTGACGGAACCTCCAGTCAAACACAAGCCAGTTTAAGACATAAAACAATATGTATCTACTAAAACCCCCAAAACATAAATATCTTAGCCCGACTCTCAGTATCTGGAGGCAGACTTTAATTCGGCTCAGCTCAAATGTGTCGCAAATGTAATCCAAACGTGACTTTTAATTAAATTCCTGATATTTCACGACGTTTTAAAAGCTCGCTGGGTCCGAGGCGGCGGCTTCAACTCTTTAAAAGTTTAGAATTTTGCAGCAATCGAAGAGGAAAAAATGTTTCCCGAATTCCCACAGAGGCCGGGCTGATTCTGGAAAGATCCAAGTCCGCTTCGGCCCAGAACCAGGCGTCCGCCGGTCCGAGCAGCAAAGCCCCGGAGCGCAAACGTGAACGCAGCTCGGCGGAGACCGGAGGGCGTCAATCACAGAACCGCGACAACGCGGAACCGTGGAGCATGAGCTCCGGAGCGGACCTCCACCTGGGCGCACCGCTGTCAAACGCGCAGTTTACGGGGGAGGCTGTCAGAGCTCAGGCTGCTGTCAGAACACCACAAAAATGGCTCTTACCGCATCAGCCAGGCGGAGCAGGAGTCCTCCGGTCACTGGGAGCCCCGGTGCCCGCGCATTCCGCCTCTGCTGCAGCGGGGGTCGAGCTCCGTTCGGCGGGACTGAAGGGGGGGACACGCCGCCAGAACCTAACCTGGAATGACCCGCGTCGGTGCAAATCAGGCGACAGCGCGGCGTGCGCGCGCGCACACGTAAGAGCGTGTCCGTGGGCTAACTGTGCGCGCAGTTCTGACGGTCCGGACCCGCAAACTTCAACATGGAGCCGCCGACGGTGACAGTTGCGGAGGTTCGGCCGGGATCCCGAGAGCCGATTCGCAAGCAGGAACCGACCGAAATAAGCCTCGCCCTGCCACGAACTTTTTTTCTTTTTTTTCTCGATGGCGGTTGGCTGTCAGGACTGTAGGCCTGCTGCAGCAGACAGGAAACAGGGTTGCAACAGCCTGCCTGGAACAGCAGCAGCAACGGCGTCTATCCTAAATATTACCTGCTGTTTACAAAGTGGATATTGTGGTTTTCCGCCAAATGTAAAGGCCTGGAAATAAACTTTAACGTGTAAAAATACATTTCCCTGAACAAAGGAAAATGGCTTATGTAAATAAACTACAAATCACGCTGACAGTCGTACCTAAACAGTTCTACCTTCTGAGGGTTTTTTTTTTTTTTTTTTTTTAAAAGAATTTTCCTTTGTTAACGTTTTTCTCAGATATTTTTCCAGGTTTTTTCTCGAGGGGCTGAATTCCTGGCAGCGACCTGGATCTGGCAGCAATGACAGGCGTCGTGACGCGTTCAGGGACACTTAACTTTTCATTTTGTAACCAAGCCACACATCCCGTGTACGTGTGACTTCAACAGACCCTCAGAATATTAAAAAGGCGACTCACGAAGCACGTTTTACTGCCCTATGGAGAAAGAGTTTCTAAGCCAACGGGTTTGGAACGCCACAGACTTGGTCCCCGCCCTCCCAAAGCCACATCAGAGCCCCCCCAGTGGTGTAACACCAGCGAGGTATTTACACGCTTTCCCATTTCATGGCTTTTTTCAAACCAGAAATTTTCCAAAACCTGATCAGAGACCAGGTCCCTGAACCTAATCCCACCTTGTTTGCGTTGATACACTGACCTTTGACCTCTGTTTGCATTATTCTCGGTCATGGCGGCGTCTGCTCCCTCCTCCTCCTCCTCCGTCCTTCACAGCCTGGGTGAAAGTTGTCACGTTATATTGGCAAACTGGATTTTCAGTTAGCAACAAGGCGCTCAGATTAACGCAGCCTGCAGGCCGATTATAACCAACGGGCTTCAAAGTCTGCCTCGTGCTGAAACAGCCGCTCGCTGCAGGCCTCTTTGCTCACCTTATCTCACCTCCGCTGTCTGTTTGGAAGCTCTCCAAGTGTGTGAAACAGCGCCGTGGTGTGCGGGCAGTTCCGGCTTTTATCTGTTAAGGCTGGAGTGAATAAGGATAAAGAGGAATTTTAAGTTAGTGGAGGTGCTGGACGCCGCATAGATACTGGTTTTAAAAGAAAATGAAGCCTTTTTTAAAAAAAAAAACAACAAAAAACTAGGGTTGTATTACAGCGTGCTACGAATAGCATTAGCAGCGTTTACACTGCAAGCAGTTTTTCCAGCAGCGTTAGCTTCAATCCACAGGGTGACTGGTTGACAAAAGTGGGGGGAAGTTAGACAGGGAAGATGCATCCTTTACAGCTGAAGCACAGAGGGGCAGAACTTGTTTGCTTTGGACGCGGTTCAGAAGATCTCCGCGTGGAGGAAAGGTACTGAAGATAACATGTCCAATCATGAAAACCTCTCACGAGCACGGAGGAAGGGCTCCAGAGGCCAGGAGAGCTGTTCTGTCGACATCGCTGGACCCCTTTGGTCTCAGTTTGAGGACTTTGCAGGTCTTTGCAACATCATTATCAGCCCAGCTGGACCTGGCGTGACGCCGGCGTGGGCTCAGGTTGTGGACCAGATGAAGCCCTGAGGTCCGAACGGCCTCTGACGCGACCTTGCACACAATCTGCCATTTTGTGAGGAGAAAAGTGCAGATTTTTCTCCTTGCCAAGTTAGCTGAGACATCCCACTTTTCCGCCTCGGGAACAACGGTATGGTTGTGGGTCAGGTGAGAAGCGCTCCAGGGCTCTGATTGGTCGACAGGGAGTGGAAAAAGGAAGTTGATCCAGGAGCTTCTTGTCTCCTCAGTAGCTCCTCATGCTGACGGCACAGCTGGACGTCGAGCATCAGGACATCAGGAGCATCTGTGAACAGCAGCCAGATGAGTTGAGCTCGAGTAATTACTGCAGCCACATCTGTTCAGCTGTGATCCAAAAGAGGCTCCTTCATTTCCTCGGTCACCTCTGCAGCGCCTGCAGACAGTTTTTTCAGGAAACGCATCGTGCTGCTTTATAAACACTGTTGGATAGTGGAGTAAAGAACAGAATCTTTTCATTTTCACAATAAAAAAGACCTTTTTAAGCATTTCATCTCATTTGGTTCTGATGTTCGCTGGAAAGCTAAATTAATATCATAACAGCTGATCGCTGGTGTTTCTCTAGCTTAGTGCTGCCCTCTTGTGGCAGCACAAAGATGGAGCGCCGTCGTGCACATTCTCCTGAGCGTGCAGAGAAAGAAGAAAACAACACAGGGTGCTGAGACTGAATTCTGCATCACTGTGGGTGCTAGTGTTTCTACGGTAGCCCAGAATGGACAGATTTCAGCACATATTTCTGACAGTTTTACTTCCTTGTTGAAGCATTATTTCCTCTTTTACTACACAAAGACTGACCTGCTCAGAATCACCCAACAGGTAAGACATTCCCGCCAAATTAGCATCAGCCAAAACTTGGAAATCATCAAAAATTAAACGCCTTTATTTAAGGTAAATACAGACGTAGCCTTGAATGGCGCCTGAATTTAAACTTTAAAAACACTTTTAAAAACTTCTGTTGTGCGAGACAGAACGCGCTAGTGATGCGGGCGTCCAAATCTGCCTCTTTCTTTCATCCTGGGCGCCTCCTAGGCACACAGGTTACTATCCTAGCAGCCCAGACACAAAAATGGGAATAAGCCCTATGGGCGTGCATGCCCGACCCGCATATCAAAACGTGCGTTCGGATGACACAGACGTGTATTTGCAATTTCGAGGCCCTCCAACAAACGGGCCCTGAAAAATCCTCCAAAAACACCAAAAAACAGAGGCTTTTTTTTAATAATCCTGTGTGCCTCCTAGGTTACTATCCTAGCAGACACAAAAATGGGAATAATACACCAAAACGTGCGTCTGGATGAGTGGGTGGTGTGTGTGTGGAATCTGCAGGCCCTAGGCCAAATGGGCCCCGAGAAATCCCCCCAAAACTGAAAAATGTCCCCACAAGACTAGAAAAACACAAAACCACTAAAATTCAGGCCCCGTAGGTCACACAATAACAAAACATACATCAAAACGTGCAGCTCGGTCAGATGGATGTGGACCTGTGTCCTCGGCCTCATAGCTATTACGATGTCTGATAAATTCCAGAAAAACTCTATAGGCACACACTGACAGCTGCAGCATGACGTCACTGGGTGCTGCTGTGAGAGGAGAGGGGAGGGGCCGCTCTAAATGTTGATGGGGGTTAAGTATGGAGCGTTTAACATTGAACACCACTAAAATCTCGAGCCCCGTCGGTGGCACATTAATAAACCATACACCAAAACGTGCGGATCGGTGCCTTCAGCTTACAGTGTCCGGAAAAATCCCAGAAAAACTCTGAAAAACCTAACAGGCGTAGTGTCATGTCACTCGTTTCTAACTGTATGGGGTGAGGGGCTGCTGACCCTACATGTGTTGACGGGGATTGATGGGGATTATGTATGGTGGGTGGGCAGGGAGCCAGAGTGGAGGCACACTGTCACAATTTCTGTGGAATTGTCTAGTTCTTTCTTGTTCTGTCCATAAAAGCATCCCAGTTCGGTGTGAAGTCTCCGTCTCAGCTGTGATGGGTGTCGGCCTGAGGCTCATTTCTGTGCTCATGTCTCTTCAGCAAGGCCAGTGTTCCCCTTTTTGTAAATGTCGGGTGGATGTTTGTTTGTTCTTCTGGAGAGAGAAGGCCTTTTCACTTGTGTAGCTTCGGGTGTCTCGGGCACCTGGGAGGTGGTGCTGCCCGACGCCATCCTGGGCTTTCGCGGTTCTTGTGTGCTGGTCCCGTTCACTTCACCATCCCCGAGCAAATGGACCGAGACCTGAAGAACTGCTCGGAGGGTCCGAGTCCCTGACGGCTCTTTGGTCATCAGCTCACGCATCCTCACAGGTACCGAATCCCTGACTGATCTGGCGGTGCCGAACCTGCCGACGACCTCGCAGAGGTCATGAAATCTGCTGTTTCAGGGCAAGATGGTCGGAGAGGTGAAGAGCTATGACTGCACCACGGGGCTCCCCGGGCTGTCGGAGGAGAAGGTCTACGTCTCCTTCCTCAGGCTGGACTGTTCCAAGGTCACGTCCACCAAGCCTGCCCACGTTTCTCTTCAAAGAGGTACAAATCAGCAACACGACGCCGTTCAGCCTCGTTACCATGGAAGAATTAAAGAATCAACCATCAAAATCAACCGGACGCGTGGTTTTAAGACTTTAACGCAGTTTTTAAAGCATCCATGTTGAAAGAGAAGAAAAAGAGAGAAAAAAATAAAAGGGTCACTAGATGGCAGAAGGGTGCTTCATCACATATGAGCACACACACACACTCACACACACTCACACACACACACGGTGTGTTTCAACCAGTGACACGCGGTGAGGTTGGACATCATCAGGTTGGACAAACATATCAACCCTACAGGCGATCTTATCTAATATGTGACTGGCAGCGGTTAGCGGGTTATGTTTAAGGTCTCATATCTGCATTCTTTACACATACAAACTGGTAGAATTTTTCATTGTCTTCTTTTAGTTTTAAAAGTTTTTAAATATGTAATTACGTCCATTTCGAACGTAAGGCCAGGCGAATGGAAAAAATTAATGACTTCACTTCTCGCTAACTCTTAATTGAGGCAGTATAGCAGCGCGTTGTCACTGACTGCAGCCGCTGAATCATAACAAGAATCCTTGGGACCACCAGCGCCCCCTAGCATGAGGTACCAGCACTGCACGCCTCACCTAGTGCCTCTTTTTACGCGTTTTATGATCGCTTAGCACAAGAAACGCGTTCCACACATAGTTGTTGACAAAACGCTACATTATATATTATATACATCAGCTAAACTATGAAAATTTACGTCATATTGCGAGAGGCAGCGATACGGTCTCACTACAGCAGGTAAGGCACAGTCAGCCGAGTCATTGCGCAATCCAGGTGACGTAGTTGAACGCCCGCCGGTAAATGTGAAAATTCTGCGATTTTAATAACAAGTAATCTAAAACTGGTGAACATAAGTGGTAAATATCAACGTGCAACCCCTCCACCACAGCCCTGCCTCGCCCCCCAGCTGGACGGCGTGCGTCTGCTTCGGGAGGGGGAGCTGGTGGAGCTGCAGTGCTCTGTCCTTGTGTCCTGCCCTGACCTGCCCCCCTCTATCACCTGGCTCCCCCAGGACGACGTCATCAGCCAGCAGACCCGCCTCCAGCAGGTGGCGCTCATCTGATTTCCTGAGAAAAGCCTCTCAGACATTTATCTGTCGTTTATTTAGATGTCTCTCTTTGATCAACCAGAATGAGGATCAGCTGTTGACCTTGACGTCCACGCTGACCTTCATCGCCGGCCTCGGCCAGCCATCACAACCAAAGCATCACGTGCTCCGCCTCCTACCCCCTGCTGAACAGCTCCCTCTCGTGGCCTTCGGCCTCCACCCGCGTCCTCAGCGTCCCGTGTAAGTCTTGATTGCTCAGCTTCACGCCGTCTGAATGCTCCAGTTAGCTTCCGTCCAGCTCTTCCTAGCTGACTCCTGTTTCAACTCGTTTATTCCAACATTTCTGAGCTTGTCTTGACTTGAATCTGATGATGATCACTTGAATGAGGTCGTCATGGTATTTCATTTCAAATATTTCATCATTGTTGATGCAGACAGCATAATGCGGGCGGAATTTAAGGGCAGGAATTTCACCTTCACCTAAAGCTGCTGTGCTGAGTGACTGTTGTTCCAAAGATGCTCCCAGGTCCATGGAGGCCACGCACCCCAGGTTAGGATCTGAGATACAAACCCTGACGTTCATTTGCTCAAGTGATGCTAACCCGCTGGTTAGCATCTACAGCTGGTACAGAGTCAGCGGCGCTGGACAAGTAATACACGTGGTTACCTGCTCTTAGCTACGCCTCCGCTCCCACACAGCTCCTGCAACAAAGTGCTTCCTCAAGGTCTGACCATCGGTTCTTCAGTTCGCCCTGGATCCCTTTAGCATGTTCACTTCATCCTCCTGAGATCTGATACGTTCATTTACGTCCTGATATAACAACCATTAAAAGGGTTGGAATGCTAATGCTAATTAGCTTTAGCTCAGCGATAATTCAGGATAAAAACCAAGGCCCGACGTCTGATCGCCTCTCCTCGCCACAGCTGATCAGGCAGGGCCAAGGCGAGGTGATGGTGATGGTCTCGTCGTGAAGGTGCACAGACACCAGAGGTGAGCAATTCCCTGCTTTCCCTGTGTGTTTAAACAGCTGTCTGGTTTGGTGGATGATCTTCTCCTCCTCCTCTTCCTCCCCAGGCTCTCCAGGAGGCTGAAGATGAGAAACTTTTTACCTTTTAGAATTTTGACATCCAGCGACGTCACAGTCGAGCGCACGCCTGGTCTCGCAGACAGGAAGTCGGGGTGACTAATCGCTCAGCGTTTCATTTTTCATCTGACAGAGGAGTCTGGCCTGCAGCTAACCTAAACATGCTGTGTGCACGCGCCACGTCTGACCTCGTGAACGCAGGGCGTTTTCAGGATACAGACGCCAACAGACAGAACACGGCTGCGTCTGTGTCGCATCTGAATCACGCGCCCATGTCTGGGTTTGTGGGACGATGCAACACGTTATCTGGAGCCTGAAGGACTGTAACAGCCTGTGCCGTGTTTTGCGGCGTATAAGTCGCGTTAATTTTGGAAGATCACGTTAAATATATTAAAGTAACATGTTCAGAGGCTCTCGTCTGACCACAACCACGCGTAAAACGTACACATGCCTCTACCGTCTACAGTGTAGCTTCTTTTTTTCTGGCCAAAATTTTGCTCCTAATTCAGTCTAATTTCTTCAGTTGTGCAGAACGAGGGCGAACAGCGCCATCCTGTGGTCGTACATGGTGTCGAGTTTATTTTCCACACTTCCACACGCGCGTCTTCATCCTGAGTTAATTCACGCGGATCGTTTATGTTTTTCCAGCAGATTGAGGCTCAGAAGGAGCACCCCTACGCTAACCTGAGACGAGACACTGTCGTCTCTGAGTACGAGCAAATCCAGGTAACACCCCCGACCCCCCAGACCCCCCCCAGAGCCGAAAGGCCAACACAAGGAGTTTACGTGAAAACGTGTGTAGTTATTAAAGCGTGAGGCTACGTACGGGCATGTTGGGTCATGTTTGAACAAGTCCAGTCGAGTGGAAGGAAGAATTCTGGGAATTCCACAGTTGCTGTGGGGGGGCGGGGAGTCAGGGGGGTTAATAATTCCAGGTTTTAGTTCAAATTGTAGTGAAATGCTTAGTTTGTCCTTCAGCAGCCGGAAGCGGCGACCCCAACCTCTGACGTTATCCCTCTGCCGAACGTGAACCTGGAGAACCAGGTTCACGTTCCGAACTTAGCACCGATTTATGAACACGCTTCCTCAAGATGGACGGAACCAACGTTCCGATGAAGACTTCAAATTTCCATTGTCTTTTCACCGACCTTTCACCTTTTGACCCTGCACCTCTGCATTTCCCAGATGGAGGTTTTCAGGTGTCACCTGCTGCTGGTGGAGGAGCTTCAGGCTCCCCTCTGACACCCAGACGTCTCCCCCAGTCCTAACCGGGTCTGACGATGGGCGGAGGACAGAATGAGGTCATTCTGTATCAGTGTGGGGCCCCGGACAGACCGCCAAAATCCCAGACTCCTATACCCTGGAGGAATTCCACAGGGAGCGCCGGCTCAAAGGCCTCCTCGGCCGCCGCTCTGGTTTCACGCTCCGTGTGTCCACGCGGCGACCTGCTGAATTCCTGCCTAATTCCAGTATGAAGCGGAGCCTTTGATCTCTAAAAATAGGCCGATGGTGTCAGAGGGTCCGAGGGGGAAAACCTTTGAATCATCGGATCTTTTCAGGGCCGTTTGTTCTGCCCCCCAAAACTTTTCTGATTCTGTGGACGACAAAAAAGCTCGCTTCCGCCCCCCTCTACTCATTCACTGCTGCATTCCTCACATTCCTTCGCATTAGAAATGCGGGATATCGGGAGCGTGGGCGTTTGTGGAAGTGGCCGGTGGGCCTGCGTGGATTGTTCCAACCCCCAACCCCCATCCACCCACCCAGCATGGGGTCATTACCCATTATGGCTATCTTTAGGGACCATAATGAGGCCAAGCGTGCGACAGCCACGGCTGCAATGACACGCTTCCCTCTTCTTCTTCTTCCGGATGTGTCCTTCATCCTGTTGGGGACTTTCTCCGCTATCTCATTTCAGGAGAAGCAGGAAACTTGCAGTTTTCTGTAAATGCGGCGACGTCATTTTTATCCTTTAAGCTACTGAGACGTCAACGAGCTCAGACGGGAAAACAGCGAGGCAAAGCTCGGCCCCGCACTTTCAGCAGATTTGCAGGAATTGCACAGGTGGACAGAAACGCAGCCAGAAATGTGGTTCTGATCAGAAGGAACATGTTCCCCAGATCGTGCTCGTGGCCGCACACGGACCCGGGCTGGTCGTGCAGGTCGGCTTTTTTGTCACACCTGTAAATACACACGTCGTGCACGCTCGCACACTACCTGCCTGTGCCTCAGGCCCGCCTTTCTGACGTAACCCTGGAGTTGCATCACCGGGATCCCAGTGAGTGACTCCGGCTTTCATCAGTTTTACCAGCTCATCTGAGGCTCTGCTGCTCGAAAGCATCTGCAGTCTGCAGCCGACCGCCCCCTTTCTGTTGTTGTGTCCGTGCACGCATCCGTGCACCGCGCCAATGACGTCTCATTTACGCTGTGACAGATTTAGCGACATCTAGTGGTCAGAAAGCAGAGCCTAAGCACTGATGATGAACCTGGCAGACCGTGGAGGCTCATTTGCTGTTTGTGGATGTGCTCTGGCCCGAAGGCAGCTGGGACAGGCTCCAGCTCCAGACCCCCGCTATGGGACACAGCTGAGCTGAGCTAAGCTAAGAGTCCACTGAGCTAAGAACCTGTGGAGACCCTCAAAGGACACCGTTAAAGGAGCAGGTCCAGAACAAGAATATCATCATCATAATAATAATAATACAAGATAATGCACTTTTTTTACAGTGTGTAATCACTTGGTGTAATAATTCCTCTTTCATCACTGCTTCTTCCTGACGGACAAGCTAAATGAGTCTTTCTTAAAGTTCCTGGAGCAGATACACAGAGGAAAGGGGGCGTTTCTGTTAAATATTCCAGGAACACCAGTTCCTGCTAATCATTGCTGCCAAAGTTCTGACTGAGCAGCAGGAACCGATGAGGAGAATCATCTGTTTCAGGTGAACTGTCCCTTTAACCGGACCCCACAGATGATAAACTCCTCCTGAGGACGTTGGACAGCAACCATGTCCTTCCTGCTTTTAATTTGCTTCCTTTGAAGAGCCGATCTGTTTGTTTCAGTCTGGTTTTATTGGAGGGAAATTCTCGATTTGTTATTTAAGGAAACAAACTGATGTTTTGCTTTACTTTTCTGTCCAGTTTTCATTGAAGAAAAGTTACACAAAAGAGCTTTTTCAGCTCACAAAAGCTGTTTTTGTGACGCCACAGCGGCTTTTTGATGCTGCTGAATTTGTGAAAAGTTCATTCAGACGCTCCTGAGCAAACAAAGATGTTTGAGAGGCTTGATCACTTTGGGGGGGTAGAGGAGGGGGGAGGCTGTCCGGCGTGGGCGATGACACAGCTGATGACTCAGGTGACGTGTCATACTCGGGTATAAAAAGGGAACTTTTACATTTATCCACACAAACACACACAGACACACACCAAGGAAACACACACCAGAGGGTCTGTTTACTTCAGCAGGAAGAGAAAGATGAAAAGTAAGTTTTAATTTGAACTATTTCAGGGCAAATTTGAGTGTGTGTGTGTGTGTGTGTGTGTGTGTGTGTGTGTGTGGGGGGGGGGGGGAGGGGGGGAGGGGGGCTGTTTGTCTAGAGGAGGGGGTGGGATTCGTGCACTTGGTCCTGGCTCGAGAGCATGAATGAATGAATGAATGAATGAGCATGTTGGAGGTGATTTATGTTTAATTGGCTGATGGTGTTTTAGGTTCGTCAGATCAATGATCTGATCATTAATCTGATCTGATCATTAATGAGGCTTGCTTTCACCTTCCTCTGACTGAGCAATCATATCCATAGCTGATGGAAGGACAGGTCAAAATACCTGAGTCATTAGGGCAGGTGATGATATCACTTCCTGTAATGAAGAGGGCACCCTCATTGTAGGATCTGGATCCCGTTTCAGGGGATGACACACCAGTGTGTCCCAGCGGACGAGTGAGGAGCTGAACTGTTTAAAGAAGAAGAGACACATGAGGAAACTCTTGTTATTACTGACTGGGAAACACAAACAGGCGGCGCCACATTGCTCATTAGCTTCTTAGCTTCGTCCTCTATGGGAATCTTGAGGGCCATGATTTACCTGATTTTTATTAAAAAAAAATGTAATAACAACTGTAGGAACCGGTCAAAAAAGACTTGTTTTCTCTGGGTCTTTGAAAAGTTTCTTTACAAATTAATATGCTCTGCTGTCAAGCGCTAACCTAACTTGCGGTTGGTTGACGCTCCATGCTAGCTCCAGCTAACAGTGATAATCTATCTTTTGGTTTCAAAAGCTAAATAAAGTATAAATTAGGTCTGAGTAATGATTTACCCATAAAATCTCTAGTAAAATGGTTTGATAGCCAGAATTTCCTACTTCCAGTGAACGCCTCGGTGCTAATGGCTGCTTAAATGCTGCTGTATGTTAACGAGGATGTTTTTCCTAAACACAGATGTTTAAAGTCAAACAAGATTCACGTCACCGGACACACCAAACCACAAAAACTGCTTTCACTGTACGTCACCCAGAAGTTCCAGTTATTAGACAGTCACCGGGACTTTTATTTTGGAGGAAATTTAGGCACTTCCTGACACTTTTTTTGTCAGAAATTTACTGACTGTTGAGGAAAGTAGGGTAAGAGGTCACGGAGGGTTCTTCATTACTTCATGTGAGAGAAATGGGCAGAGATTAGACAGGAAAGCGTGTGTGTGTGTGTGTGTGTGTGTGTGAGACGCTTCTCTCTGTAGTGCTGTCACAGCTGTTTATTCTGCCAAATACATGACTGGACACTGACTGTTTTTTTAATGCAACAGGAGTTTCAGAACCTGAAGAACCTTTTGACGTGTGTGTGTGTGTGTGTGTGTGTTAGAGGAAGTGATGCAATAACTGATTTCTCTGTGATTACTACATATTACAGTATTTCTAACTATTCCAAACTACTCCACACAGCAGTACTTTAGCAACATATTTACTTTCACACTTTAACCTTGTTTGTATAGAAAAAGTCTTTTTTTTTGTTCAAGGGTACTGTACTAGCGCTCACCGAGGGGGACCCCATCGCTATTTACATAGCTAAGTAAACCAAAAACTGGGTTAGAAAAATAAAAATGTACGGGATAAAAACAATCACAGGTGAGCAGCGGATGACAGGAAATGGATAGATGAAAAAAAAAACACTTTTTTGCTGTAATTTTATTCTTTTCTTAAAAAGCGCAAAAGCCTAAAAATAAGCCAGCTTTACATGTAAACGCGTGTAAAAGCTTCCAACACCGCCCAGTTGTGGATTTCCCCGGCCGTGACCTCTGACCTCCCTGTTGCTAATGTTTGAACGGGTAGTAAAAGTGTCTAATGGCTGCGGTGTGTGAGGCCCTCGCAGCAAAGTGGATGTTTTCTCTTTCAACCGGCGGCGTCTGCTCGCTGACGTCAGCCCACAGATTAACATGAGTCACTTGACTCCGCCCCCACCAACCCTCCTTGTCCAATGGGAGGCCGAGAGCGGCCTCGGTGGGGGGGACACGCTGGAGCATTCTCCCCATTCCTTCTGCTTTACAATAATAAACTAACAGTTCGGGGCTTTGTTGTCCCGGACTGGGGGATTTCAACGACACACATGCTTCGTCCATGATCAGGGATTATGAAAACAAAGAGATGACAGATTTATGGGTCTTTTCCAGCATCGTTTTCTGACCCGTTTTGTTTATTCACAGCAACAACTTCTGCCGCAGCAACACAATTGAGTCACCAGAGCCAGATTAATGTTTAAATTTACTGCAGCTGAAGGATTTTTTTAGTTATTCATGGTTGTCCGGTCATCTCGAGGGCACAAAGTGCAGCTAACTCTTGGAAAATTCCCACCAAACGTGGGAGAAAGACACACGTGTGAATTTCAGGGGCCTTGAAAAGCAAAAAACAGCTGATTCTGGATGAAGGGAATTTTCTCAGTAAAACAAAACAAAAGCAAAGGCTGGGAATTGTAGATTATGGGATGCCTGCTGTCAATCAGCCACCCATGTGCTCACGTCATAATGTGCAACTTGAATAAAGTTTCTACCTGAATCGACAGATGGAAACATCTCAGGTTTGACCTACATGAAGGTTTGACCCAGCTTCTACACATGTGCTGGTTGTTAGGGGGAGATGAAACGGGGCCTTTTTGCTGAGACTTGCGAAGTGAGACTTCCTGAACGTTTATTTTCCACCACATGCTAACGGTAAATTGGGGCTGGCCGACTCTGGTGTCTGAACTGGAAGATGCTCAGGCGTTTTTGCGTCTACACGGTTGTAACAGATTCAGGGTGACCGACTGATGAATCAACCTTTTCTTCCTGCTAATCTTGGCCTCCTTTCCCGCTAATAAAGGATAAACAGTTATAATTTCCCTGCAGCTGTTTCTGGGGTATTTCCTACGACGTGCAAGTGTGTGCGCGTGTGTGTATGTTTAGGTCGGACATCGGTATGTTTTTCCCCTGCTGCCTTGTGGTTTTCTGACCGAATGATATGCTCGAATGTAGCCGACTGCAGACACCTGTTGTGGGACTGCTTGTGGTGTTGTTTACTGGTCGCCTGTTCTGTGACCGGTTATGTAAGAGGTTACAACAACTTCGTGTAGGCCGCAAAGAGGGAAAAGACATATTGACTTTTCTTTGTTTTATTCCCAGTAATTGATGACTCCGCTCCTAATCTGCTCTGCCTGCTCTTACTGGCTGAGCTGATTGTCCACTCGACCTCTCGTCCAGCCAGCAGCCCCTCCCTCTGCAGTACTTTTAAATCGATGTTCCATCAGGTGGATCTGCTGATGAGACTTTCCAGAAAACTGCACGGCCTGGTGAGACGGAACTCTGTCATGTGACTTTTCATTCATCCAAATGTAGAGTGCGGCGCATGTCTCCCTCTGCTGGAAGCAGTTAGAATTACATACTACTAAACGTTTCAATAGCTTGAGCTGATTTGACTGATTATGTTTCTTCTCTCTGTCAGAGTGATGAAGAAGTCTTAATCTTTGACAACATGGGAAAGAGACTGGACAGCCTTCCTCATTTTCAGAACAGTGCTGAAGACTTCAGATCATTACAGGTATGTTTGTTTTGCCATTAAAGTCCTATTCCAGAAAAACTTAGCAGCAGCTGTTTCTTCATTAGTGAGGCCACTTTCTCTTCATCCTCCAGGTGAATGAGTCCTTCTTGCAGCTCTACCTGCACACTCAGTCATTCAGGCAGCACATGGATTGGTTAAAATTGGTGAAAGAAAATGTCAGTTTGCCCTCCCAGTCAGCAGAGGGCAGCAGCACACACCTCCTGCAGCTCTCCAAACTCCTTAATGCATCACTTCACCAGGTGTGCAGCACAACATCAAGCTGCAAAACACTTTAAGATAAAATAACATTTAAAGTAAGTTAAATATTCTGATGCGCCTCTTGAAAGTTCTGGTCTTTCTTCCTTCAGATGAATCAAGAGGTCCCTCGGCCACCGTCGCCATCCTTCCCCGTTGTGTCCACCAGCTTTGACGTGCTCCAGTTTTCCGTTGAGATTTCTGATCAGCTGGAAATGTTCTGTCACTGGACAAAACATGTGTTACGGTACCTGCAGCGGATACACCGCTGCCCGAAACACTAGGCCTCCACCTCCAGCACTTATTAACTGATGAGAAACTGATGAGTGGGGAACTAAAACTGGGCAATTATTAGATTAGATCATTTTAAAGTTCAATATGTGTCTTCACAGTCCCCTGATACACTTTAAATCTCTTGACTTTTCATGTTGTCATGCTTTGATCATTGTTTTTATACACTAATACTTAGTGTATTTACTCCTAAAGGTACTATAGTTTGATGCCTTTGCTCCCTTTACAACTGTTTACATTTACAGTGCGAGTCCAAGTGCTGAAACAAGATGTGGAACTATTTATATTTTTATACTTTTTTAACCTATTTGAATGCTATTTATATTTTATTATGCATTTTACAACATAGCATGAGATGCAGGCATCTCCTTTGTTTCTATCTTTGTACTGTATTGTAATATTTAATAATAATGTATTGTCATTGTGACTTTTTGTGCTATTTATACTTTTTTGTAAGTTTTGCCTGAAGTCAGTAATAAACTAAACTAAATAAAACATTCATCATTAAAAAGAAAAAGGTGTTTACCATTGTACAAAGGACAATTAAGGACTGACGAGCTTTCTAAATATGAAATTTGAGACAAAGACATGTTTATTTGCCTTCACCATAAACCAAAACAATACATATGAGTGAAAAGGCCACTCCCCATAAATTGTTTCATACCTTTGAAACAGGGCAGCATAGCATCCAATGTATTTTATGTGTATAAAATAATTCAGTGAACTTCTGAATAACCGCCACATCACGTGGAGTGGTGCGGACTTGCTGAATTTTCATTAAAATACCAGACAGACTGCCCAGTTACGCAGGATTTTCACTTTATTTTCCTTTTCTTTTATAATTATTTTCGTTCTTCAGCTCCTGCCCAAACTTAAAAACAGTCTTGGCTTAACCAGGACGCAAGGGACAACCTTTCTTTCCTCTTTTACCTTCATACTTTACATTTCCCCTAATTAAACAAGAGAATTTCTTGGTTAATAACCTTCAAAGAAACAGGAAATACTTTTACCGTTTATACAGAAGAGATGATTGTTTACATCGAGATGAGACTTCCGCCGTTCGATGTGTGCGCCGGTTTAATCGTTCCGCCGGAAACAGAGATAAAAACTGAGTTCCGGGGGGAATTGGGTGGAACGTTAATCTTTCCATCACTTTGTGGTGTCCCACTTGAAGACGGTGATTTATTATTTTCTTGGTGGAGGCTCTATTGGTGTCATTTTGCTATCAATGTCAACTGATACATTTTCTTTTTTTAATTTCCTTTTGAATTTCTTTGTGTGGATTCCTTTACCTTGTGACACCGTTGTAGGCTTTCTTGGTTCAATTTTGTTGTCAATTTCCTTCAATTCCTTTTCAAGGCTTTTGGCTTCATTTTCAAGTTCCTTGATGTGGTTCATCCAGTATATTTTAGCTGTTGTAGCCTTTTCCAGGTGCTTGGAGACTTCTGCAGCGCGATGCTGGATGCCACTCTTCTGACTCTGAACAGAGCTCAGGTCTTCTGGGCATTCTTTATTTTCAGTTTCCCAGCTCGCCTCGCTGGTGTTCATGGCAGACTTTACAGTATATATTGGCATGAAGTGTTCACATGAATCAGGAATTTCGCTACCTCCTAACAGTTTTTGTTGAGTCTGTGGCCGGCAAGGGATCCTAAGCCTGCCGACATCTCTGTTATCAGCTTCCTCGTGTGTGGCCTGCGTGAGCATTTCACAGGGTTTTGTGTTGGGTATCCTAACCTTTGGAAGGTCCAAAAGACCACCGTGCTTATGACCTTTCTTTATATCCTTTTCCCAGGTGTCTGAATGTTTATTTGTTCCACACTTCTTTGGGAGGGGCTTTAAGGCAGAACTTTCTGGGGGCCATTTTAGCAAAAAATTTGAAAAGTGTGGATCTCTCCTTATTTCAGAAACGGTCCGTGTTTTAAAATTGACTCGTGGAACCTTCAGTGAGCTGGACATCCCTGCTATGCTAACGTCAACCCTCTGTTCCAAAATTTCTGTAGGTTCCTGGACTGGTCCGCTCTTCTTCAGGGTGGGTTTTAAGGTGGACTCTGCTGGAGGCCACTTCAGCAGGTACATGGAAAAATTTGGATCGCTCTTTATTTCAGACTTGGTCCTGCATTTGAATTTGAATCTTTGACCTTTTGGTGAGCCAAGCATCCTCCCCACACCAACACCCTCGCATTTGTCTATTTGAGGGCTCTCCTGGATGCTGAATATTCCAGGCTTTGCCAAAGACCATTTTAGCGAGCTAGGAGGGCTCGTCTTGCTGTAATAAGCACTATGAGTCTGCGTATCCCTTTTGTAGTCATTTGTATCTTCGGTACTGTTCTCTGTGGACTTGCCAGTTATCTCCTCCACAGATTTCTTCCATTTCCTGAATCCTTTCGAGAAACATTTTAACATCCTTTCATGTGGCGGTTTCTTTTCCTTTTTCACTTTTTCCTCACGAGATCTCTGCTGCTTTTCAAGATTCTTATTGTCGCTCAGCCGCTTAATCTCTTCCTCCAGATATTCTTGCGTTTGTGGAGGAGAGGCTCTGCTCTCTTCCTCGTCCCAGGATTCATTCATGCGTGCATGCAGTTTGTACAGCTTATTCCCCATCCGTCCGTCAAAGTCATGAATGACTTGGAGGAAAAATTTCCTGTTGTCGTCTCTTGTCATCTCCTCTCGTCTTCTCAAACTGAACATTTTATCAGTTCTCTCGGTGGTCACCGTTTTTTTGGACATTGTTTCATTACAAATTCTTCCAAACTGAGATGAAATTCCAAAATCCCGTTAATTTGGGATTTCTGAGTGTCTTTATTATTGTTTTTAATGTTGAAGAATGTGCATGTTAATTTAATATTAGATGCACTAATGAAGCCTTTGATGTATTGCTTTTGTCGGGTGGTCTTTCATGTTTGATCAACTTGGTTTTTAAACCTCGGCCAAAGAGGTTATGAGACAGCCGGCAATTATGCCTGCCTGTTTGGTTTTGATTGTTAGCAAAATAACTCAAAAAGCTATGAACGGATTTTAAGGACATTTTCAGGAAATGTTGAGACTGGGCCAAGAAACGGATGATTACGTCGTGATGATGTTCTGAATTCTGGAGGGACTTTGATCTTTCAAAATCAAAGCTTTAATCATAAAACAAACTACTATGTAAGGTAGTTTAAGAACGGGACAGGATGCTGGAACAACAGCTCCCCCTACAGGAGCACGCTGGAGCTTGTTTTGGGTGTTAGAATGTGGGGAAATGAACCGCTTGGCTGAGGTCTGCGTACTCCGGGTGCTTTTCTAACCTTGTTTCTGTTTTTCTTCTTTTAAGTCTCGTTTTTCATTGCCAGGCTTTGGAGACCGTGAATGAGTCTCCTGAGCTACACTAACGCTGCTTTCTTCCTACCTGGTTGAATTTTCACGCTGAAAGCAGGGACTTATTCCTGTTAAAAGATAAAAATCCATATATTGTGGGAGATGAGTATTGATTATTGCTGTCAACGCGTCCTTTATTCTAAGACAATTGTGTGCCTTTCACAGCCTCCTGTGAAATGATGTGGTAGATGATGGTGGCGACAGGCTGAAGAGAAAGAAAGAAAGATCAGAATTCAATATCGGTGACACGTTTCCTCCTTGCTCGGGAAGCTTGTCTTTTTTCACGAGCCTTACTGATTTGACGTGCCTGCTTAGCCCCGGCTCACACATGCTCTCGGTTCCCTCTCTTCACCGTCCCAAGGTTCATTGATGAGGAGAGCCAGCTTGTCCAGCATGTCATCCACCCTGGCATCCCAGTCGTCTATCAACTGTTGGAAAAACATCCTGTCCTCTTCCAGAACTAATAGACCCTGGGGTTCATCTTTTAACGGCTTGTCCATATTGAATTTATTGTTGGTTTTCACACCGTTCACCTGTTTTTTGGACAATATTCCAAAATCTTGAATTAAAAATGACCGTAAGCGCTACTGTAATAGCAGTCGGATTAATAAAGCTTTTACTGTGTTGCTGATGGTCTTATATGTTTGAACAAAAGCATACTTCAAAGCTTTGATGTTTGAACTGGATCCTGTTACTGTGGCAACGCAAGCCCCCTGGCTTTGATCTTTGAAAGCTCCGAGATTAAAGACCCTCCGGAAACCAAAACATCACCCAAATGTAATCATCTGTCCCTCGTCTCATTATCAACATGTCCACTGACCAGTTCTAAAACACTGCTCAACAAAAGAACAACAGACAAAATTGTATTTTGTTTCTGTTGGGAACCAAACTCAGGGTCCACTCCTGGAGTATCCTCCACTGGGGGCCTCTGGATGCACAGTTTCATCAGCTGGGTTTGGAGCGCCGAGGATCCTGCCAGCAAACCCATAATACCATTCAAATGATCACAAACCAGTAGACAAATATTTTTACTTTTTATTTATTCAAGGGTTCAAAGCTTCATGTGCTTGTAATAAAAGTATATTTTCTTCTTACTTATTTGTCGTGATGATCGGTAAAGCTCTGCCCCCCTGAGCGCACAAACGTGGATCCTTCTGGAGGCCACTTCGGCAGGAACCAAGCAAACTCTGGATCTTTGTGTATTTCAGTAATGGACCGCTTCCTGCGTTTGCTAAACATCCTTTTCTGTTGGTCTTCACCGTTTTCTGCGTCCTCACTGTCGGTTCCACTCCTCTCTGGGAAGGGTTTCAAGGTGGAGCCTTCTGGAGGCCATTTAAGCAGAAACTGCGAGGACTCGGGGTTTTTCTCGATCTCAGACAGGGACCACTGTCCACATTTCACTCTCTGCGCGCTGTCGTCGTCGTCTAAATCCTGCTGACAGTGTTTGGAGTCTTCGTTCTTAGTGTCCCACCTCTTCTGGACAGCCTTTTCTGGAGACACTTGAAGCAGCAGCTGGGTCTCTCTACATAAATCAACTATGTCCTGCTCCCCAACGAGAGATCTCTCCGGATCTTCTTGCGATGCTTTGACAGATGCTTTGCTGTCTTCATCGTCCCAACATGTATTCTTATGCGCACGCAGATTGTCCAGCAACTTGTCCTTGGGGACAATAAAGTTGTCTAGTGCTGGTTGGGCCAATTTCCTGTTCTCTTCTCTTTCCTTACAGAAATTACTGTCAGGTTTTACAATGTTTGCTGATTCCTTTGACATTCTTTCAATAAGAACTAAACTAAACGCTTCAATCTAAACAATATTTAAAGTTCTTGTTATTTGGGATTTTTTTTGTAGCTGTTTGATAATTCAAATTATTTTATTTTTTAAAATAGTTTGAATAAAATAGTTAAACACGAGCCCCACTATAACAGTAGTTAGTAAAGCTTTGATCTATCGCAGACTGTCTTGGGCTCTTTTATGCTCTTTTATGTTTGATAAAAAAAAAAAAAAGTTTTACTTCAAATCAATGCTTGACTTCCTGTTACTGCGGCAACGCATAAAAACTACCCAGCAGTCGACGGGAGACAAAGACAGACTGAATCAGTTTACTTTTTCACCTTTAAAAGCTACCGCTTCAGAGTGGTCGACAACAGAGTAACCAGATCGACGTGTCCCATCGGCCTGTCTTTAAGCCACACCCCTTCCTGTGAACGGCTCTTCCTACTTCCTTATTTCAGGTCACCACACATGCCCCCCAGAATTCATCAGAACAATGGCCCCAGACTTTGTAAATGCAACAGATTAGGCATTTCCTGGGTCCCTGTGTTCATTGTCAGGTTTAGGACCCACCTGCCCAATAATCTTCCATCTCCCAAGCAAGCCAGAGTGACCTTCTTACCTCCGGAGCGTCACATCAAAGACAAAATCCAGGAGTCTAAACTTCACTCTGTCTTTTGTCGTAGGCATGTCTCCACCTTAATCACCTCGAGGAGATCGAAGATCTGAAAAGTACAAAATACACAAATTCACTTTTCAGTTAAAAGGCATGTGTTTGTGTATAGGGTAATAGAAGTGTGCAGATACACCCAGGGTGCTGTAAAAAATGTACATGGCTTCATCAGTCCCGTCAGTTTAGCAAAGAATCTATTTCTGTAATTATTCAGTTTTAAATATCTTACATTTTTATTTAAAAACTGAACATTCGTGTGGTGCAGTAAAGTATTTGTCCACGTGGGGGCAGAAGAGTCTCAGTCGCGAAAAACCGGTTTTTAACTTTGTAATTTTTTTAGTGAGTCTACTACAAAGTTACTACTGGCTGATAACTGGTCTATTGTTTTGACATGTACTCGGAGAAAAAAATTAAAGATTCTTACATTCTTCTTGGCTTCAAACCGCGTTTAAAGCCATCCGCATTTAGTCCGTCGTAGCGTCCAATATGTATCGAGTCTAAATCACACAACTATTAATTAGAGCACAGTCAAAAACGGTTTGCTTCCCTTCATTAGCAACACTGTTCACCTAATTAATCAACTTCACTTTCATCATTTCGTCATGGAAACAACTCAAATCTTGAATGGGGAAAAAATGCTTGGCTGCCCTCTAGTGGTCCGGAGGAGCCTTAAACCACAAATTATAAATTATGGCTTATTGAATTAAACTAAGATCTGTTGTTGAAAAACAGGAAAATACTAAAAAAACCGAAAATGCTGTTTTAAATGTATAAGAAGAGTCAATGTGTCCATATTTACAAAGGTTGTAGGCTTGATCATGTTTTTTTTTTATTTAGGAGTTGGTATTTAATGCTCAAATCAGTTGAAATCACAAACCAGGAGAAAAATCTTAATATTCTATATTTTTATTGATATTTCATGAGTGGTGAGGCTCTGCCCCCCCTGACCGCACAAACACGGAGCCTTCTGGAGGCCATCTGAGCAGGAACTGAGACGACTCTGGCTCTTCCTTTATTTCAGACATGGACCACTGTACATACTTTACTTTTTGAACCCCATCATTGTCCTCACATCTGGTCTGTAAAGCCTTCTCATCCTTTTTCCTGTCTTCCTTTTCAGCGTCATACCTCTTCTGGACAGTGTTTCCTGGGGACCTCCCTGGAGACCGTTCAGGCAGGAACTGTGGCTTTTTATCAGGTACATCCTGCCCCTCAACAAGAAAGCACTCCTGATCTTCTAGACACGGTGGAGCAGAAGCTTTACCGTCTTTATTGCCAACCGATTCATTCATGCGTGCACGCAAACTGTCCAGCAAATTATCCAAGTCTTCTAACAGTTTCTGGAAAACGTTCTGGTTCTCCTCCGTGTTTCTCCAATCTGTGAGAGCCTGGGGTTTAGTGTTGGACAGGTTGGCCATCTTGGAATTATCGTCAGTGATCTCAGTTTCTTCTATAAAGCAAAGATAATTGAATGAGTTGAATTAATATAACTGAGGTCAGTCTGAATATAATAGTAGCTGGAACTTTGATGTATTGCTTTGTTCTGGTGTACTTTTATGTCAAATTAAAAACATTTGACTTGATCTTGATCTTTAGATGGTTTGATGTTTGATTTTGATGTAGTTACTGTGGCAACAGTTTCCTCTTTACTTCTGCAGTGGTAGGCCGTGCACGCCACAGCTGTAGGAACCATCAATGCCATACAGGTACACAGTATAACAGCACGTTGCCTCACATACCTCATATACACCCAATTTTAACCCTTTATCCCCTTTTAATGAAGCCTTTGATGATCTAAAAATATGAATTTTAAATATGACGAGCCAGAATGTCCCCACACACATATAAAAATGCATTCTCAAACACACATTCCTGACACCGTGCTGAAGGGTGTGTGTGTGTGTGTGTGTGTGTGTGTGTGTGTGTGTGTGTGTGTGTGTTTGGGGGGGAATAAAAGCTGCAGCAGACCCGAGACCCTCTAACAGCACCCTGGCTGCAGACCACAGCGTGCACGTGTGCAGCGTTGTGCTGAAGGTGGAAGCTGGCGTCAGCAGAGATGTCGACCATAGATCCTCGTCAGTGAAGATCCACGCCTCAGAACCCGCAAAAAGAGCCTCAGAATGGCTGTAAGTCTGAACCTCGTGTACAGAGTAACGGTTGCTATGGAAACCAGTGGGGTTAGCGGGTAATCATCATATAGCGGCTTTTTCAGTAGAATCAGGTGCTGGTAGAGGAATCTGGCAGGAAGTCAGAGTCCCTCCTTACTGTTGTTAAACGTAACTTTTATTTACGTGGGAAGACTTGGAAACGAGTGAAATTCAATTCTGATTATTGATTATAACTAATTCTTAAAAAAAACAGGTTTTAACAGGTTTTTTAGGTCTTACACAACCTAAAACGTCACATATATTTCTTTTCTATTTCTCTGCCCTTGTTTTTCCTCATATTTCATTGCGCCAGTGTTGACAGGCTGAGATCTATTTTCATGTAGAGGACATCCCAACATTTGTCTGTCTCTCTCTTTCACACACACACATACACACACAAACACATCCTTGCATTTCTATCTTTGTGAGGACTTCCTTCATGGACATAATACACACCAACTGACTCCCTCTACCAACTGACTAATTCTAACCTGAACACCCAGGATTTCACAGAAAGCATTTAGAAAGAACAAAATGTCTTAATGCAAAAATACTTTGTTGTACACAAAACCCATGTGTGTCTAGCTGTAAAATGAGTCCCTACAGTCCTCTTCATGTTGATATGAATGAGGCCTCTGCAGGAATTCTCAGCATGTGCGTGCAGCACATTCATGGCTCTAAGATGTTCTCTAATGAGCCCTAATGAGTTGCCTCAGGCACGTCTGGACACCAGATATCCTTTCAGGTCAGCTGTGGTGGAAACGTCAACGTTTCTCCAGACAAAACAGGCCGTGTGTGTCCGTGATACATACAGTGAGGACCAAAGTACGAATTTAACCTGCAACATGAGGACATTTTTGGGAAGTGAGGGCACTTTGGCTGGTCCACGCCGATTCAATAGGCCGACTCGGGTCAAAGTTTAGGATTAAAGCTGGGTTTGGGGAAGTGAAGGGGCTGGGCAATATATATATATTGTGTGTGTGTGTGTGTGTGTGTGTGTGTGTGTGTAAAGGATATCAGGCAGCTATTAACAGACATGTTTATACCAGAGGATCAGTGTTGCTAGCATTGCCGTGATGACAGAAATTACAGCAACAGTTGTGCAGCGTTCCGAACAGCACCAGGGAATCACACTATGAAGCTGAAGGAATTCTTCATCCCAAACAAACCCTAAATCCAGGTTAACTGAGCTTTTATGGATCTGGTTAAAGCCGGACGGCTTCGCGCCAGAGGTCAGTTCCGAACACCGTCAAACACGTTTGATGACAGTTTGACGGCAGCGAGGTGATTTGCGATGCTCTGACTCCACGTCTGCACTTTTATGAGCCAGGAGCCGTAATTATGTCATCGCTCTTACGCCAAAAATAGCGTCTGGCAACAACGCCGCGGAGTCCGCAGCGGGTTTTAGGTTTGCAACTTTCCCGCCCGCTCTAAAGCAAATTCATCGCCGCTTTGTTCCGCTCGTGTGTTTCCAGGCAGCCGCCAAGCTCCTGGATGAGATGTGTCACCTGACGGCTCAGTCCCTGACCACCATGAACACGTCGGAGCACTTCCAGGTCCTGAAGCTCCTGGGGGAAGGCTCGTATGGCAAAGTCATGCTGGCTGTTCACAGGAAGAGAGGTGCGGACCGCGGGGAAGCTATCGCCGCGCTCGAGCTAACAAAGCAGCTTTAACGCCATCTTGTGTCCACCAGGTACTCCGATGGCGCTGAAGTGCTTCCCTCGGGAGTCCACCTCTCTCTACTCCTTCCTGAAGGAATATAACTTCTCCCTGTCGTTCTGCACCCACCCGTCTCTGACCAGCGCGCTGGGAATCGCCTACTTCACACCTTCACACTATATTTTCGCCCAGCAGGCGGGCCTCTACGGCGATCTTTACGACGTTATCCTGCCAGAGGTACAGTGCCAGGTTAACAGTCACAAGTCACAGGACTTAATTGTCTTCCCCTTCCGCCTTTGGGTATCAGGCAGGATTAATCGCCTTTCATCCAGTTACCTCCGTGCACTCTTCCCAGGTCGGCATGGAGGAGGACTGCTGCCAGCGGGTGGTCTCTCAGCTGTGCAGCGCTCTGTCCCACCTGCATTCTCTCGGATTCGTCCACAGAGATCTCAAACCGGAGAACGTCTTCCTATGTGACGCCGCCTGCCGTTGGGTCAAGCTAGGAGACTACGGGATGGTTAGCGTCAACCTGTTTTTACCGTACCAGTGATAACTGTGATTACGGTTTTCATGCAAACAGCAGATATCTCCCCTGTCCCTCGCTGCTTGGCTGCATTAAGGAGTGTTTGAAAGATGCCTTACATGCTTTCTCATCCACACCAGGTGAAGGCCAGGGGCACCAGAGTCCCGGAGGTCTGGTACAGCTCACCTTACTGCACCCCCGAGGCTGAGATCGCGCGTGGAAGTCAGGACAGCTGGAATGGCGAGAACGACAACGGTGACCGCACAGAAGAGGACGGAGGGGAGCGAAACAAGTCCAGAGTTTGGGTTTTGGTGGAGCCCAGCACAGACAGCTGGGCACTGGGAATCATGACCTATGCCATGCTCACCGGCACTCACCCCTGGGCTCAAACCTCCAGCGACTGCCTCTCCTACCAAAAGTATCTTGAGTGGTTTCAGCGCTCGCAAAGCGCCGCTGATGAGACAGAGGTGTGGGCGGAGCAGTGCAAACAGGATGTTGATTCAACAGAAGCAGGATGTGAAAAAGGAGCGCGTGCTCCCGTAGCGCCTCAGTTTGCGTGTTTCACCCCGCTGGCCCGCACCTTCTTCCAATCGCTGCTCGACCCGAGCCCTCAACGCCGCGGGCACCCAGAGGACGGGTTGAGTTACCTCGGACGGGATTGGGTGACAGAAGCGGAGCGGGCCCGTTTAGAAGAGGAGAGAAAGAAGAGTAGAGGAAAAGGAAACGTCCAACAAATGGAGGGTTGAGGTAGTTCAGGAATATACAGCGCCCATGTGTAGACAGAAAAAGAAACCCTCAACCAACTACGCTCTGTCGCCCTCTGTTGGTCGTTAGTGACTTAATAATATATTTACACAACTGGGAAAACTGGAACAAGGCGCTGCTCGAAGGCTGCCCACTGAATCCCTGCTGTCGCTGCAGCGTAGTTAAAAAGAATGTCTGCGCTCGCCAGATATAAGCTCACGCTGTGACACATGCGCGGGAAGAGCTGAGCCGGCAGCATTTCCAGAGCGCCCGCGTGGTGAGGTCAGAGGTCAGCAGCGACCACAGAGTGCTGAATATCCGCAGAGGCGCTGAGTGGAAATTAATGCTGAAACTTGACCGAGTCGCTTCATTACACCACCACCATCAGCTAACTCCTGTTTAATAGTACAGAAGAGGCAGCATCAGCATATAGTAAAGAGACAACAAAAAAAAAAAGGCCTGCGGAATTCCTTAGCTCCTGATTCAATCCTGAGCACAGTGCTTAGAATAAACGTAAATGAACATGTCCCTGAGCTGGCGGAGGAGGTAAGTTTATTGCGTGGTGAAAACCGCTGATGGTAACCACCGATACTGTCCATGAGCTCCCTGACAAACTCCACTCCCCTTAAATCATCCGTTTAGAGCGCCGGTTCAGGTTTCTCTGACAAGTCCAAAGCTGATAATGAGTGACGTTGACCTTTCACCTTTGACCTGCAATCCCAGCTGAAACTGCTTGTTAGCGCCTGTTAGCGGTATTTTCTGTTTTACGACGTTTTTTGTTTTTTTTTTTTTGCCGTGAACTCGTCGAGTTTCTTTGGAGAGGACAGTTTGATCATACTCGGGCCCCGGCGTCCATGGGACACTAACCTAATCCAAACGTCTCCTCTGACATTTAACCCGATATGTTCTACTAAGGCTGTGCAGCCTTACTATGTCAGTGTCTGTTTGGGCTACGCGTCAGCTAGCGTGTGAAGCTAACGGAAGGTGACGAGAGGGCAGACAGGTGGTGGCGGGTTTCACCAGGAGGTCGCGATGATGAGCGGCGGACCACGCTTTTATTGGACGCATAGGTCGGATTGTTGGGGTTCAGTGGTCGGAGTTATATTTTAATGGCTCTGCAGCTACGTGTCAGAGCAGGAAATGGCCCCATGTGAGGTGACGCTTGGAGCAAACGTGAGCCACGACTGCACTTCTGACTTTGCTGCATGAAAACACTTTATAGCTCCTGCATTTCGCCTAAATAAAGAATATACGCATGAAGCAGATACGTCTCTCTGACAGCAACACTGAGACTGGGGGGGTCAGATGCCCGAGACGGCTGAAATCGGGTTTGCTTTTTGATTTATGCTGTTGCTATTGTTGCAGCGGATCACTGCACCGATTACTGACAGACGGGCGATCTGTTGGAGCCAAAGGATCTTTCTGGATTCCTGCTGAACTGTTTAGTCGGGTCATCCTTAAATATGACATTTTGAGTTATTTTTAGTTTGTTTAGTTTGCACAATAAAGAAAGATAAATAAATAAGAAGGAAGGAAGGACAGGTGTTCTTAAAGATTTATTACCATTTTTCCTTATAATTTGAAAGACTTTTCTGTATATTAAATTCCTGCAACATATTAAAGTCTGTGTGATCACAGAAATATCAATATCTGCTCAACCAAAGAGACGTCCTAATGAAACACCCCCAAAAAGCATAAAAAGTAAGCATTTCTGGCACAAAAATTTCAGAAATAACCATTTCCAGCCCTAAAAACATTCACCTGATGAATCTACACAGACATTCACCTGATGAACTAAAACAATCATTTATGGTCATCACATCGCTGAGATCAGGAAAGTGGAATCGGACCTTGCTTTCAGGAATGTGTCAGTCAGAGGTGTTGTCACATGGTTTGGTCAGTTTAATATTTTACAGTTCAGACATAAATATTCTGATACAATACACACAACTGCTCATTTAATGGAGTTTATGGTGATATTAGTTTAATTTAAAATACTGCATTTGAGTTATGTGATAAGGCTGCAAAACAAACAATTTGATGTTTTGACATTCACAGTTAATGACATTTTCATTTAAATTAATCTTAGAAGCTTTTTGCAGCTTAGCAGTTGTGATATTTTGCCGTGCCTGCAGGGGGAGCTGTTGCGATGACAAACTTGCCGACGCTAGAGTTTTTGTGAGAAGTGACGCAAAAGAAGAGCTGAAGATGTCACACATAAGCCCTGAAGTGTAACAGGTCAATTCACAAAGACGGTGAAAGAATGGCGAAATGATCATCGTGCCCCGTCGTCACACCGGTACGTGTGCGTGGGGTTAATCTCGGTGTGGCGCGCAGGACGTGGCAGATGCGGACGAATGCGCGATGAGGACAAGATGTCAAAGCTAAACATTCAAACACAGCTCAAAACTGGATCCAGTGTCCGGGGTCCTGAGGTCGCGACGGCGGTGGAACGGAGCTGAAAACACACCAGTGAAAACAAAGCTATCACGCCTGGAAGACACCTTTCTTAAGATGACAATCCAATAAAGGGGCGTACCTGGCAGGGCCAGAGAAGTCCCCCCAGAGATCTGAACCAGGGTTGGACTGAACCACCATGTTGGAGTTGCTGCTGTCCAGCTCCAACAGGCAGCCTGACGCAGGAACAGAGAGCTCGTCACGTGCACCTCACACGCCCGCGCATGCAGAAACAACTGTCGGAGGTACGATAACAGACCTGTCGCCGTGCCTCCTGTCTGATGAGCTACGTTGTGATTTGACGAGGCCGTGGAAGGAGGCGGGGCTATCCGACCTCCTGGCGGTGGTGGCAGAAGTCCAAACCCGCCAGCGCTTTGGGGGCGGGGCTTGTCCCTCTTTTTACCTTGCTAGAGCCAGACAAAAGAGAAGCATCAGATGTTGTTAAAACCACAATAGGACGAAAAGTACTTTCTACACCTCCAACACTTTAATGCAGTTTTTAAATGAGCTGTTTCTAATACTTTTTTACCCCTATGTTAAGCGTGATAGTCTGTCCCTCTTTGAAGCCCAGGTCCAGTTTGGGTCCTGAATCACCCAGCTGTGCTGTTTTACTGATTTCAATTTCCTGTTTGACCCATCTGAAGAGAAGAAGAGATAAATGATTAACCAATGGCTATGTCTCCTCAGAGACATGACCACACACCAGATAAAACAAACACAACCAAGGTTTTTGTAGCATGTTTCCAAATTCACGTATAGGTGTGTACATCCTCTCTGAACTGCCACCTAATTAGGGTCAAAAAGGGGGGGTTGGAGTGTGGAAAAGAGTGGGAGAACAGACAAACTCCACCTAGAAAGGCCTGGAAAAAAAGATGAATGTGATATTGTCAAGGTGATGTGTGGCCCTGTTCTAATATCAGCTGAAAAATCAAGTACTGTTCCTCAAACTGAGTTAGCGTAAGTGAGCACTTACTACCACCTACTGTGCACCAAGTGGTATTGCACCCATAATAATTTTTAAAAAATAATAGTTTTGTTCAAAATCACTTTTAATGTAATGTAGTTCTATTTTGCTACTCAATATTCTGTATACTTAACAGATGTATTGATGGCCTTTTATTCTATATCACACATGATGTACAGTATAAATGATATACAGTACATGAAATGTGTTTTTCCTAATTAGATACATTTATTATCAATAATTTACCCTACAGAAAGAATGTCTACCACTGGCAGCTTACTTGAAATGGTCCTGGAGAGCCACATTAAAATCAAATGCATCTCCGCGGTCCCCGAAGCCGACGCCGATGAAAGCGCTGCGACCTGCGGACAGACACGCACGTCATTTTGTGACAGGAAAGAATGGTACACACACAACACGGATACATTCACACCCTCACCGCTGTCATCCTGTATCCGCAGCACAAAGTATCGGCTGGAATCGCTGACCGTCTCCACCGCGATGCCAGGATACTCCTTCACCGGTGCCTGTGCAAACAGCTCCCCTGCAGGACGGGAGGACAAATGGCAGCTACAATTGCCACCCTGTCAATAATCCCACTCACCCTTTTGTTCAGATGGAAGCAGCTGAGCAGTGGCTGTAACATCTGATTTTACCTGAGACTTTGTCCTCCAGTTTGATAAACGCCACTTTGCCCCTGGCTGTGATCCTCATTCGGCCAGACCAGTCAGGAGTGTCCAGTTTCCAGTCAGCTGCCCTGGATTAAACATCAATACAAATCATGTATGTACGTTAGATTATTCTTCTGTTTAATGAATAAAGGATGTCCAAATGTTAATTTTATACGGGTTTGTATAAACATCACTACCCCAATTGGACAGAAATACACCACATACGCTGTTGAAACAATCCTCTACATCTTTATTTACATTAAATGTATGGTCATAGATGAATAAAAATAGTATACAATGGTAACATCTTCTGCCATGGTTCTATCATGGCATTATCCCATGGCATATTTAGAAACTTCTGTCAAACTTCTGTCAAACAATGGTTTTTAATGAATCAGAAACCTGGCCAGTAACCGCCCTCATCGACCCCCGCATGATAACCCCTCATCCTCACATCTCCGACCGCAAAACGCAAACGCATCAGAAGACTTCGGTCGTGACATGATGGAGTCGCATTTTAAAAAAAGGATAAAAAAGAATTCCCAAACTAAAGCCAGAAGCTCGCACTGGCGCCTGCTCTGGCAGCGAGTGGTGAAAGTCAAATTCCATCGCTGGGACGATAAAGCGCCATCAAACCGCGTTTTTCTGCTCGGTGAGCGGATCACCTTGCCTTTACCTGTACGAGCGGTTCGAAGCTCGCGGCGGGATGCGGTAAACGTTGACATCGGGTTTTACGCACAGGATGGACTCGTACTCGCCCTCGGCCGCCATCTTGATTCTACTGTTATTGATGGGAGTTGTGGTCGTGCGTGTGTGTGACTCATTTATTCTCTTCTGAGGCGGGCTGTGTGTCGTGTGTTTGTGACGAGACGTGATACGGTTTAGTTAATATCTCATTAAATCACGTCCATTTTCTACACAGGATATTTTTAAACGGCACAGTTTTAGGTCTATTTGTCAAGCTGATCAAATTTCCTGGATAATTACATTATCACAATTTTAAAACAATACATCATATATATTGTGTATGTTCAAGATACAAGAGTTTATAATCTAAAAATCTGCAGCTTAGCCAAGATAAAACTTTAACAGTTAATTATTATTGCCAGTGGGCGTGGCTTCTGAGGTGCTGAAGCGGAAGCGGAAGCCATTGCGTCCTGTCGTCTCCTCGGCAGATTCCTTGGATTTAAACAGGGTTAGTCTGTTTTCCTGCTGCACGTATGCATATTTTACGGATGCATCATACCACGAACAGTTGATTTTATTTCCTCTAAGCCGCATTCCAACGCCGGAGTCGGAAACGTCCGGTGACTTTTGCGTCGCTCGGCCCGTTAGCCATATTTAGCCTTCAGTCTCTGTCCGAGGTGCTGAAAACACGACGTTTGGCCCCTGATGGATTCTTTCATCTCCCACACATCGATCTTCTCGGGAAAATGCTCAGTCTAAACACCCAATTGCATCCACAAGATTGGAACGTGTATTTTAAATGACATCTCCACGCTCGCAGTTAACTCTGTCTTAGCTTAGCCGGGAAGCTCACCTTAGCCTAGCTCGGTGGTTATATGTTTGTCGCAGTGGTAATGACACCAGTGACACACTGAATGTTTTCTTCTGTGTCTGTGCTGACCTGTGGTTCTTCCTGCTCTCCTGTGGTTCAGTCAAATGCAGTCTGGAGGGAGAGAGGGTCGGAGGATGTTCTCTAACTGAGCCATAATTCAGCCATCTAAAGCACCTGAGCAAGCCAGGACTGCCAGTTTAGAACACAAGTATGCACGTTTGAATGTGTCTGATATTGGTTTATGGCAAATTACGTGCATATATGCGTAAACATTCTTCCTCAAGTATTTCAGGATTTATTTTTTGTTTATTTAATCAGGGTTGTGGTGGTTTTCCCACCTCCCCTCCTGACAACATGACGCCCTCGATGCTCCGTCGACAGCTGAAGAACCTGGTCCAGAACTACTCTGAGGCTGAGGTCAAGGTACGAATACTGCCAGGTGCTGCAGAGAAAAATGCCTCATTATTCCTGTCTTTGGCCCTTTTTTTCCTTTTGCTTCATAACACGCATGAGCTGTGGAAGGACAAAGATAAGCAAAAGAAAACTAAACCCTTTCCACCTTCTGTAGCAACAGCTTCTGCTGTATGCGTTAGATTTATATGCTTAAAAGTCAGCTTATTAATGTTAGCTATATTGTGCCCCATTCCAGTCTTTTTGTTTTAAATGTTTGCTAATACTGTTGATTGTGCATGAATTTATAATCACCTAAATAGGTGATTATTTTGTTGTTTTTGTCGTTATCACTAACGTATGTTTCAATTGTCAGGTGAGAGAAGCCACGTCCAATGACCCATGGGGACCCTCCAGCTCTCAGATGGCTGACATCTCTGATCTGACCTACAACGTGGTGGCCTGCAGCGAGATCATGACTATGCTCTGGAAGCGCCTGAAGGATGACAGGAACTGGAGGCACATCCACAAGGTACCTTTAAAGGTGTCTGTCTGAATCATGACTGAGTTGGTTTCAGCTTAACCGCCTTGTTTTCACGCCAGTCCCTGACGCTGCTGGAGTACCTGCTGAAGACTGGAGACGATCGCGTGCTTCTGAAGATGAAAGACAACATCTACATTGTCAAAGCCCTCACAGAATATCGCTTTGTAGAAAAGGACGGCAAAGACCAGGTGACGCCTTTACTGCTGATTTTATTGGCCCTCTCAGATCCTTTGCACGGCGTCGTCTGATTTCAATGAATAATTCCCAGGGTGCAAATGTGAGAGACAAGGCCAAGGTTGTCCTGGTCCTTATGGAGGATGATGAAAAACTAAAGGAGGAGAGGGCTTTTGCTATGAAGACGAGAGAGAAGACCTCTAAGAGTTCTGGTGGTCAGTCTTTGTGTTCGTCTGCTGGTATCACAGTTAACATCAAAGCATTTAATCCTTGTGTTTTCCTTTGATGCTTTTAAACCAGCCGCATCTGAAGATACCATCAAGGACCCCACCTACAAGCCATGTTACGTTGCTGGGGCAACAGGACTTCCATCTTTGGACAACATCCCATCGGTGGCTGACTTGACGGCCTCCTTTGCCGCTCGCAAAGAGGAGCGTCTCAAACAGGAAGCTGAGAAGAAAGAAGCGGAGCGGAGGGTAAGTATCAGTGACAGCTCTGCTTCAGCAAAGGAAGATGGTGGCTCAGGAACCCTGCAGACCATAATTCACCCTGGAATTTACAGCCGTTGTTTCTGACCTTTTAGGCCAACTTGAGTGAAGATGAGCTGAAATGGGAGGATGCAGGCAAAGCCAATGATGTCCAAGGTGGTGTGTGGGGAACGCAGGAGGAGGTGGAATTAGATGCGTGGGGTGTTCCTGTAAAACCCAAAGAGGCCTCTGGACCCTGGGGAACACCTGACACACCTGCCGCAGCAGCCGCTGGTGGTTCCCCTGGATCGAAAACTGATGAAGATTCATATGTATCACCGAAAACCGAAGAGCCATTTGTCACACCAAAGAACGGAGAAGATGCTTTTGAGGCACCTGCAGACCACGATCCATTCAGTAAAGCAGAAGATGACCCTTTCAGTGCTGCAAGGGGTGCTCCAGATGCCTTCAGCGCACCCGATAAAGCGGAAGATCCATTTAGTGCCCCTGAAGGTGATCCCTTCAGCACCCAGAAGGATGATCCATTCAACGCCCCAAAAGATGATCCATTCAACGCTCCAAAAGATGATCCATTCAACGCCCCAAAAGATGATCCATTCAACACCCAGAAGGATGATCCATTCAACACCCAGAAGGATGATCCATTCAACGCTCCAAAAGATGATTCCTTCAACGCTCCAATAGATGATGCATTTAGTACCCATAAAGAGGATCCCCTAATTGAACCATCATCAGCAGCTCCTAATGAAGACCCATTTGCAGCACCTCCTAAAGATGACCCTTTTAATGACACGTCACCACTGAAAGAAGAAACACCGCCTAAAGACGACCCCTTTGCAGCACCCAGCGGTGATACAGCGGACCCTTTCAATGCCCCGTCCATGTCCTCACCCCAGGGCAGTTCAGATGCATGGGGAGCCTCTACTAGCTCTCCTCCTGCCACTGGATCAGATCCCTGGGGGGACGGGGCAACCGTCTCCTCACCTGTTGAGAGCACTCTTGGTTTCGAGGATGGAACCAAACCAGACAATGATCCTTGGGGAGCCCTGGGTAAGATGTGAAAAACAGTTGCCTCTTCTGCTATTTGATTCTGTTTCCATGGTGAAGGAAGCTTGATTGTTTGCTAAAACTGTTGCGTTCGGGTGTAGCTGCAGCTCCAGTGAACACGGATGATGCGTGGGGTTCACCTGCACCGCCCGCAGACTCCTCCACATCTAGTGATCCTTTTGGTGACAGTTCAAAAAAAGACGATCCCTGGGGAGCTCTAAGCAGCACTGCTAACGAAGAGACAGGTACAATTCTGTTTCCTCCCAAAGATCCGTCCGTTAAGCTGTTGTCCTCCATGCTTCCCTCCATCCTGCCGAAAACACTCACCCTCTCCTCCCTGGTCTGCCCTTAACAGGAAACACCTTTTAGAGCAGAACTGGACCTTGCAGGAGGAGGAGATGCGGAAAGACTGCTTTGTTTCGGCTCTCTGAAGGAACCACGTGCTGACTTACATGTTCTACTTGTGCCCAAACACAAGCCATCGCTGGGGACGGAACCAGTGCTGCGCTCTTTCTGACAGTTTACGTGCAGTTCCTGTATTCTTGGTGTGCGTGGCTCAAACGGATGCACGGATCAAACTCAAGGCCTGGAAAATGACAGACGTTAGAAACCATTAACTGGCTGCTGAAGAGTCAGTTTGATCCACTACAACCAGTTAGATTGATGGGAAAGCTAGTGTGGTGTGTGATTATGTGGTCTGCCTGAGTAGTCCCATCACAAGGTCTTAGTGTCATGAGTAGATATTCTGTGTGTGTGTGTGTGAGTGAGAGAGGATGAATGAACCAGCAGAAGCTTCTCGCTCTTCTCTCTGCTTTGATGTGTTTCTCTTTGATCTCCTGGTTTTCACAGACGCTCTCAGGTGACGAAAACAACAATCTGTCAGATATTTATTGGTAATCGCACTATTTAGATGTTTGAGTGTTTAAACCAAAACCAAACCAAAATCGTTAGTGAACGAGTGATGTGTATCCTGCGTAAATGGAAGAACAGGGATACTTAAGCTGATGTTATTACAGCATCTCCGTATGTCTTATTTGATTCCTAAGAACAGGTTGAGGCTCAGTATTGAATCATTTTCTTGTTTTATATACAATATAGGAAGAAAAGCTCCAAGTTTCATTCAAAGGCCTGAGAATCAGGAGTGTGTGTGTGTGTGTGTGTGTGTGTGTGCGTGCGTGCGTGCAGTTTAACGTGACTGTAGCATCTCCCGTGTGCATGTTTGTGCTGTAGGCAGAGCGTGTGTGTATATTTTGTGTTGATGTAAATACTGGACGTAATCACAGATGAACCTGGAATTATTCTGTATATCAGAGTGTTACAGTAACTATTTATTGCTCTATTTATTGTTGCCTGATTATTTATTGGTGCGGAAACCAGCCAAATCCGGGTTAACTGCGGCGTCGATGGGGAATGACGTCACGCTCGAGCAACAATCGCTGCATTATCAATCAGTTCAGTAACCGCTGGTGGCTTCTTCATCCCTGTTTGACCTGTAGTCATCAGGATCTCCAGGCATCAGACAGGAGACGGTAGCACGTTGCTATCAGCTGACGTTGATGTTCATGCTGAGAGGATCCGTTTGTACTCCTGTTCCTTCCCTCCATCAGTTTGGTGCGTGCATGACCGGATAATACACCTGCAAATGAAGTGAGTCTCTTGTACAGTCAGCTTGAACAGCAGCAGACCAGCCTGAGAGATGTTAAACACCAGTGGAACCATACCCAAACATCATAAACCTCTTCTCTCTCATTTGATTTTGTATGAAATGGATTTATTTTGCTGTGTATTTAATGCTGTGTGGTAAACTGTGACAGTATGAAGTACATTGGACAAATAAATATTACAGTGAGTCAGATTTTCTTTCCTCTTGTTTTTTCACAATAAAGTCTGATCCCATTTTTCACCACTAGAGGGCGAAAAACCACTAAAACCAAAACGACCTTAAGTGACCTTTAGACATAAATTCAGGAAAATATCTTGTCTTATTTAATTTTTATTTTTTAATAATTGACATTTATTTAAAAGAAACCTCGGAAAAACAACTTCCCAGCTTATACTTTTGGGGTCTAATCGTAAGTATCTCCTATTTTCCACTCTCCAGTGCTGCTTGACTGGAATATTTTCACCATTTCTGTCTTTGAACATAACGCATTTTAAGACTTAATTTTCTTTGTTTTTAAGACTGAATTTGTTGATTAAATGGGAAAATGCGTGATTGCCCCATTCATCCATTAAGAGACGGATAATGTCTAACAGAGGAAAGGGGCACATCGAGGATTTGGAACGTTAATCAACAGCAGGACGCGATGCTCAGAGTCCGCTCTCTCTGATCAGGTATCGCTCCTTGAAAGAGTGACACAAATCTGCACCTTTGCTGATCATCTTTAGCCACGCCCCTTACCTGCCCTCATCTGTCCGGATTAAAGCCAATCAATATTACGAAATTGACCTGCGATAGATACGTTTATATATATGTTATCTTCTGCACTCTGCTGTTGGAGGTTAACCCTGGACAGAGGAGTCGCTTTAGGAGAAGCAGAAACTGTAATAAATAAATAAATAAATAGAAATGAAAATAAAAAGGGTGGGACTTATTTAAAGCAAAGTAATCAGAGTAAATCAAGTCCCAGCTGTGAGCAACCTCCATCTTTCGGGTAAGAAGTTTGCTCCATGAGGCCGACTGCAGCTGTTGTATACATTACTGCTGCACTAATTACTACAGGAGCAAAGGTCTGGAGGGTCACCAGCAAGGAAGGAAGAGATGAAGGGAAGAGGCGGACCAACTGAGACAGTAGTGATCAAAGGGGAGGGAAAGTAACAGATGGGCTTGTGGGATTAGAGGCAAATCTGGGTGGGTTTCTGATGATAACTCAACCAAGAAGAAAGAGGAGAGAGTGAAGAGGAAGAGCAGAGGAAGGTGAATCTGCGTCTGAGGAGCCTCCGCTGGGACCCCAGGCGTGGTGAGCAGAACTGGTCTGTAATTGTTGTAATTACTCTAGTTAGGACCAACAGCTGCTTTTCCAGTCATTCAGATTCATCTGATAATGAGATGAGAGAATAGTTAGAATTACTTTAAACTAAGATGATGGATGAAACAATCTGATGAATCTAAGGCAAGTTAAAAACACAAACATGTTTTGGATTATACTTTAGAAGAGTGGACCAAATAGTTTGGTCGAGGACTATTTTTATTGTTGTTTTTAAAAATGCACCCGTGTTTAAACCCCAGCAAACTTTGTTTTTGGATCTTGGTCTGCGGTACAAACACTCTGTAAACTGACCTGTTAACCCCCCGCTTCGGCCGAATCCAAAGTTAAATGAGAGAAATGTAAAGAAGTACACAATGGCTGCCCCCTGGCGGCTGACTCTGGTAATCAACATTTGTGACGTGGGCAGGACCTGGACCAGGAAGTAGAGCACTTAGCCGTCAACGGTAACGTCTCGTCCCATGTTTAACACTATTAAACGCCTCATTAAAACCAAGCATTTGAGGGTAAACCGTCTCGTGAACAGCAGAGATCGTTGGGGGGAGGGGCTTATTGCGTTACCACAACCAACCACCAGGGTCTCGTCTCGAAAACACTGAAAAATCTGGAAAAGCAAAGTCTACCTTAATGTCTGCGTTTTATTACTTTGAAGTTTTATTACTTTTATCATGTGACATGACTGACAAATCGTTTTGTTCTCTGCCACTAATCCAGCCTTCTCTCTCCTCTTTACATTTCGGCGGTCGTCCATACAGCAACGGAACGAGTCGGCCGGCGTTAAACTCATCCACCTAACCCTGCAAGCTTAGCGCAGATTAACGGGCCCGGAGGTAGGCCCGAGCGCAAGGACTAATCACTTTCCCGCACTCAATCCCTTGGGGAGATGTAGGAGGAACCGGTTGAGGAACGGGATGTGGCCCGAGCACCGCTGATCAGTGTCACAATCTGCAGGAGAAGATTTAAACGTTTATCCTCGTCCCAGAGCAGCAGAAGCAGATGACGTGATGTCACAACAAATATGGATTTGAGCGGCGGCCCGGTCAGAAGAAACAGACGGAGTCGGGAATCAGGGACGACAAGAAGGAAAGCTCTGGAGTTCCAATCCGATAAGAGCCCGAAGAGTCGCAGTTTCTGCTGCAACCTCTGGCCTGCACATCTGTCTGCTGTCTTCTGCACAGGAACTGATTAAACGTCATTAAAGACGCACGGTCGTCAACGCTCCTCCCTCAAGCCCCGCCCCCTCACCATCCTTTTGTCAGATTCCCTTCTGACCTTTGTTGCACATGTTTAATCCCCACTTTCTCTCTGTTCAACACTCCACAAGCGTCCATGAGTCGGTCTCAATCGCCACAACAAGCCACCACAGCCGTCCAGACCCATCTGGACATGTCGCTGCGGTGTCACGGAAGCCTCCAGCTCTGATCCTCCGTCTGGTTGGCCGGTGGGATCTGCTGCCTTAGAGGCCTTCCTGTCCCGGCCTGGGGGTCAGGCCGAAGTGGTTTCACCTGCGGAGGAGCAGCAGCAGCAGCAGCCATGCTGGAGAAAATGTCCAGGCGCAACCGCTCCCTGCTGTCCCTGTCCCTCACCTCGCTGGCCCTCACGCTGTCCGTCTCGGCGTTCTGCACCTCGTACTGGTGTGAAGGGACGCACAAGGTGGTGAAGCCTCTGTGTCTGTCACCCGTCAAGATGAAGAACTGCGGCCAGAACAACAGTCAGCCGTACACCACAGGTGAGGCGGGGAAACGCAACGTTAGCTGTTAGCAGCGGAGAACGTCTCCTTCGTGGCTCGTGAGCAACAGGAGCTGCAGCTGTCTCGGAAAACTGGCTGTGAGGTTTCCGCCTGGATCAGCCTCTCAGGGGTGTGTTCCAGCAGGTTTGAGCTTGTAAACTGATGCTTCTGTGTCTTTCAGAGGCCCCCACCCCAGATCCAAAGAGCGCCGTCTCCAACGTGACGCTGTCGCCGCTGCAGAAGGAGGAGCTGGCCAAGATGAGGAGAAAGCAGCTGGCCAACGCCGTGCAGTACATCTGGGAGACGGGCGAGGACAAGTACATGCTGCGCTACTTCCACACCGGCTTCTGGCTCTCCTGTGAGAAGCACAACGAAGGTCTGAGAACATTCAGATGCAGCGCGGCGTACCAGCGCCGATGTCACTAAAACCACGGCTGAGCCACGTGAATCTGTCACCAGAACAGTTTGAAAAGGCAAAACGACATCAGAAAAACAACTTATCAAAAAATAAAGCCAGCTGAAATCCAGCAAACCACAGAGGCCCGAAGGTGAAGCTTAAAACAGCTTTGTTTCAGGGTTTATCGTGATGAGAAAAGTTCCTCCTCGGCATTGATTTGCAGGAGATTAAAGCGTTCTGGAGTCAGAGTTCTGCAGTTCAAAACACACAAGTCATGACGTGGATGCAGATATTTATTCAAAGAAGCGGCCGGTGCAGGATGAGTAAAGACAGCTGGGTTTTGGTGCGACAAGTTGTCGTTTTCAGCCCTTTTCTCTTCACGTTACTCCAGCGGTGACACTTATGTACTTACTGGGGCTTCGTGCACCATTTTATTCAGGAAAAGGAGGAAAGAGGTCAGACCGGGGTCGCTGGGGGGGTCATAATGATCACGGTTCACTGCTGCTCTGAAATGATCCCGATGGTTGGTCCTTTCAGGTGAAGATCAGGAAGAAAAGTGTCGCAGTTTCATCGAGCTGACGCCCGGAGAGACGCAAGGTCGGCGTGAGACAAACCAGAGCGGAAAGTATGGAAAGCAGACGTGCTCGCAGACGCCGCCAAGCCTCTTCTCTCCTCTTTCAGGTGTTCTGTGGCTCTCTGTGGTCAGCGAGTTCATGTACATCGGACTCCTGGCCACGGGCTTCCTCCTCATGTGGGTGGAAGCGATCTGCCTCTGCGCCAAGAGGGAGATGAACGCGCTCAAGATAAACGCCTTCGCCGCCATGTGCACCGTCCTCTCGGGTGAGGCGCTGCAACTGGGGGGGCGCGGGGCTCAGTGTGGCGCCTGCAGAAGCGAATCCCTCATCAGTAACTCATTCAGTTGTCTTCAGTACTGCTGGACTGAAAGCACATTTGCGCTTCCTGTTTTGTCTCGTCTTGTCTCTTCTAAAACGTGTCTCTTTCCCAAGGCATGATGGGAATGGTGGCCCACATGATGTACACCACGGTGTTTCAGATGACCGTCAGTATCGGGCCCAAAGACTGGAGGCCTCAGACGTGGGACTACAGCTGGTCTTTTGCGTGAGTTGGTCTCCGAGCCCTCAGGTCGAAGCCTCGGTGCTTTGTGATGGAGTAAAACAACGTCTCCGTCTCCTCGCTCTGCTCACCAGCATGGCCTGGCTGTCGTTCAGCTGCTGCATGGCGGCCGCCGTGGCCACGCTCAACTCCTACACCAAGACCATCATCGAGATGAAGCACAGGGCCAGGGTGAGGATGGAGGAGGCCCGCGCTGCCGCCAGGGCCCCCTCCTACGAGGAGGTCGTCCAAGCTTCCAGCGAGGGGGTTTATTCTGTCAGCCAGCTGATTCAGCTTGGCCAACAGGGGGCGCTGGTAGACCCTCTCTGGCCCAGAGGAGTGGGCCCTGCTGTCGGACCGTTGGCCTGCACCACTGGAGGAGCGCTGCTTGTTGGAGGAGTAGGAGGAATGGGAGCAGTTGGAATTGGCATGGGAATGGGAGTCACGGGAACGGGTGCTGGGGGTGTGAGCGGGGTGGGGGTGGGAGGGGCTGGTGCAGTTGGAGGTCTTGGGGAAATGGATCTGGGCTCGATGGGAACCCTGGGCGGAGCTGGAGTGGGAGGGGGAAGGCTGGCGGACCATCACGGTGTGGTGGTGGTCGAAGGCTGCGGCGCTGAAGGATGTGAAGACTGCGAACGGGAGATGGGCGAGATCGACTACAACCTGCGGGAGGAGCGAGACGGTTCCTTCTGCTGAGAGTCCGGTCGTCTGGTCGCGCCCGGCTGCACGTGTGACTGAGTCCAGGACGTGAGGACGGCAGCCGCTGACTGGTCCTCATCCCCGCCAACGCTGAACTGTAATTTAGATACTGCTCATATAGCCCATAATAGTAGACAGTATGCCATAGCTCCCCCTGTCAGCATGCTTGTTTACGTACCACAAGTCTGTTTTCTTTCTCAGAGTTTTGACCTCTTTCACATGTTTCTTGAACCGTTTCTGAGTCATGTTTGTGTGTATGTTGGAGGCGGAGCTTCTTGTGGGTCGACCCTAACGGGGCGCCCTCCTTTCAAAAGAAGACCAGTTTACTGAAAGTGTGTTTAGGATCCCAAACCAGGAAAAATATTATAAAAAAGCCGGTCAGTTGACTGCTTCAGAGTCTTGTTTTGGTCCTAAAGTGTCAAATGTTCAGTTTCATGGTTGTCTTAAAACGTCTTCTCCTGGAATTGTTGAATTTCAGGACGTGAATAAAAAGAAGCAAAACACAATAACTGGTCACCCGTGAAGCCTCGCTGTGATATTTCTCTTATTTACGTTTGTCCGCAAGAGAATGAAAAGAATCGGCAGTTACAAGTTACAACTGGGATGCGAGACAGATGCTGAAGAGAAGATTACGTCAGTAATCTCCCCAGTCAGCGGGAACAGAGGCTACGGTGGTCCGTGAGCTCATCTGGCCTGTCAGGGTTACTGCGTGCAAAGTAATTGAAAATGCAAATGAAAACCCGAATTATACAACAGATTATGTGAAAGGGTTTTCTCACACTGGTCAGAGAAGAGCACCAAACATGGAAGACACGAAGACACGCTCCGGCCAGGCCCATTTATTCCCAGACAAAACCGTCTTCCTGGACGTGGAGACGGAAAGTAAACCTGGTTTTATTAATTTAGTTTAAACGCAGGGATAATCTGTCATCTTGTGTCAGATCAGGATCAACAGGGACCATCTGGAGGAACCGAGGCTTCCGCCTGTATTCTTCTGCTTTAACTCGCGTTACCCCACTAAAAAAGTATCCTTCATGCTGCTTAACCCACAAAGAAATAATAGAAGTGGTGCCCTGAGCGGTGGGTTATGTGGATTATCCTAAAATAGTAACGGAATTACGATGACAATAATTTTATTACTGGTTGGACAGTGACAAGGGTGTCAAAAAGGACTGTTTTATAAGCCTTTCCAGCGTCGTTACAATCAGAAAAGGCCTGGTTTGGATTAAAAATTCAAAGCTCGTCACAGGATTCAGTGTGTGTGACGCTGTATGCACCTTAACGGTTTGGATTCAGGTGTGTGAGAGGTGTAGGAACAGCAGTAATCACACCAGTTACTGTTCACAACAGTCCCCGATCCTCATTTCAAAGTTTTTTATTAATGATAACAGGACAGACTGAAAGAAAGAATGATACCAGGTCAAAACCTTTCTGAATCGGCAGAGAAAACCTGGATTAACACATTTTATGTTGCTACACATGGACAAATATTTTCTGACAACTACAACAAGCAAAAAACACGGAAAGGTTGATAAAGGACGGCAGATAAACGTCCGAACAACACAGGTTGTTTGGTAGTTACTAAAGCTACTAACACTTTTAAAATGTGGACTTAAGATGCTAAAATACACGTTCATGAAGATAATCTGTCCAAAAATGAGTAATTCCAGATGTAATTAGCTGTTCTTAAAGTATTCTGTCATCGTCTATGAAATGATTATAAAAGCACCCTAAATATGACCCATATGCGACGTAAATGTCTTGTTTTAAGAACAAAAGCTGTCCCTAAAGATCAAAGGAGACGAGTTGCTGACGTTCTATCGGAAAATAAGAATAAATGCACCACGTGGAACATGGTGGTGAACATAAACAAGACTTTTCTTGGAACGTGGTGGCGAACATAAACAAGACTTTTCCACCTCCACAACGCACAACACAGATCAAAGCCTCATCATCCTTTCGATCAAAGCACATCCTCATAGATCAAAGCCCGCACAGAAGACCCTCATTTTAAGTCGAGTGATTATGGATTTAAAACAAGGAGGATTTACCATGAAGTTTGCTCTTTTCATATTCACATCAGAGAGATGAGAACAATCTGTGGGAGGTTCACTTCAAAGGCTGATACTGAATCAAACGAAGGGCGGCTTCGTTCTCTAACACTCCTTGGATAAACTCGCTCTCTGTCACTCGGTCTGGAATGAGAAGAGAGAAGCAGAAGCTCAGTTCAGGCTGTAAAAATGAAGATACACTGATTATCGTGACCACTGTCCCGTCAGGCAACAAGTTCTCACCTTTTTCGCTCTTTTTGAAGAACTTCCACAGTTTTTCTGTTCTCTTATCAACTGTGTTTTCATCTGAGGGCAGTTTACAAATCTCATCTTTGGGAATCATTCTAAAAATAGCCTGGTGGGGAATAAAGACGAGAGAAAGAACAGAAGATTTTAACATTGCATGAAATTGCGTGAAACAGCATATGGAGGTAAATATAGAGAGCTTCTAGCTTTAGCAGGCTGCTAGCGCCTACTGATAATCACAGTTACATATTATTAGTATCAAACCAAGTTCAGGGAAAAGGCCTTTCTGTTATCAATGTTTGACAACCTCCAGGTCTCATTTATACTTGATTTTGTTTGGGTTTAATGTTCCCTAAATGGTTTAGATTAGTCTCTCTGTGACTTAAGCTTTTAATTCAGCCTAAACTGTTTATCTGCCTGAGATTCCTTCGGACTGGCTTTAAGACCTGCGGCTAAATTTAGTGATGAGGAAACGGATGCAATTACTGTGAATTACAATACAATTACAAAGGCAACTGTGAGCGGAAAATGTGAAAAATAAAAGAAAATAAAGCTAAATAGGAAGGTGGAGGAGTAATGACAATACAATATAATAATATGCACAAAGTTTCAAGTACCAAGAGCAGAAGGTTCCTCTGTAAAGTCTTCATCTATGCAGACGATACTGTGGTTTATACTTCCCTTTGCAATTCTCCAGATCTCACCGTGCAAATTTCTTTGACTTCGGACTTGGTGATGTAGCCGTTCTTGTCCACGTCGAAAAGCCCGAAGGCCCACTCCAGCTTCATGGTGGTGGTCTTGCCTGTCGACGTCATGTGGAGAGCAATGATGTACTCTTTGAAATCCAGCGTGCCATCTGCGTTCGTGTCAAAGGAGCGGAAGACGTGTTGGGAATACGTCTGGGCGTCGCTGTCGGGGAAGAACTTGCTGTAGATCTCCTGAAACTCCTCTTTGGTGATGCGCTCTGTTGGACACTGCCTTTTGAAATTTTCATACCACTGGACTAGCTCCATCTCGGAGAACTTGGTGTTCATTTTCAGTTCATCAAGTATCTCCTTGGACATAGCGCCACTCTTGGTGTTGCCCATTGTTGCGTGGTGCAGATGTTTGCGGCTCAAAGGCTCCTTTAAGGGCAGCAAGAGGAGATAATTCCTGGAGTATCAGTACTGCGGCTGTCTCGATCTTGTCCCCGGCCAACAGGTCAGCTCGCTTAAGCATATGCTGTGAAGAAAGTAGAATCTCAGAAAGCTAATTAAGGCTATCAGCCATTTGTCAAAGCAGCCAGTGATCTCATGGCAGAGCTCAGCGTTTGACATGCAGCAGCTGGCACACTTTTAAAAAGCAAATAACTTGTAATGTGACCCACAACAAAGATGAGAAGGGTTTAATCATGGTCAGTACATGCTAATGCCCTATACATGCACGCTGATTAGCTGCTGAACGCCAGCAAATCTGGCTAAAGCAGAGAACCCTGGAGGTTCCTGCGGCTCGCTGCCTGCAATGTTCAGCCCTAGAAGGAAGCAAACTCTGCTGCTCATGTAGAGAAATGCACCCAAAGTGTTCTAGTTTTAGCTTGTTCAGCTTGATTTTCGGACGAGTGCATGACCAACCCTGCAGGCTACGGACGAGTGTGCTGTCTCATCATCAGACCCTGCTCTACTGTCTTGGACTTCTGGGCGTTACTACCCTCAGCAGGAACCTCTCTGTGGCAGCAGAACCATCCTAAGTTCACAGCAAAGTTCATGCACTGGGAAAACCTGTCTCCTTGAAGATTCCGCGACAAGGATCCTGGAGAGGAAAAGTGGCTTAAGTAAACCACTGAGCCTAAGACCCAAATGTAATTACTGAAAATCACAACTAATCATTAAGTCAGAGGCAGCAAGGACAGTTTCTTCTGACCTTCTGCAGAGGAAGAACTTCTCCAAACATCACACGTTAAGCAAGACATCTTCTTGCCGAGTCAGACATGTGTTCAAGGTGTGAGGGAACCGTTGAAGATGAAGAATTTACTCAACACAACAAAATCACTCACGACACAAAGTCTGCCCATCCTTTACTCCTGAAAGCGCCAACATGAGGTAGCTCCTGGAATAAAAGGCAGGCTAACGCTCAGGTTGGGGCTGTTTTTTCTTACCTGTGTGACCTGCTCAGGACTCCTGTCACGTTCTGTCTGTGAGCAGATGAAATCAGCCTCTGCTGCTTGAGATAAGTCACTTAAATAGAATCTCTCTGAGGCGGAGCTACAGCTGAATCCATGTGAGCCACTCCACTTACCATGTTTGTTTTATTCCATAAATGTTCCAACTAATCTGGCGTGAGTTAACATTCAGCTTTAACCTCTGACCTAAGAATATTCCCAACGATGGCTGAGCCAGAGTTTCTGTGTTGAACTGTGGCTAGTTTCAGTTAGCTAAACCTAAATCGGGCTTCCAACTGTATCTACAAGCACAATAACAACAATATTTGCAATATTTACAATAAGTCTCCGCCCCTCCGGGCCAGTCAAGTCTGCAACGATGGCCTCTTTCAGGATGCTTTTGATTTCCACTTAAAACCATTTAATTATCCTACTTAACAGCGGAGGCCTAACTTTAGCAGCTCCTCCTCGCCTTTGGCAGCGGCAGCCTTTGGCTCCACAGGTGATTTGGATTTTGCCATCTGGTCGTAGAGATTTAAAAAGCTGTGCCAGCAGACATTTAAAATCAATGTCACCTTAAAATTGTTGCAGCTCTGCTGGGACCGGTTGCTAACGTAGACCCCTGTTAGCAAGTTATGGTTGGCAAAATATCTATTTTTTCTCTATAGTAAAACACGTGTATTACAATTTATTTTAAAAGTTCAAATGACAATACATTTTTATTTAGTAACCCGGGGAAAATAATCCACAGAAAATACAGGAAAACTACAACCAATAGCTTTAGTAGGCTCATTAGCCAAGTTAGCAACCTTGTGGTGATTTTTGCTCAATAGCAAAACCAATTTCTTTAACAGATTAATGACGATAAAGGTTTTCTAACTATTCTACTATATGAGATGAATTGTTTTGTATTTTAACATTAAACACTTTTTTTTAATAACATAAAACATTTGTATATTTAATAACATATAACATTTGTCTGTTACACCCAGACAAACATGCTAACAGTATTAGTAAGTACACATTCAGTTTTAGTGTGTTAAATAACACGTTAAAACAGAATTATTCAAGTACGATCAGGATTATTTGTTGATTGTGTATTGTGATGATAGTCCTACTTAAAAGAAACAACAAAAACAAAACTTCATAAATGACTTACTACAACCAACCATCAGGGCCGGTTAAAGGGGGTTTCGCTGGTTCAGATTGGTCACAACTTTTTTGCTCCACCAAGCCGAAGTTTTAGTCAAATTAGGAAGCAATTTTGTTGATCCTGGTTGTGAACCATGGGAGCAAGAAGGTGATGATGAGATTGGATGAGTGAGGAGCTGTGGAGACTCAGAAGGTACCAGGGTGAGGATGGTTCCACCATGGAACCCGCCAGCGATGCTTCATGGTTGGACCCAGGAGGGCAGAGAGGACCCCTCTTCAGACAGAACCACCACTGTGGACCTCCAGGTGTGGCTGGTTGCATACCTCAATGTGGCTTCTGAAGATAGTTTTGGTTTAATTTGATCATTGTTTTTTTAAGTAATCATGTATTTACTGTTATTCTTTATTTAAAATCAGGAGCATGTCCTTGTTTATTTTCTGTAATTTGTTCTTTTTCCTCAAACTGCTTCCAGTCCGGCTGGATCCAGCTGGAGGAATGCTTCTCTGCAAATATTAACAATAAAGAACAATTTAAGGTCCAGCATTAACACTTTTGCGAGCGATGGTGCTGATAATCTCCTGAGTCAAAAAATAACAATAATACATAGTACTTTTAAAGCGCTCGGTACTCAAAGACGCTTTACAAATGATCAATAAAGTTTATTATTTAAAGATAAGGTTGTTGTTTGTCTTCAGAGCTCATCTCTGTCAACAGATTATTAAAAATCTCCCACTTTTAGAGTTTAAAATGAACAATAGTTTAAAAAAATTCTTTTGTTTTTATTTGACAAAAGAGTATAAAATGAATAAAGTCTGTCAGACGTATAAAAATAAAAACTGGAAATATAAAAACAAAGTTTAGTGTTTCTGAAATGTTTTAAATGAAAAGTGGAATCCAGTAACTCTTGTTAATACTGACAAAAGTACAAAAATTGAAGTCAGGGTGTTGGATCAGTAATGGCTCCTGTACGTGTGCATCTTGTGGCTGAGGTTGCGAGCCAGCCTGTCGACGGCGCTGCCGATGTGTCCCAGCTCCTTCCTGGACGTGAGGCCTTCGATGTTGCCGCTGTACCACAGCACCCATCCAGCCAGAGACGCCAGCACCAGCAGGGCGCCTGCAGAGGTCAGGTCAGGTCAGGTCACCCACGAAAACCAACATCAGAAACGACCGGCATCCCAGCATGCATCTGCGGATTCATACCAGTGTAGACGAGTAAGTCTCCAAAGTCCTGTCCTCTGATCTCCAGCCGAGCGAAGACCCCCATCAGCAGGGCGGTTCCTCCCACCACGTCCATCAGCACGGCGAAGGCCAGAGCCAGTTTACAGTGGGAGAGGCCGTCACACAGCGCCATCACCGGATTCTGGAGAGACAGGAGATGGATGGAAAAATCAGTGATGTGGCTGAAAAGGTACAAGCATTTAATGCAGAGTATACATAAAATACACCCAAGCACACACAGTCTCTGCTTTTGATTTCTCTGTTTGGTTAACAAAATTCACTTAAAGTCTGAAACGCTCGAGACCAAAACTTCCAAATAATCTGGTCACAAATTCTTCCTCAGCTTCAGAATTTTGCAGTTTTCAAACCGAACTCACTTGGATAAGTCGATCCTGCTGCTGATCTGTCGTCCTTCTGGCGCTTCTTATGCTGTTTTTTTCTCTTATTTACTTCCGCGTTCACCTTCTTCTTCGCCTCTCACCTTTGCCCCGCCCCCTCACGGGACCCCGTTTCCGGTTGTAGTGCGTTCGAACACTGTCACCCGAAAGCGCTCCTTTTCTGACCCTCTACGCCGACCTTAAAGTCTGTCAGCCCCTAAACATTCATTTAATATCGACCTTAATTCGATGTTTTGACTTTTTATTGAAATAGCTCAAACTCATGACCGAATGTGTCGTTATTTTGACCCGGTTTAGACGGATAGTTTTTTTCACTTACTCGATAGCTCAAACGGATCCCTCGTTAATTTGAATTTATATCATAATAGTCATTTGGTTGGTAATTTCGGAGTGATTGTGCGCATGCGCAGGGGGAGCGGGCCTGTGCACCTGGAGGCCACTTAATAATCAGGTAACTGCTGCTGAAGACGCGCTGGCCGTGCAGGTGTGCGTGCTTGCAGGCTGTATTACAGGAGTATAACCGCACACGCGGAGAACCGGAGACGGACAAGAAGCTGCTGATCGGGAGCTGAGAGTTATTACTCCTCAGTTATAGCTCACCTGAGCACACCTGTCCGACATGGATCCCTGCAGCAGCAGGGACGACACCAGCCCGCCAGGTAACCGTAACTTTCAGGCTGAATCAGACGGAGCTGCTGAATAACCGAGTGCGTTTGCAGAAGTTCAGAATGAGACGTTTCTGTGGAGATTGATGCGTTCAAGGACCTCCTGAAGGAGTTCATCAACTTTGTCTGTCTTAAAATGGAAATTTACAATTATGACATAAAAACGAGGAGTGCATATGTCACTTCCTGTATTCCATTGGGGTTGTTGTGGATCTATTGGATCTGTTCTGGGTTATTCTTTAAATCCTAAACGGTGATGTACATTTTCACTTTAGCTGTGTGTTTGTCTGTGTTATGACTGTTTTACTGATGCGCCGCATGGATGTACTGATCAGGAATATTCTGAACAGCCTTTAATTAGAATCCATTTGGTAGCTGATCATCTAAAACTCTGTCATTCTTAATTAAGTCTTTGTGTAAAAAAAAAAAAAAAAAAGAAGAACAGGGAGAAACTGTGAGCAGAACCAGACGAGAAGCAGAACTTCCTGCTACAAAAAAAGTAGTTAAAACACTGTATGAGGCCTCTGTGATGTAATGTTCCATATCTCTGACTTTAGAAGAAGACTATGGAGCTCAGGCATCTTCATCATCGGCAGCACCAGCAGCAGGAGGAGGAGGACGCTTGTATCTAGATGCCTATGAGGTGTCCTTTCCCCTGGAGGAGAGCATTGAGAGACCACCCAGCTACCACCTGAACCAAGGCCAGCAGATGATAGACGGTACGCCGCGTGTACGACGCATGACCACCGATGATCACCATTATCTTGTCGTTGAGTTCAGAATATTCAGGATTGTAGCTGCATAGATCTGTGAGGAGGTCCTGGATAAGTGTTCAGAGTAAATATTTGTGATGTGTTTATGAATGAAATATCTCCCCCGTCGTCCCAGAGCCTGTGGTGCAGGAGCCCCCTCACTCCCAGTACAGCCCGTTCATCCTGGTGTCCAACCTGCGAGCTCACCTGTACGTCGCTCTGGAGAAGAACGCCTGGCTACAGAAACGCATCGAGGAGCTGGAGGAGGAGCGCAACTTCCTGCGCTGTCAGCTGGACCGTTTCATCCTGAGCATGAGGAGCTCCGAAGGCAAGGGCGCACATCTGATGCGATCTGCTTCTGTGGTTCAGCGATTACCACAACATAAAGATTTGATCAAAATCCTGATTTTCCTTTGTGATAACCAGTAAAAATTGTATTAATTTAAAATCTTTTATCCAGGACTTTTTTAAAGAAAAATTAGGATTTATTTACCTTAATAAAAATAAATCTGAAGTTTAGAATTTTATTATCAGATTAAAATGAATCAATAATATTAATTAATAAATTAAAATGTATAATTTAATCTGTGAATATAATCTGTGGCACCTCCACATTAGGCCAGCAGGCGTCGCTGCTGCTTCACTCACTTTTCGTGTCAGTCATTAACTGGTTTGTTGATTGTCAGACTGGTGTGGGGACTCCCAGAGGGCTGTGAAGGGTCAGTCTGCCAGCTCTCCCTCCCCTCCCTCGCCCATGACCACCAGGTCCGGCATGACCCTCAAACGCAATCAGGGATCAGGATCGCGCAGCCGCCGCAGCACCGCCATCGCAGGTGAAGAACCGTCAGCCACACTAGGTGAATACCACAGTTCCTTTTCTCATCTCTGCTCATCTCCACAGCTGCCGTGAAGCAGGAGTTTCACCTGGAGGAGGATAACTTCTTCACAGAAGACGAATACGTGGAGGAGGAGGAGGAGGACGACGATGATGACGAGGACGAGGTGTCGTCGTCGGAGAAAGGGCTGAATAAAAAGTGCAGAGGGCGGGCCAACGGCGAGCCCAGGATGAAGATGAGGAGGATCTTCAGGATCACCCACGGCAGAGAGAGGCAGAGAGGTGATTGGAGAAATATCAATCATCAATGTTTTTCTACCTGGAAACCTTTCAGGATAAAGTGTCTCTGCGTTTCATCTGTCCGCAGTCAAAGACCCAGACGGAGTTCTGATCCGTTATAAGAAGATTCTGTCCACCTACCAGCGGGTGAGGAGCATGTCCCGAGCCTTCCAGATCCACGGAGTGGACAGGAACACCATGGCCTCCACCTCGCCCATCGCCGAGCTGCTGCTGGTGGCTCCAGAGAAGGTAGGACTTCTTTATGCAGCTCGTGAAACACCTGCTTACATCTGACAGATGGTGAAGAATCCAGTTCTGTGGGAATTTGACCTTTGACCTCCTGCAGATGGCGGAGGTCGGGGAGTTTGAGGCCTCAAGGGAGAAGCTCCTAGATTACGCCCGCCGCTGCTACAAGACCATGGACGAGCAGACGCACGCCAAGGTCCAGGCCATGAAGAAGTCCCACAAGCTGCTGCCCATCTCCTACAGGTTCCGGAACTGAGCAGTGGTCCTTGAGGAAGAGGAGGATGAAGACGAGGTGGAGAGTGAGGGTTTCTACAGTATTTCTCATTTGATTTGACACAAAAAAGCATCCAACTAAAATGTTGATGAGATTATTAAGAGTTAATTTAATTGAAAGCTTAAAGTGATTTATTTTGTTACTGTGCGACTGCTGCTGTAATTGGCTGCTGTCTGTTTGGAATAAGGATTTTTTTTAAACTTGAATTTGCTACTGAAACACACATTAATCAGAGGATCAAGCTCACTGTGACCTCTGTTTTCACACCTAAAGGTCAAACATGCCTTTGGATGTTTGACTATTTAAGAATACTTGAAAGTATCAGAAGTGAGAAATATTATTTAACTTATTCTTTGTTTTTCTTTTTGAATTTGAGTCCAGTTAAAATGTATTTAAAAATAAATTGTATTTTGTTATTTAAAATGATTAAATGGACAAGTTTTTGGCAACATTTAATAGTTTGAAATGGAATTATTGATGTTGTGTAATTATTAATAGGGTCATTTTAATACTTTATAATCACAATAAATATAAAATAAGTAAAAAAAGTACTGTATTTATAGATTGTTTTTGAAGTTTCATGTTAAACAGCGCCATCTAGTGGATTGTTAGTGACGTTACAGTTGTGATAAACTGGTCGATTTTAAAACACGAGATTCAAAAGAAATTTCATTGATAAAACATAAAAAAATACATCTACAAGCCTGGAAATTCGAGACGTCCCTGTAGAATGTATAGATCATATATTTATATATACGTGCACAGTTTATGATAAGCTCTGTTTGTTCTTCACGTCTTATCAAAAATACGTGACCTCCGAAATCATCACGTCAAACACGTAAAATCCGGTTTTAGCAAACCGGAAATGACTTTAAAACCAAAAGTGACGTCCTTGTAGATTCCCGGACGTATTATTTTTGTTTAATTTAGTTTTTGTTTTGGCTTTACATATTATTCGTGTAGCTAATTAATTCATCTAACTCTCAAACGTCCTATTTTTGTTTTTATAAAATTTTATGGGTAAAAAAACGATAATTTGCTCTTTCAACTTTTCCTGACAGTCCAATCACTTTGGGAGTTCTCCAGGAAATAGTCAAACCATCGTCCTTTACAGGCAGCAAAAGTCAACCAATAGGAGTACGGGAGTTGCCACAGGCGCCCAATCACAAGCAACATAGGCGGGACTAAGGCCCAACAGTGCATCGGAGGAGGAGGTGTTCCTGGTAGCCATCTTTGATGCGCGGAATGATTGTTTAGCGAGAAGAATTGACAAATGTTTTTTACAAATACAGCCTTTGTAGTGAATCGTTGAAGATTTATCCGTGTGAGGCAGTTGAAGAAATAACACGCAACTCGGAGAACTCCAGGTAAATTGGTTGCTTGTTGAAAAGTGATGAATTTCCGTGCTCCTCATTTCTCTCTCCCCTCACCAAATTGTGTCCCCCACATCACAGCGCAGCCGGTGGGAAGCTGCAGCTCTCCGGAGTGACAACAGACCGAGTTAAAGTCTGTCCGCTAGCTTTACAGGAAAGCGTGGAAGTTGTTGTACAGGGCAGCGGTGTTTTACTGGAGTTGGTGGGAAGTGTGGGATGTGGGAGTCCTCAGGCTCACGCTGCCGCCAATGATGCCCGCATTGTTTATAAACATCCCGGATCGGGAGCATTAGAGTCACGATCCGAAAACACCATTAGTTTGCCAGGTTTAGCTCATATCTCCTGTTGTTTCTGTTAAATGTGACCGTTGGATAAGGTGAAACTATTTTGCGCGGTCCAAACTTGGCCGGTCAGTGAGTGTCAGGAGAACATCCAGGGCCTTAAATCCAGATGTTTGCATTTATTTGTGAAGTAACACTGACGCTCCTCATCTAGACATTTGTTCTTTTGCAGGCGTCCTAATGACCTAATAATGCATTTACGAGTGCAGACATACACATAAGTAGTGTCAGACTTCCATTTTTACACGAGTGGAAAACAAGATAAACAGTTCTCTCTGAAGTAGTTAGTTCGGGATTTTTCTAGTTTGTGTGGTCGTTTATTGGAATATGTTGCCTTTGTTTAATGCTACATATCTGACCTCCAGCTGCCAGTTTGCATCTGAAAGGCCCTCGTCCTCCCCTCAACAACAATGCTTGAATGTTCCTCCTCAGGTCATCTGTTTCTTCATCTGTTTCTTCATCTGTTCAGCTGCAGCTCCAAACCTGCAACTGTCAGAGTTTCTGTTTAGAACGTTGCTAACACCTGCATCCACATCCTTCACATCTCTGTCAGCATTTATGTTGTCTCTTATACAAAAATATCTCTTCTTTTCTGCAGCCAAAGAAGGCATGAAGACATTATTCTAGTCATCAATCATGGCCGATAAAAGGAAACTTCAAGGTGAGATTTTTTTGCTGGTGAGGTCAAACGCCTCCATTGAACCCTGTTACCCGTTGGATGCACTTGTGTTTATGAAATTTCTCAGTTTATTAAATGAGAATTGCTGATTAAATCATGTTGCTGCCATTTAAACTAACAGTGAAACAAATGGCTGCAGCTGAAGTTTGGTTGTACATGCTTGTGTGACATAGAGACACGTCTCTCAGGTTCCTGGTGTTTTCACTGTAGAGTAATTTGCACCATATTTGTTGTTTTCTGGTGTTTCTGAATGCCAGGTTCTGCATTTATCTGGAGTTTACAAGTTGATCTTTTATCACAGCGAGCTAATAGAACCTCAAACTTTCATTAACTGCAGAGAGCAGGGGTTTACAGAGATATTTTCATCTAACAGGACCAGCTTGTATCCATGTGACTGCGTGGATACAAGCTGTTTGGTCTTTCTCTGAACGTCTCTTTATCTAAAAGTATGAGAGTGAGGCTGTCTCTGTGCAGACAGGTTGGCTCTTGGACACACACCAGAGCAGAGATGTTTGAGAGTTCCAGTGTTTCCAGTGAGGACCAGCCTCCTCTGCTGCTCCTCTCTGCTCTCAGTTTTCATTTCAACAATGGAAATTAATCTGATTATAATCCAAAGATTCACTCACCAAAGTGCTGCTGCTCTTTGTGAGAGAGGAAAGCAACAAATGATGTCACAGAAAGAATTCAGACTCGACACACCTTCCTGCACCGCCAGTCTAACTTTTCTCTCCCTCAGCGACTTTCAGCTGCGGCAGGATTCTCCACACACACTCACACACACTCCTGTGGCTGTCAGATTAAAAACAGGCGGGAATCTCTTTCCTAACGTGCCGTCTTGTGGAAGAGCAGATGAAGCAGGAGCGCTGGTCCCTTCTGTCAAACACTGATGTATTATTACCGAGGAGGCTGACTTTCATCTAAAAATAACAGCGACGCTGCAGCTGATTCTTTAACTTGGCAGCTGTTTGAGGTCAAAATCAGACAGCTGTTAAGGCTCGTGTCTCCTCCACTCTGACAACCTTCTGTGATCAAATGGACCGTGCAAATATTTCCTCTATGTTAATCAGAGAAAGATTGGAGACTGGATAGGACTATTTTTTAGTCTTACACTTAGTTGGACATTCAGTGTCAGTCAGCAGCATCCTGGTATTGATTGCGACGCATGTCCCGTCCCCCGTCCCCCGTCCCCTCCCCACAGCAGCTGCGGCACCCATCGTTCCTGTGCTCAGTTACACGCACGTGAGTCATCTGAAGCAGTTGGCTGCTCCCAGCGGCATTTTACACCACTGAACGCCTCTGTTTTCAAGCTGGATATCAAATTGTACTCAGCGTGTCTAAGTGGGAGACAAATTACAGACAAGGGCTAGAAGAGATGCTGACTGGAAGTCAACAAATCGGATCAAACCCTAGAACAAGATAACTGCATGTAGAAGTACATCTTTTGTGCCGTTTATGTCTTGTGGCTGTTTTTTTTATAATGCATTTGTTATGAAATGACAAATACTTATTTGCGGGCTGTCATGACCGACTAAATCCATCTCTGCTGTTTGATCTACCGCTGAAATCCCCTTGTACAAACGTTAGCTGTGTCATAATTTAACCAAAAAAGTTTGAGACGAGCTGTTTTTTTGCCTACATTTGAAGACCGGCGTCGTTATTGGGGCGGGGGACAAAAATCTGGGACTTGTTGGTGGTGACAGTCCCTGAATATTTCAGCATTTCTATGACAGATATTTCTACCAGCATACTCGCTTGCTAGCTTCATAAATGTACTAATATTCAGGTTTTTTTAAATATACATATTTTATAAGCTGTCAAACGGTATTTGGACATGCCCCGTGGTTTTCTGCTTAGCTTGTAGTTTGTTTGTTCCAGCAAACTTAATATAAATTATTTGTTTTCTGTCAGAATAATTATTACATGTTTGCTCTGCACTCATTTATTTGTGCGTTTTAATTTTTTTTCCTTGCATTTAATGGCTGGATTTTATTTTGACGGGATCGCTGTCATTTCCTCCGCAGGTGAAATAGATCGATGTCTGAAAAAAGTAGGGGAAGGAGTGGAACAGTTTGAAGACATTTGGCAGAAGGTGAGCAAAGATGGTCGCAGAGATCCTGTTGTGCTTTGTCCTAGAGTCTTATACAGTTAAAAAAGGCTGTTTTATGAAGCTTTTTCATACATTTAAATTTTCCCCCAATTAAAACGGTATTTCAAAGAGCCCCACACGCCGCCTGACCCTCTTCTTTCCCCTCCGCAGCTTCACAATGCAGCAAACACGAACCAGAAGGAGAAATATGAAGCAGACCTCAAGAAAGAGATTAAAAAGCTGCAGGTAAACGAGAGCGAACCACCAAAGTTCTGCCGTCCGTCTGTCCTGATTCAGATCAGAATGTTCTGAGCGCCACTGGGACACTGACAGGACGGGTTAACGTGGCCCGTTTGCACCTTACTCCGTCTTTCACAGTGAAACAGTGGCTATGATGGAGGTGTGTGTGAATCTCAGATATCATCATGCTCAGCCAGAGGCAGCGTCTGCTTCAGCTCGGTTTCCATGAGGACCTGCTGGAGACCAGTCTCTGCATGTGCTCGCCCCTGCATCGTTCTCTCTCTCTCTCTCTCTCTCTCTCTGCCTCCTCCGCTCTGACTCCCTCCTTCTTCTTCTGGTCCTCCAGCGTCTTCGAGACCAGATCAAGACGTGGGTGGCATCCAACGAGATCAAAGACAAGAGGAACTTGGTGGACAACCGTAAACTCATAGAAACGGTGAGCAGAGGTGGAGCTGGATCATCCATGCAGTTTATTAACTGACACTAAGCTGGAAATCAGGATGTCTCAGGCTTCATTTACTGGTGTTTTACTGGTGCTCATGATTGTTTTCTTTCAAGGGAGTTTGATCAGAGTTCTGAACTTCAGTGTTAAGCTTTTTTTTTCAGTCTTTGGTGGTTTTTTGACTGTTTGCAACTATTGGAGGCTCTCTGGTCCTCTCAGATAATAATAAACATCACCATCAGGAAGTACACGCTGCCTTTAATGACCTTCAGTCGAGGTTCTTCCTCCTGTTGGCTTTAGATTAGTTCCACTTGTAATCAGACATGTTCAGTAAAAAAAAAAAAAACAGTGGCCAGAAGTGGAGGAGTGAGCTGTCAGATGTTTGACTGTGTCCTCCAGGCAGAAGAAGTGAGGGCGTCTGGGGTGCAGGAGTGCAGGTCGTCGTGGTAACCTTGACATTTTGGAAGAAAGTCCCAGCTCTGATGGGTTTACACAGCCCCTTATGAAAGGTGCTCAGGAAGTGATGCCTTTAAGAGCTCCTGAACTCACTGAGAAGTTTCAGAAACGGCAAAAATCATCAGCGATTGCCCCTTTAAACTGCCCCCCAGGGGCGCTCATTACGACCTCCTTCACTGTGAGCGGAGGATCAGGGGAGCTGCCAGGCTCCACATGAGCTCCTGATGAGCATCATTGCGATGGACTGAATATGAGCCACCTGGCCGCACAATGAGCCCTCTCTGATCTCCAGCTTTGCTTCTTTAGCTCAGGGTCCTTCAGCACTTCCTGTGGTTTCATCGTTGGCCAGAATGAATAATTATGTTGTGTATTTGGATAGAAAGAGAGAAAACCCACGACATGCAGCGACAGGCGGGAAGAGTGCTGTTTTAACGCGACGCGTGTTTGTGTGTGTTTCACCTGTTTGCAGCAAATGGAGCGATTCAAAATCGTTGAAAGAGAAACAAAGACAAAAGCTTATTCAAAAGAGGGCTTGGGTCTGGCTCAGAAGGTGGACCCCGCCCAGAAAGAGAAGGAGGAGGTCGGCACGTGGCTAACGGTGAGTTTAGCATCAGCAGGCTGGCACTTTATGGACCAAGATCAACGCACACATTGATTTGGAAGACATCTTTTACACGTGGTACCTCTTTATGTTAGAAACAAGCCTGTTTCTCACGTACACTCGTCACAAATAATCAGATTCGGGCAGCGTACAACCTGCATTCTGCGCTTTTTTAAAAATGGGGATCTGAAAGTGAGGAAAAAAAGTGGAACCAGAGTCAAACCAAAACTACGTGACCGAGATATTTTGAAACATCTCACACGTTATAATTAAATGAATTTATTCGGACTTGAATTCAAGTCGACCAATAAAAAGGGAGCTGTTGATGTCAAACATGACCGATGTGTTTTCTTCCCACTAGAACATGATCGACACGCTGAACATGCAGGTGGACCAGTTTGAGAGTGAAGTGGAGTCTCTGTCAGTCCAGACGAGGAAGAAGAAAGGAGATAAGGATGTGAGTCTGCTCTCCTCTGCCGTTCCTCTCCTCTCTTGTCTTCATTGTGCCTCCTCTTTTGTCAGAAATCGAGCCGCGTGTCAGTTTGTCCTTCAACAGTTGCGTCACGTACAGCGCCCTCTGTTGGCAGTGAAAGAGCCACACAGTTTGATCACCCTTGATTGCTTTTACATAACACTGGTTTTTATGAATTAATTGTTTGAAGGTTGAGGAACACTGCAGCCTGGTTCACAGTCCTTTGCTCTGCTGAAAGGCACAAGGGCAGTGTACTTTGTACTTTTAGCCCAGAAACACCATCATGTTGGCAGCGGGTGCTGACACAGCATTAATGCATGCGCTGCACTGTGATGAAACTAGTTTATTCCACTCTGCTGGCTCCTCTAATGCATCTGAACAACAAACATGTTGAGTGTTTTGCGTCCATTTCTGTTTTTTACCTGTGTGTTCTCTTTTATGTTCTTTTTTCCTCCGTGTATGTACATAATGTGCCTACACACCCCAGGTCGCACATTTGCACCTGAATTCTTATGTAACATAAAAAATACAAAATACATGGGATCTAAGTGCTTCAGAACATGCCTGAATTAATGGTGGGAAAAGAGGATTAATTATTGAAGACAAATGAGGAGCCGTGCTGCTGCTGCCGGTGCATAAAGTCATTAAGTGCACATGTACCAGCGCCCCCATTCTGATCTTAAAATTTTAAAATGCTTCTTTATTTCTCTCAATATTTAAATAAGGGGCCTGAATCTTGACACAAACAATGCAGGACGGACTGATGAATGTGTTTTTGTCAGGAAAAGCTGCATTTCTCCTCCACAAACGCGTGAGAATTTAAAAAAAATGAAAAGCTCCTTCGTCCCTGCAGAAGCAGGACCGGATCGAGGAGCTGAAGAAGTTCATTGAGAAGCACCGGTACCACATCCGGATGTTGGAGACCATTCTGAGGATGCTGGACAACGATACGCTGCAGGTGGAGGCCATCAGGAAAATCAAGGTGTGTCCATCAGAGCGTGAGCGTCAGTGTTGTTGATTCTGTTCAGTTTTCAGGCGAATTAATTCACTTCTTATCTTTCTCTTGTTTGCTTTTGAAAGGACGATGTGGAATATTACATAGACTCGTCACAGGATCCAGACTTTGAGGAGAACGAGTTTCTCTACGACGACCTGGACCTGGAAGACATCCGTATGTAGAAAAATAAAAATAACTCAGCCATTTCACTGGAAGAAGAAAGACCCCTGATGTTAGAAATGAAAAAAGACAGAATTTAAAATTAATGTGGTGTTGAGTGACTCAGGGGCTCTTGAAATCGTCTTTAGCGTTAGTTCAGCTCAACATCTTCTTCTTTGTGTCCGTGCAGCCCAGACGCTGGTCGCCACCTCCCCCCCAGGACACTCGCACTTGGAGGACGAGATCTTCCAGCACTCCAGCAGCACGCCGACCTCCACCACTTCATCCTCTCCCATCCCTCCCTCGCCTGCCACTTGCACTACGGTAACGCCGAAAGCCCCAAATCGAACAAAACTTCAGCCAGTTACTATCCTTTTGCCAGCCTGTGATTTTTGTGTTTAATAGTGGCGGTGATGCACTCCTGCTAATTAACCTGCTGTTAACATTCACCTGCCGTCATTATGGGAAACAGAACCGAGCCATAATTTCTCCTCCGTCTGCTTTTGTGCTGCCCCGCCATCTGCTCGTATTGTTCTGCTCTGTTGTCATCGTATCATCTGTTCTTCCTCTTCTCCTCCTCTACTTTGTGCTAAAGGCAGTTATTACAGGCCTGACGAGTCTGAATAGAAGGCGTGTTTTTTTGTCAAACTTCTCTTTATATAAGAAAAGAGCCGAACTTGAACTGTGTTTGAAATGCCAAGGCTGAGACCTAATGTTCTTGGGAAGTGTGAGTGTTTAACTTTGCGTTAAACAGGGAAAGTTTCATTCAGAACTGCCGACCTGCAGTCTGACGTTCTTCATTCGTCTTTCCAGGAGAACTCCGAGGATGACAAGAAGAGAGGTCGTTCAACGGACAGTGAAGTCAGTCAGGTTAGTCCCCGGTCTGCCCTGCGATGATGCACTGACGTCTGAGTGGTGCAAAGGCATCCATTTTGATTACCGTATTTTTTGGACTATAAGTCTCACTGGACTATAAGTCGCATTTTTTTTAAATTCATTTTTTCAAAATCTAAGACCAAGAACAGACAATTCATCTTGAAAGGCAAGTTGTAATAATAACAATAGAAGAGAAAACAACAGGCTGAATAGCTAACGCAACACAATGATGGTTATTCCGCTACGCGAAGCACCGACAACCAGCTGAATATGTGTCTAACATATTAACAGTTATTCAGATAACTAGAGCATAAAGAACCAAAGTCTTCATCTCACTTCAAATCACTAAAGTCCACTGTATTCTTCATCCTCGGTGTCGCTTCTGAACAACTCCGCCAGCACCGGAGGTAGACAAAGCGCCGCTTCCTCTTTTTCTGTTTTTGGCTGCATATTTCACCACTTCCAGCTTGTAATCTGTAGAATTTTCTTCTGGGGGCATTTGTGTTCAGGATGTCTTTATAAGTTAGCGGTAATAAAGCATAGAGTGCCCTTGCACTGTTGTCAGTGTGAAATAACAGTGTGTGAAATTACCGTATATATTTTAATAATGTCACATTTATAAGTTGCACTCCGGCCAAACTATGAAAAAAAAGTGTGACTTATAGTCTTGAAATTACGCTAATAAAACCATCTTTCCCCTTTTTCAGTCACCGGTGAAGAATGGAAACCCCTCGTCCTCTCTATCCTCTTCCTCATCGTCTTCCTCCTCGTCCTCATCTTCTTCCTCTGTTTCGGGACTGACCTCCTCCTCCTTGGTCTCTATGGTGACCATGGCCGGAGGAGGCAACAGCGGACCCTCCGGGAGCAACAGTCACCACGGCACCTCGGGGGGTCTCCTTTCTAACACTTGTGCGGGCAGCTACAGCAACGCCACCCAGCAACTGCCCCACCTGTCAGCACAGCAGCAGCAGGCCAAACACCTGGTTAGCTCCGCCCCCTCGGCGTCCATCTCCAACGCCGTCACCTCGGTCAACAGCCACCCGGCCTCCTCTGCCTCGTCCCCCCCCAACGCAAGCACACTCTTGACTTCCAACAGCCAGACACAGCTGCTGTCAGGGCCCCCGCCTACCTCCAACAGCCTCAGCCTGGGCCTCTCGCTGGGCAAAGGAGGGATATCCTGCTCCGTCACCACCAGCCCCATGTCTGGCAGCCTGGGCCTGTCAGGGATGCAGGCATCCCTAAACACCATGGCGAGCCTTCTGTCCAACTCCACCCCAGCACCGTACGCTCAGGCGGCTGCTGTAGGTGCGGTTGGATCCGGCCTACCGGGCTCTCTGGGCGGCATCATCACCACCACATCCAACAGCACTTTGGGCTCCATCGGGAGCGGGAGCGTCACCGTCGGCGGGCCGACGTCCTCGTCCGGGGGTCTGCGGGGCTCGGTGTCGGGGGTGAACAGCATGGCCTCAGGGATTCTGGGTCTGACCTCGGCCCAGGCGGGGATGCAGGGCTCATCGCTGGTGCCCCTGAGTCCGGTCGGGAGCTTGGCGCCAGGCAGCAACGTGGGCGTCATCGGGAGCAACAGCAGCAGCTCAGGGTCCACAGGAGGAAGCTTGTCGCTCTCCATCAGGCCGCCAAGCCAACAGAAGCAGACCAGTAGCACCAGTTAGTACGGGATTGAGCTTACTGGAATGATTCTCCAGTTAGGATAGCAACGCTTCCAGTCCTGTCCATGACCCAAAGGACGTGATCGCTTCTCTTTTTTTTCTGTTTTCTGAAGGTTACAGCTCTGTTGTAGCAGACAGCACAACAGACTCCGCCCTCAGCGGTGCCAGCCAATCACAAATCAGCCAGTCCTTGTCTTTGACCTCTACAGCCATTCAGCCGTGAGTATGAAGTAACTGGTTACCGTGGGGAAGAAGTTTTTATTTCCCTGCATTTTGCTCTTTGTCCCAGGAAAGACAGCGGTCCAAGTTTACTGGGCTCGCTGAGTTTGTCGTCCAGCTCCCCGTCACCAGCCTTCTACAGCGAGGCGAAAACCGCCAGCAGTGGCGGTCTGCTGAACGGGCCGCTGTCCTACTCGCAGTCCTCTGACATCATCAAGGTGAGACGGCGGTGAGACATTACATCGGAAAGCGTCTACCCTCTGTCCCACTATAACTAGTCCATTCATCCTCCGTTAAACGGCCGCTTTGATGAGTCTACAATGATATCATCCTTGCTGTGGCTCAGTGATGACATCATCACGCCAATGGCTGTAATGGATGTCACGTCTGTAAAGCTTGTATCTCATTTATTGATTTCCAAGATTATTAGGCCGCACATACACTTAAAACACCAAAACATCGTGACGTCTTGGAAAGGTTGCGTCTGAACCGAGTTTAGGAAAAAATCTATCAGGTGGAGGATTAAGGTTTTCATGGTGTCATCACGGGTGCAGGAAGCCAGCTCAGGTAAGATCAGCCTGTCAGGTAGGACCGCTTTTCCCATGGGCCTCTTTGTCTGTCCTCATCAGCCCCCAGAGGCTCTGAGCAGCCTGAAGTCCATGGCAGAGCGAGCAGCGCTCAGCTCTGGGATAGATGGAGACGTGCCCTCCCTGCACCTCACCTCAGGTAACACACACACACACACACACACACGCAGCAGAAATAAAAAATCTGCAGTTTAATGGAACAAAATGTCATCTCACCTCCCACTCCAGCCTCCTCTGAGCAGAGCAAACCTGCAGATATTATCATCCCTGACTCAACTTCTCTCTTTGTCTCACCAACTTTAAATTCAGGCTCTCCAAATCCCGCACATCCTCCCTCACCCCCGCACCGTCCTTGCTGATAATCCTGTTTTTTTTTTCTCTCTCTCTCTCTCTCCCCTGTTCAGACATCTTCCCCAGCAGCACAACGGCCCCCTCAGGCCCCACGACGGTGCCTCAGCCCCTGCTGTCGGAGGTCAGCATCCCTCCCTCGCTGGGGGTGTGCCCTCTGGGGCCCGTTCCCCTGTCCAAAGACCAGCTTTACCAACAGGCCATGGAGGAGGCGGCGTGGACGCACATGCCCCACCCATCTGACTCTGAGAGGATCAGGTGCAGCAAGATGAGCTTATCCTACACATCAGTGATCGATAGGTCGTCGAGCTAATGTGACCCCAGCCAGATCCTAACTGACAAACAGACCTTTGATTGATCCCAAAAACACACACACACGTCGTTACACTGCTATCTTTGTGAGTCGACCCTAGCCGTCCCTGACCCCTGACCTTCGCCCGATTTCAACACCTAACCCAAGTCTTCTCCCTCATCAGGCCTTCGAAAATGTCCTCACTTTGCTAGTGAAATGTGTAGCTGTGCGGCATGGAAGAGAACACACACACACACACACACAGTTAGAGCCGATGATGCTGTTCCTGTATCTGGTGCTTTCCGCCCACACTGGTACAGTTGACTTTTAAATCCAAACACTCAAACCCTCTTGTCCCACATTTCTGTGTTAGAAGACAGCAACACACACACACACACACACACACACACACACCAGAAGAGGTGATTACTTAACTGCTTCCAGTGATGCTAGCGTGTTTGCGTACCTGAGCGTTTGTCAGATGATGTCATGTGTCCGGCTGATATTTTCCGTCCTCGCTGACTTGACTCGCAGCCTAATGGGAACAAGGACAGTGTGGGTTTGATACGCTGTTAAAAATACCTGCTTTGAATGGAAACGTTCATCTGTGCTGAGTCTGACGGCTTTCCAACGCTTTTCCCAACCTTGGGGGATCTGAATCTATCCACGGAGGTGACTAAGCGACTACTAATTGGTCCCTGACGAGGATCATCAGAGCTGTTTGTGTGGGTCAGAGCCGTCCTGCTTGGAGGTTTATAGGAGGCGTGGGCGCCTGCCACCGGACACCTGACTGATATTTCTGTCTGAATCTCAGAGCGACCTGTCAGCTGTTGAGTTTCTCTTATTTGAAACTGCTGAACGTCGCAGTAAGTGTCCATAATTGCTGCTGCTGATTAGCCTCCGTCTGTCTCCTCTCAGGCAGTACCTGATGAGGAACCCCTGCCCCACCCTGCCTTTCCACCACCAGGTGCCGCCGCCTCACTCTGACACCGTGGAGTTTTACCAGCGGCTGTCCACGGAGACGCTCTTCTTCATCTTTTACTACCTGGAGGTAAGACACGACGGAGGCGGAGCACGGTCTCCTTCCCGGCCTGACATCCGCCTGCTCCTCACATGTTGCTGCTTCCCCTCCGCAGGGCACCAAGGCCCAGTATCTGGCAGCCAAAGCCCTGAAGAAGCAGTCCTGGAGGTTCCACACCAAGTACATGATGTGGTTCCAGAGGCATGAAGAGCCCAAAACCATCACGGACGAGTTTGAGCAGGTCAGCCCCGCATCGCCGCTGCAGGAGCGTTCCCAGAGCACGCTGGGAACGGCTGAAGCGTTCCCAGATCATGCTGGGAACAGCTGCAGGAGCGTTCCCAGATCATGCTGGGAACGGCTGCAGGAGCGTTCCCAGAGCATGCTGGGAACAGCTGAAGCGTTCCCAGAGCACGCTGGGAACGTCTGCGGGAGCGTCCCTGACCCGCTGCTCCTTTCTTTCTCAGGGAACATACATTTACTTTGACTACGAGAAATGGGGCCAGCGCAAGAAGGAAGGTTTCACCTTTGAGTACAGGTACCTGGAAGACCGAGACCTCCAATGACCCGACACACAGCCCTGACAGGGATGGAGGAAGATGGGCCGATGAAGAGGCCTCCAGCTGCTCACATTCCTGGATTTTATCTGTGCTCGGGCAGGAGGCCGGAGCGGATCAGCGATCTGAAGCCTTCGGCCTGCCTCTTGGTCCTCACCCCAGCAGCCATGAGTCTTCTCACGTCTCCATCTCCATCGCCAGGCCTTTTACTTTGCTTTTACTCTTCAACTGGAGCTATTTTAAACCAGACGCTTTTGGCATAAAAGACCCTTTCAGTCATGCTTTCCCCCCTCTGCTTCCATGTTGTGTTGGCTTTAAGAACTCTGTCAGCCCCTCAAGAACCAAAGATGATTGGTTAGCCCGCAGAACAGGCTCAGTCTACTTCCTGAACAAGCTGACGGGAAGCGCAGAAGCCCGCAAACGGCAGGTCAGAGCGGTAGGAGCGCCACCATCAGCACCAAGCTGAATTTCACCTCTTTTCCCTCCGTCCGGACATGACGTGCTAAATTGGCTGGTTCTCCAGAGCCGCCGCTAGTTCTCCTGCTCGGCCACTGAGCTTCCAGGTGCCGACACCGTCGATCCCGACAAACCAGACCTCAAACCGGAAAACGGGCCTTGGTCTGGCCAGCCCTGCTAGACCGGCGTGGCTAAACGCCGCGGGCCTCTCGCTCTCCACCGCGTTCTCCTCGCAGCAGCTCGATTTCGTGACTCCTCCAGCCGCGGCCTGCTCCAAAAATAGCGCGCCCCGCCTCGTCCCACGGTGGAGGAGGGCGACGCCCCGCCCAGGTGCTGGTAGTATTTTTTTTTCACCTGTGGGCAGAATCACATCACTCTTAAGTCATCACTTGAGAGTGTTTGCCTCGTCATCATTTTGAATCTGGCCCTCCAGCTCAGCTCGATGGTTGCGTTCACTGAAACACATCCAGGCTGGCGCAGGTCCTCAGATCTGACTTCTTCTCCGCCGTTCTTGTGTTCCAGGGCCTTGATTGTCCACCGCTGAGCCCTTTTTCCGTCTAAGTTTAGCTTTTATTGGAGAAAAGCCTCCCCAGCTGAGATCTGCCGGCCCTGAAATGAGTTCTGTGAGCGAGGTGTTACAACGCTCCTCCTCCTCCTCCTCCTCCTCCTCTCCTAAAGTGAGCATCACCAGCATCGCTGCTCCTCTGTCCTGCAGCTGGCGGAGCTCCATCAGGGCCTCCGGTAAACGCCCAGCGGCTCAGCCAGGTTGATATTCCCACCGTGTCTCAGGAAGTCGATCGTTTTTAGGAGAAAACGTGTCTGCCAGCAGCCACAGCACAACGGATTTGTACCCGCAGTCCTTTTGGGCAGCTCATTAACCTTTTTTTTTTTTTCCTCTCCTCCTCCTCTATCTGCCAGTGGCCCTCTTCATTTCACTACTAAGCCTTTTTCAGTTTGAATATTGTCCTCCAATGTTTGGAGCAGCGCCTGGACGAGAGGCCATCTTTATATTTTGTATTTGTTGTATTAATTGTGGTAGATCATATATATTTTTTTCAGAGACGGGGAAAGCCTTTTAAAATGGAAGAACAGGGACTGCGGTTCTTTTTAAAACCATAGGAGTGTTTTTATAGCCAGACAGACGGACAGACGGACAGACGGACAGCTCGACTGACACGACTGCTTTTTAACCTCTTTTGTTGACCTTTTTTTTTTTTTTTTTTTTTTTTTGACAAGTGGAAGGGGTCAGAGGTCAATCCAGGTGCCCAAATGTGAAACTGTCCCTCTGCCCCTGACAGTGTTGTATAGACTCTCACTCTTCGAGCCTCTCCTTTGTTTATTGTTTATTTGTCATTGTTGTCGTCATGACAGCATGGAATAATGACACTTGCAAAGTGACGTGGAAAAGGTAAATAATGACATAACCATGAATAAAGGATTGTAAAATATTAATAAAAGAATTACTTTTCAGACAGGGCTTGTGCCGTGTTTCGCCGCCTAATCCAGGACTTTGACCACGTGGGCCCAGAACGCACGTGCGTTCAAACCTGCCGCGTGTAGTGATGCACATTTGGCCACGCCCCCCACGTGAGTCTCGCATTTGCAACTTGTCGTGTGACTGAAGTTTGTTATGAACGTTTGAGGCAGCGTAAAGTTTTGTTTCGTCTTTGACTCAGAAGAACCTTTTCACTTTTCAAAAGTCACTTTTTAAAGTTAAAATCGCTAAATAATTGAATCGCCTGACCGCCGCCTGAAAGCTGGTTATTACCTGCTCCACTTGCAGCTGCTATGACCTTAAACACACCTTACTCCAGGTTATTAATTAGTAATGAATCTTTTCTGTTTCTTACCTCTTTACTAGTTGTAAGGTAGCAGTAGAACCGGTTCCTCTCAGTTCTACATCCGGGGGGGTGTTATACCGCAGTCGCCCACCAGGGGGCGATTGAGATTCTCACACGCATACACACTTTCCTTGCCGTGTTGACAGCTGGGAGTGTGTAACACAGCTGTCAGGAGTTCACTGAGTTGCTAAAGGGCACCTTCGGGGTAGCTGCTGCCCCGCCCCCTCGCCTCGGGGCTAGCGTAGCGCCAACCGCTGACGTTCTCTTTGCTTTGATGTGCCTGCTTCTGAGAGATGCTTGTTTACTCCTCGCACGGCTTCACCTCGCGTGAACCATATGGCGACGTGCCGCCATATGGCCGTGTTTTGCTGTCAGTGGCGGCTGCAGAGCCTCCTGCTCCCTTTCTCGGTCGAGCGGCTGCACGACCACCACATCTGCCGATGCTGCGTTAGCCCGTATCGTTGCTGAAATATTCACGTTAGCGTTTCCTCGGCGAGCATGCTGATGTTGGCGTTTCGCTGTCTCGCAGCCGCGGACAGCTGCTAGCTTGGCTGTTTTCACTGTCCTGCTTGTCCTTGTCCCGGCTGTCTGCAACGAGCTTGCCAAAGCAGCACGGGTCGGTGTTGATGAGCTACAGCCGTAAAGCCTGCTGGGTGCTTCCTGCAACATCCGGCCTGAACGCAAGGCGGCCTCCAAAGCGGCTTCAGGACCGTAGTTCTGGGAACCAAAGCAGCGTTTAAGCTTCACGTATGCTGACATTTGAGATGTGTGTGCGCTCGTGCCGCCGCGGCGTCGCTACCTCTGCATATGGCCGGCGCATGTGTGCTCATGCGTTTGCTCATGTGCATGAGTGACGCACTCGGCGCTGGCCAGAGGACGCCTTGACTCATCCCAGCCTGTTGACTGTACCGAGGTCTGGCAGGTCCACCACTGAGAGCAGCGCCAAACACCCCCCACCCCCACCTCAGTCCTGCCCCGGGGCGGGTGATGTCAAGCGAAGTGGAGGGAAAAAAAAAGACTTTTTTTTGGTTTTTCTTTAAATATCTTCTAAAACAAACTGATGACTGAAGGCACGCCTCGGAACATGAGAAATGCTGAAATAATTCATTTCGACCACATGCTTGAGTGCATACCTCCTAGCATGCTAGCGTTCCAGCGGTCGCCATCTTTGCCCTGACCTAGATTCCTCTTGATGCTTATCCATTCTTACATACTGTAGTCGCCACAGAGACGAGCGCTGTTGCCGGGCCGACGCTGGAGGATGCCTGGAGAAAGTTCCCCAGCTATCACCCACTTACCTCCGGAGGTGCAGACGTCATCTCTGAGAGCTCCGCTAATGACGCTCGATGCTGTTTCTACCAGGCGGCCGAGGCGAGGGGGGGGTGTGGCAGAGGTGCCTCCCGGGTCGTCAGTCAGTTATCTCTGATTGGAGGGTTGACCCGAGGTCAACAAGCAATGACTCAGCGGCAGAACGCCACGTCAGAGCAGACGAGCTAGTACAAACTATTAGCATCCAGATGCTCACGGATTACAAAGTCATGAACACAAGCACTTTCTCCTACGCCCGGGGAGCAACGGGGATGAGGTGCCTTGCTCGGAGACACCCCAGCCCATGACACGTCCCGGCAACCCATTGGTGGCCGGTTCCTTTCCTCTGAGCTGCCCAGAGCGGAACTTTACTGATTTCCTGTCGAGAAGAACTGCGGGTGGACTAAGGTGAACGGCATACACCGAGACCCCAGAGTCTGACCTTCCTCGTCCCGTCCCCCCTCCTCATCCTCTGCTGGCGGCAGGACCGAATCCCGGAGGGAATCATTAAAGGTTCATTTCTTTGAGTGCCTCGCCTCACATCACACCGCCCGCTCACAATCATATCTGCTCGGCCACATCTTCCTCCTCCACACGCTCCTCCAATTTTGCTCTTAAAACCTGAAACCCTGCTGTCTGCTTTCATCTTCTCTGCCTGTTTCCCTCCAAACCTGCTTTCTGCTTTGATCTTTTTTCCGGATCAGACATTTTTCTTTCACTCGGGTCAAATTTGCAGGATGTTTGTGGTGTTTGCGCTTGGGCTACAGCCACCAAAACCTCGAGTGGGGACATGTTTGACATTTGAAGCTGGTTTATATTTAACCGTTTGTCTCCCAGGTGACGCCTGTTTGCGTCCCTCTGGAATTCTGGATCGTTTGGAAGCTGAACGTTTCCATCCAAACTGCGGTCTGATGACAGATTTGGGTTGGTGGGATCAGCGGGACGGACTCCCTTTAATGATCTGACTTAATTATTCACGATGTCATGAATAGGTCATCTTTCCAGCCACCTCCGTTAATGTGCTTTGAAGGTAAATCTAAATTGTTTTCTTTGCTAAAACCAAAGTGTTGAGATGCTAGAGTCACCTCTGGCTGCTCACATCTGCAGCAGGGAGATTTGCAGCCTGCCGGCGGTGGGAAATCAGCCGACTGCTGATTTGCATTTTCCTCTCTTGTTTCAGTCAACAGTGATGGATGGAGGCAAAACACCTGAGCAGCAGCCAGCCAGCCAGCCAAACAAGCTCCTGCTAATTCCCCGGCAAAATCCATAATTAACATGTTGGAGGAGCAGCCTCCGGTTGTCAAGGTAACTGATGACACCACATTATCACTTCTGAAGCCTCCATCCTGGCTCTTTCCTCTCCTTCATCAATGGGGGGCGGGCTGACTTATTTATTTACCAGAGAATTTGTGAGATTAAAAAAACGTAAAAAGGCTTTTGTGATTAATCTGGAGAAGTTATAATATGATTAGCGGGACAGATGAGCGCGCAGGAATGCACGTGATGCTACCGGGAAATGATGACGTTGACACATGATTGACAGGAGGGTGGGTGGAAACTTGCTGCTCCGCTCAATCAGTCAAAATCAGTTAATTTAAAGCACGTGCACATTGCCCTGATAGGCGATCATCAGCATGAGTGCGTTTCTAATTCCTGATACCGCCAATAGAGCCCAATTAAAGGAAAATAATGGCACCATAGTTTTACAAATATGCAAATACGGGAACGATGTGAGATCATAGTTCACTTATTAGAGAGCCGTAAAAGATAATAAGCTTGATGGAAATGACATGCAGCTATAATGAGTTACATTAGGGATCATCGAATTAATCTTAATCTGAATGAATCTTTTTCTTGGCCCATTATTAACATTTCCTGAAAATTTCATTAAGATCTGTTCATAACTTTGAGTTATATCCCAGATGGCTGATGTTTACTGATGTTTCACATTGTACTGATGTTTGCTGATGTCCCATCTATGCACTTTATGGTCTTTTTTCATTCCATCCCACTTACCCATTCAGTCAATTCATAGCTGCTATACATCCATATTCCCCTGTGCAATAACACCTCACCACTGCACATCTAAATGGGTGAGGCTGTGTATGTAAATACTGTTTTTTTGCTTTCTTATTATTTATATTGGTTTTTTGTGTTTATTTCTTTTACTATTTAATGTTTCTTCTTTTAAAGTTCTTTGCACTACTGTAACAGTTAACTTTCCCCACCGTGGGATCAATAAGGATCTAATCTTATTTTGGAATCAGACAGACACATAACGTCCTTGGTAAATAGTTCGCCCTATATTAGCGGTAAGCGTATTAATATTCCGCTACAATGCCGGTCAGCGCATTAATATCTACTGTAAACTGTGAGCGGCGACAGGTGCGCGTGTGTCGGGAACCGACGAACGCTTCCGAACGCTGCTCGGCCAATCGCAGCTGCGCGTGGAAGAAAAGAGAAGTGGCCGCATGGTGATTGGCCATTCATCTCCAGCACTTGAGGAATGCGGACGTGGGCAAGTGCCGTGTTGTCCAATCAATGACCTGGCTGAGGCGCGAGCGCAGCGGAGCTCGCGGAGCGGAGGCAGAGGGCGCATCTCCGGCGTCGAGTGAGGAGCTCCGCGGTGAGAGGGGAGCTCCGGGCAGCCGCTCAGACACCCAGAGAGATTTTATAACGCCACTCGCATGTGGTTTTTTATACGCTGTCATTGTGTACAAAAGAAAATAAAATTTTTTACCGGACGGGAACCGGAAACGACGCTCCGCCGCGGCTCGTCGGTTTCCACGTCCAGACCTGGGAATTACAATGAAAAATGTCGCTGACACCTTTTCTCTGACGCTCCGGGGGTCATTTCACGCAAAGCGAAACGGCGCAAAGGGAAATCAGGTAAGCGAAGCCGCTGAACTGTGCTTGTTTGAGGCGAGCATCGAAGTATAACCCCGCCTAACTTCAGAGAGGTGTTGATTCGGTTGACATCATCATCATCATCATCATCATCATCATCGACACTGGCTCATAACGCGCACCTGAAGCGTCCAGCGGTGCACATCTGCGTCAGGGCGCATGTGTGGCCACCGCAATGTTTTCGCTTCATTGTCGAGCCTCCATTGATTTATTGCAGGGTGGTGGTGGTGGTGGTGGTGGGGGGTTGTCTTCACCGCATTTTGGTCCGATTCACACGCGTCTCCTCTCAGAGGGGGGGTTGGGGGGGTGTCGCATTTGTGGGATCCTCTCTGCGGAGGCCCTTCAAGGGGGAAAAAAAACGGTGCATTTGCTGCTCTACAATCATAGGATGCTGGTTTCTTTTCTCTCGTCTCATCTTAAGCCGTACACGCACACAATGCACGCACACGGTACACGCACGCAGTACAGTAACGCCTCAACAAAACAGCCCGTTGGTGCCTGAACGCAGCATCACACACAGGCTCACCTGAAGCTGTTAAAAGGCTGCTTTTTCCCATCTCGGATGCATGCAGGTGTGTTTTCTACATTAAAGCAGTGAGTGGAAATAAAACACACACACACGCACACACGCAGAGTGCAGGGACCGGATCCAGCACGCGCACAGTTGCCTCATGAATGCTAATGCATCAGATTAATGCAGAAAATGCTGCAAACTCCAGCGGAGCCTCTGCGCCGCTGCCTCGTGGGCCCAGAGGTGTTTGCAGCCTGGTTAACTCGTGTTTGCACATCTGGGACACGCGTGTACGCGGCCGTGCGTTTGTGGACGATGGAGTGTTTTTGGTGCGTTGTCCGGTCCTGGTTGGCACCGGGATCGAGCACACACACAAGTGACGAGCACACACCCGCTCTGAGGTCAGTGTGTCCGCCGGTTCGGGAGTCCTGATCTGATTTCTGTCACAGATCATGTTAACCGGACCTAAACCAGCATCAGCGAATTTGGATGATGTCATTCTTCAGATTAATTTGAGCAAATCCATCAATCCCAACCTGAAAAGTAAAGTAAAAAATCTACTTTAAATTGATAAATTAAGTCATCTGTGATAAGTAAATATGAAAACGCCTTATCTTTAGTACGGACCTAAAGAAATGCTTTAAATTTAGACCTGATTACAGTCAATCTGCCACTAATATTTGGATATTTTAGCGTTTTTCCAGCATGTTTGTGTTGTGGCCTGCTGAACTATGATTGATGAACAGACCATAAGTGACCCAGGAAGAGGACATAAAAAAGTGGTGCACACAAAGTGGAAAATGTCCTTAATTCAGTTCACATATTTCAGCATATTAATGTGAATAATATGTTTTAAAGCGATCCCGTGTTTACTGATGGCATGAATGGACCTGATCGTTTGCCACAGTGATTAGCACAGCCGCCGTTGGACTCTTCGTGTTTCTCCTCTTCCTCAGGCCGTCCTCCCGTCTGCAAGATTTAAACTAATTAATGCTTTACACTTTGCTGGGAGATTTAATTGAGTTTCAGCATGCGAGATTCGTCTTATCTTATAAACCGACGGCGGCTGTGAAGGAGGTTTCTGTCGGCGCTAACGCTGGGCTAAAGCATCCCCAGCCGAGGAGGAGGAGGAGGAGGAGGAGGAGGAGCGCGCTGCGGTGCAGCTGCGGGACGCGCCGTGTTTGACTACAGGACAGCGGCGAGCTTCTACAGGCGCAGAAGCGCACACCCCTACGGCTGAGCCGTGATCACAGTTTCAAGCGGTTTGCAGGCCCATGCACGCCCACCTTTGAGCCATATCAACAAATTCACACCCACTCTCTGCTGGCTGCTCAGAGGCATACTGGGAAAGGCAGGGAATCACTCACCGAAGGGGAAGCAGACCGCAAAGTGGGCTCATCCAGAGATGGGTGATATAACTCCAGAGGAGGCGTGCTCCTCACCATGGGCACGCATCATCCAGCGCGCCGCCGCGCTCGCTGCTCCAGCACCGGCATGTTTTGCTGCCATTCCGCATCTTTAAAGGAAGCGCTGGGCGCCTGGAAGCGCCTCGCGCTTCCCAGCATCGGCACCGGTTCGGCCTCGCCCTCCATCGCCGCGTCTGAACCTGACCCGGGCGGCGTGCACGGAGCAGCGGCCACGTCAACGCTGAGGAGCAAACAGCTCATACTTCCCGCCCCGGAATAGCTAATGCCTGGTCGAACTTACGCGTCGCCATGGCAACAGCTTTGGAAAACGATGCCGATGCTTCTCCTGCAACCGAGCTGGTGACAGGTTGCTGTTTGGCGCGGGCGAGCTATTTTAAGGGCGTAAATGGTTGACGAAGCGTTAGCGTTAGCGCTGAAACACAACCCGCCGGTTGGTTCAGGCCTTGTCTCCTCTTTCCTGTCTCGCTCCCGCTCGCCGCCGTGGCGACCGTCACCGTCACCAGCTGGCGACACGCAGCAGCGGGGCTGAGGACGCTCCTCGCCGGACCGACACCTTCCAGCTGGCTGCGAGGGAAGCGGCGGGCCACTTTCAGCAGACGTGGCGGCAAACATCTTGTTTACTTTACACTCTCCCAAGCTGTCGGCGAGAAAAGCGACGGGGCCACGTTTGCACCGAGGGGAATAATTAACGCTGACTGCCTGCGCGGCCGGTCGCCTGGTGGAGCAAAGATTTCACAGCGTGGCGGCGAACGGAGCAAAGCGTGGCTGTGGGGTCGAGAGCGTACGGTGTCAGAAGCAGAGGAACACACACACACACACACACACACACACGTCCTGCAGAAAGCTGCGCTCGTTTCCTGATTGTGCTGACTGGTGAGTGTGTCATGGATGCAGCTGCTGCTTGGCTTCATCTGCTCGTCCCTCTCATCCCAAATGTCACAATATTGCTGTAAAACTCATCAGAATTTCCCAAACGCTGCCAGTCATCCGCCGTCGCCGACCAGACGGTAAACAGGCGGAAAGACTCTGGTCCGAGAACTGACTGTAAATACGGATCTTCCCCTCCGAGGTTCCTCTGGAACTAGACCCGGATTTCTTTTCTTTTCAAACCAGTTTGGTTGGGCTGTGGGGAGCGAGGGCGGTGCGGCGACCTTTACGGACAGAGGTCGCGGCAGCGGCGGCCCTGCCAGCGCCCAGGCTGCTGCTGCACTGGCACATTTGCCAGCATGCCCCAGGGAGGAGGAGGAGGAGGAGAGGGAGGAGGAGGAGAGGGAGGAGAGGGAGGAGAGGGAGGAGAGGGGCTGAAGGGAACGAAGGTTCTGGAGAGCCTCTCCTAAAGCTTCCCACGTTCTGACCTCACTTGTCCCCCGGTGAGGAACAGGCGGTAAAGGGGCCATGCTGGTCCCATCAGGCTGACGGAGGAGGGACAGAGCGGCACCGGCGGTGAGGATGAATCACGCCGTTAGCTTGAAGTAGCCTCTGTTTCCAGTCCGTGTGTTCACCTCGGACTTGCAGCGTGGGGGGCAGCGCTCCCGTGGGTTCTGGTCCCGGCCGCCATCAGCGCACCCACATCCACCCTCCTCGTCCTCGGGAGGAATGGATCTCCCCCCTCGTCTTCTAAACGGGCTGTGAAAACACTGAAGCATGGCGGAGCCTGCCTGTAGCTTCCTGTTGTCATCCCGTTACCACGGTAACAGCCGTTCGTTTCCTCGCGTCGCCACGGTTGGAGCTGGTGGGGACTTGGACGGAGACTGCTGACGGAGGAGAGCGGGAAGGGAAGAGGAGGCGGAGCAGCGTTCCACCATGGCTGCTGCAACTGTTATTACAGCTGTTATTACCACACCAAACAGGCAGGAAGTGGCGTTATTACACCTGCGTGGGTCACAGTTTTCATGGAGGGCTGAGAAGGTTCAGCTGTGTGGGGGTGGGGGTGGGGGTGGTGGGGGTTGCTGAGCCCTCACTGGTTTATAACCAGCTCTTAGATAGATTAGATAAATAATGTGAGAGCCCCCCCGCCATCAAACCCCCTGTTCATGTAGCTACGGGGTGCACACACACACACACACACACACACACACACACACACACACACACCTTCTGTCAGATGACTCCATATGGCAGCTGTCATGTCGCCTGCTCCCTTTTTTTCTCCAAGTGAGATCACGGCTGTTCCCATCTCCGCTGTCAGCTGATGTTCTGTGTGTGTGTGTGTGTGTGTGTGTGTGTGTGTGTGTGTGTGTGTGTGTTAAAGGCGCTGCAGTGCAAGCGGCTGTGGGCCTGAGCGTTATATAAACTTCCCAGCGTTCCTGATGACGCTGGAGAACGTTCCTGTGTGTGTTCACCTTCTCCTCACCTGAGGTGTGTGTTGTGTTCAGATCTTGGCTCCAGACCTGTGCGGATCGTTTGCTTCGGCGAAGACGCTAACGAGCGACTCCGCTCCAGCTCATGGTTTGTTTCCGTCTTCTCTTCCAGCGGTGAAGCTGTGAGACCAAGAACGCCCCGAAGACGCAGAGAAGGAGTCCTGGAGGAGTCCTGGAGGAGTCCTGGAGGAGTCCTGGGGGGATTTCTCAGCTGCTTTCCGAGCCGACGCGCCTCACCGACGGCTCCTTTCACGCCGTTTCTTCCTTCCTTCCCGTCGTCTCTTCCTGTTTTCCTGTTTTTGAGATGCTACGTTGACTCTCAAGAAGAAGCAAAAATCTTTGTACCACCCGCCATCAGCAGCTGTTTCTCTCCAGACCAGTCCTCCCAGTCCTCCCAGCTCAGTGCTTTATTGGTTCAAAGTGCTTTATAAACAGCTGATGGTTGGCGAGCAGCGATAGCTCCCCTCGCCGCTGCCGCCGCCGCCGCCGCTGCTATCTCACAGGCCCGGAAACAGGCCGAGTCTGCGCTGTGAAACACTGTCGACACTTTGCCTCTCACCTTCTTCCAGTCTCGCTCTTCGTCCGTCCTCTGTTTCTTCCACGCGTGGCGGCTGGCCACGCCCCCTTACTCGCTCGGGTGACCTCTTCTTCATTCTTCCTTTTATCCTTTAACAAACATGCAATCCAAACCCTTTCACTGTATCTGCCTGTGTGGCCGAGCCATGAAGCCATCCTGAACAGCAGCCATAGGCCCCTGCTACATGCTACATGCTACATGCTACATGCTAACGCGCCATCGCTCCTCCAGGGACGCAGCGTTTGGACCAGAGGCCAGCTCTCCTGCTCTGTCCACTTCCTGGCATCGCCTGCTTTCCTCTCCCGCGCTGACGGATGAATCCGGACATTTTGATGTCTGTTCTGTGGGCAGAACCGCGCTGCCCTGCTAGAACCGGGCCCAAGCCCTCCTTCGTTCTGTTCTGTTGGGCCAAGCTCAATTCAGAGCAAAGACACTCCCGCGAGCGCGTCGGGCGCACATAAGCGAGTCTTTTTTTTCCCCAGAACATTTCCCTGGAAGATCCGATGCTGCTGTATGCTCGACTCGACGTACGTTCACGCGCTCTGACCTTTACGGATCAAACATCTTCGTGATCGGATGATCTGTGCCAAATTGGTGCCGACTTCCTGTCGACGTCTGTGAAGCTGCCAGCACTGTTGTTTACGGCTCAGATCTTTGTCTAAAGAGGAGGAGAAAGGCTTTTTTCCACGTATTTGACACACCGGTTCCGTCAGGAGAAGTGCCAAACCGAGACTCCCCACTTGCGTTAGCGCTCATCGGCGGCGGCGTTTACGCACGGCTAAATGTTTACAGAGCACATTGTCCGTTCCAGGTGCGGGAATCCCCCCTGCAGAGGCTGATTTCTGACCAGTTTACACGCCGTTTGTTTACAGCAAATATCAAATACTGCCTGCGGAAAGAAAAAAGGAGCTCCACCAAAACTAGCGCCGAAAGGCCGGCTTTCATCTCACCTCCCGCTCTGTCAGAAGCGTCTCGGGCCTGAAAGCGCTCAATGTTTACACAAGCTGCTTAGAGGAGGAGAAGGAGGTGTTTCCATTGTGGGGAAACCTCGGTGAGGACCCCGTGACCGGGGTCAGAGCTTCTACTCTTCATTCAGGGCCTCTTTTCTACCTTCATCAGCTGCTCTTCATGCTGGTCATGTGATTATTTGGGGCTTTTTTTTGGACCAAGAACCGATAGAGAAATGAAAACGGGAGATTGCAGAGGGATGTTCTGCTTGAGCCTGATCTTCTGCTGCTGCCTGGCTGCTTCCACGCTCGCTGGAGGTGACCTCAGCACCCAGACCGCCTTGTTCCTCCTGACGGGTTACCAACGGCCTCCGCCGCCCGCCGGACCGAAGGTGGCGCCAAAAGCGGCCGAGGTGGAGGACGGAGAGGATGGGCCGGCCGTGGCCGAGCTCCCGCCCAAGCCCCTCCCTCAGACCATGTTGCCAAGGAACGTGACCGCTGATGCCCTGAAGCCTCCGCTGGGTGCCGCCCAGGTGGCTCCGCCCCCCAGGCAGCTGGTGGACGTGGACGTGTGCAGGTACTTCCTGTTCTTCTGTGCTCTGTGATGTCATTTCCCCCCGCAAACCTCAGATAAATGCTGCTATTTTCTCTCATTTCTGCTCCTCCTGTAATGCCCACCCTGCTAACCGCAGCCAGGTCTCTTCTTTCCCCGGCAGTGAGAGGCGTCCGGCTGTTGCTAGGCAACGTGCAATCAGGTCCAAATGCGCTCGCTGCGACCATCAGGCAGCTTTTAAACTTACGTAAATGTGCGAATGGAGCGCTTTCTGCCAGCGGGGATGAAACCTCTCCAGGTTCTGGAGCTCAGCCGTAGCGATGCTGATCCGGTTGGTGCTGATGGAGGTCTTGGTTATGTCCTGCAGGGGCTATTACGACGTAATGGGGCACTTTGACAGCACCTTCAACTGCTCCAAGGGCAGCTACATCTACTGCTGCGGCACCTGCCACTACCGCTTCTGCTGCGAGCACCAGCGGAACCGGCTGGACCAGGACTCCTGCAACAACTACAAGTCCCCCGTGTGGGCGGACCCGCAGGTCCCGGTCACGCTGCCCGTGGGCATCAAGCCCGACCCCAACTTCGAGACGCTGCAGCAGCAGAACAGCAGGTCAGACACCTGAAACGCCAGCTTGCGCGGACGCCCGCGCTCGCCCCGAGTCCTCCTGACTTCCTGTTCTCTGATGGCAGCACGGCCTACGTGATTGGAGGCGTGATCTCCTTCACGCTGGTGGTGGCGGTTGGCGTGAGGATAGCCTTCAGCAAGGTGGCGCGGCGACCGCGGAACAGGGACATCCACATGCCCAGGTGAGCGCGTCTCTTCCTGTCCCCCTTCGTCCCCTTGCTCTGCTCGCCTCCGTCTCTCTCTCTGTCTGACCTCCGGTCTGCTTGTGCCAGGTCGCTGGTGGATATCTTGCGTCACCAGTCCAGCCCGGTGCAGCAGGGAGAGCGCAACAACGCCGCGCTGCTGACGACCACCTCAGACGGACGGATGTCCAAAGGCCTGTACACGCCCGTCCTGCAGAGCAAAGACAACCGCAGTAAGTGAGCCCAGCCAGGGCGAAGGAGGAACCTCCTGCACGTTAATCATGTCCCTGGATACCACAGCAGGAAAAACGGTACGGAGACGGTTGCCGTGGTAACGCAGTCTGACCGTCACCCGACAGGGAGCTTTTCTTTTTTCCACGTTTTGCAGACTGGCACATGAATATTCATGCTTGTTTTGATCAATTCCTTTCAGGAGGTTTAAGATGAACCTTCCAGCCGCCTCCACCCGGATCTTTGGGATAAACCCGCCCAAAGTAGAAGCTTCTTGTTTATGTGTTTGGTGAACTCTCTGTGACGCTCCTTCATCTCGGCCTCACAGGCTGTTTTTCCCATTTCCTCCCTGCGCGACACCTTTCCTGGCAAACAGACGCCTGTTATCGCCAGACGACAGTGGGAGCGACGGCATTCTGGAGTCTGAGCTGCTTGGGGCCTCTGGGGGTGGATGTCTTTGTTTCCTGGGTGTTTTTTCCTGTGAACAGACTCTTCTCTCTCAGCTCTTCTGTCTCTCTGTCTCTAAACTTTCAGTCTCTCCAGGATTTGTGGGAGAGCTAAAATAAGGCGGTGTGTGCTCGTGATTGACGGATGACTGAGGTAACGTTGTAGTTGCAAGGTTTTCCCCGCAGGGCCGCGCTAACGCTCCTGGAGGGGCTGCTTCTCGCTGCTCTGTCCCCTCTGTCCTCTCTCTCTGACTGGCCCTGCGTCTCTTCAGCGCTTCTCCATCAGTTTGTCGGCTCTGCTCTCTCCGCAGCTGGGAACTTGCACCACCACTTTAACCAGCAGGGGTCTGCTTCCAGCCCCAAACGCTCCGCCACCACCGGTAAGCCCCGTGGTCAGCACCACGGCCGAGCTCGGGCGCCCTCGTCCTGCGCTCTCAACACCGCTGTGGCAGCATGCAGACCTGTGTTTTAACCCCTCGGGGTCACACCGGGGCACGGGCTGGTGTTGAGAGTGACGCGTGGTCCGTACGAGTGTGCGCTGAACGTTGTTGTCTGGCCTGTGTGCACCCCCACGACCCCCGCCAGCACCCCCATCCCGCCTCTCTGTGCAGCAGTACAACTGTGCTTCCAGTCAGCGTCCACAGGTCTCGGCTTAAGCAAGTTGGCTGCGTTTACCCGGACGTGTTTTCCCCCGAACACCGAGAAAACCGGAAAACAAAACCAAAAAAAACAATGCTAGCGGACGAGGTTCAAACATCTCTGCTGTCTGAATGAGGCAGTTGTGGAAAGATGGCAAAGATAAAGAGGACGGGCTGGATTTTCACTCAAGTTTATAAGTTATTCAGGGCCGGTTATTCCAAGCCATTACACCCACATGTGTCCCTCAGGGACCCGGTTACACAAGAAGGCATCAGAGAAGGATGGAGCAGAGTGAAGAGCGCAGATTAGAGCTGCTAGAGCAGCACTTCTGTGTGCGCTCCTGTTGTTTAACAGCAAGTCCTGCTCACCGACCCTGGCCACAGCCCACTGATGAGGTAATAGATGTGAAGGCCCTCCTGAGAGCCAAGAACAGCTGGCTCTTCACTAACCTGGAACCCAAACCTCTGCCGGCCGTCAGAGCTGTGTTTGATGCCTTCACTGCCCCCAGTCCTCATCCTTCTCACCTTTTTCTGAATCGAGCAGACGACCTCAGAGCTAGCATTGCTTTTCCCTCCTCCGCCTGTGCACGTGGACGTGCTGTGTGTTCCCTGGGTGGCGTGTAGCAGAGGTGTTATTGGCCATTCCTGTCAGTGGTCAATGACCAGATACATCCAGCAGACAAGATCTGAACAGCCCATAACCATCAGCCCCCTGGAAGGCCTGGAAGGGCCCTGGAAGGCCTGGGCTTTGATTGCTGGACTCCGCTCATCTCTCTCTCTCTGCATTCCTGTTTTTGTGGCTGGGTTCAGCTCCACCGTCTGGGCAGCATGACTTTCTGCTTCAGAAGCACCTTCTGGATGTGCGCTCACACATGCTGGGCGCTGACATGTATGAATGTACTCGCATACTGTGTGATGTAACTGAGTATACGTGTTGCAAAACAGCTCTGCCCCTCCTCCACACTGCCAATATTACGTAAGACAAATCACCTTTGTGTGTATTGATCCATGTGCTGCTTTTGCATAAACTTTGTGTGACCGCGCGTGTGTGTGTGTGTGTGTGTGTGTGTGTGTGTGTGTGTGCCCAGTAAACCCCCCGTACCTTCACCTGTCTGTGTGTATTTACATGTGGCTCTGTTTTCCTGTTGGAGCCTCAGATGAATGTTAGAGATATATTTATAGATGGTTGCCATGGAGCTCTGACACTTCCTTTGTTTATTCAACATTCCTTTTTCCTTGAGATCCCTTGTTCTGGCCTCATCCCGATGACCTGTCCTCTCCTCTGTTCACCCTCATTTTCCTCCCTCCATCTGTGCAGAGCGCGGGCCACGCATGAACAACACCCCCCAGCTCTCCACCGGGCCCACTCTCATTTCGAGCAGCGTCAAAGGTAGCGGCGGAGGGGTCGGCGGCGGCTTTTTCGGCGGGGGCATGAGGCACAGCAGCAGCCACCACTCCTTCTCCCACTCCTTCCACAACCTGGCCCAGCTGCCGCCATCCTACGAGCTGGCGCTGAAACCCGAGCTCAGCCGCTACAGCTCGCTCAAGAGGCTAGGTGAGTCGCTGGGGGAGGGGCCCGAGCAGGGTCCGCACAGGGGTCAGCAGCCAAGCTAATGGGGGGAGGCCAGCAGAAGCAGGTGAATAGGAGAGGAAGACAGGAGAAGAAGGAATATTAGAAAAACAAAGAAAAGAAGGAAAGAAGGAAGGAAAACGGGGGCGGGGCGAGGGCTGCGGGTTCCCTTCGATGGGGAAGAAAAGACTGGCGACCTCTCCCTCTCTGTCCGTCCGTGATTGCTGCGGGGGAGGGGGGGAGTGATGGATGGTCCCTGTGTGTGTGTGTGTGTGTGTGTGTGTGTGTGTGTGTGTGAGAGAGAGATGCAGCTGTGGAAGCAGTAATGAGGTGAAGCCCAGACAAGGTTCTGGATGACACCAATTCAGTCAGGAGGAGGAAACACTTGATCCTAAAATGATTCCGCTCGTTACGCATCAGACGACGCCCCGCGTTCATTCACCCGCCGCAGGGCTGCGTCTCCGCCGCAGCGTTTGTGGAGCACGTCGCATTCCGCTTCCCCCGGGCGCACGTGATGGACGTCGAGTCATCGTCGGGCGAAAAGGAAGCGGGATTGTAGTTAAGGAGGGACAAAGTGGATCAAACCTGCTGCTTCCCTGGAAAAAAGAGGAGAAAAAAGAGGACTTACCTGACAGAGAGGGAGGAAGACAAACGGAGAGAGGAAACCAAGATGGAGGCCAGAATGCAGACTTCTGCAGGGCAGGCAGAGAGGGAAGGCGGATGGAATGAAAGAGGGGGACAAAGGAGCAAACCTCACCGAGGTAGAAGAGGAGGCGAGAGGGGAGGAAGAGACGGAGAGGTGGCCGGGGAAAGGTCAGCTTTAAATTGGCTCTTGGGGAGCTGCTTCCATGGAAATGCTTTGAAGATTAAAGGCGTCTCAGGCTGCAGAGCACAAACGCTGTATTACACCATTAATGAAGCTCTGAAAGTTCAGCTTTCTTCTCTTCTTCCATTCACGCCTCATTTCTTTGTCTTCTCTTATTATTGTCTTCTCTCAGCGGCTGGTGTCAGACCTGTTTTCCTCTCCGTCTCCCTCTTTTTTTACGTGCTAACCACCTTTCTTTTATTCCATCTAAATATTTCCATCCCTTCACAGAAAACTGTCATAAAAGTCACTTCTGTTCTTTTTTGCCTGAACCAGAGAAAGAGCTGGATGAGTATTCCATCCACTACGGCTCCAAACGTCGCTCCAACGCTCCGCCCTCCTTCCACTCCTCCCAGCACTACCTTCCCTGGGGGGGCGAGCACACTCTGGGCTCCAGGGGAACGTTGCCCCTGAACGGCTCCCGGCCTCGCACCCACATCCCGCCGTCCACGCCCAACCCGTACCCGCTCCCCGGCCAGACGCACTACACCAGCTCCTCCTTCGACAGGCCGCCGCGCCGGGTGCGCTCCCAGGACCAGCTGCTCGCGTTTGGGGAGGGCAACTCGCTGTCGCGCCAGTCCAAGAACCAGCAACACCAGTACTACAAAGCCATGATGAACTCCAGCAGGGGCTCCAACTCCCAGACCCTCCGCAGGTGAGAGCACGCCGCGCCTGGCCACGCCCGCGGGTGGACGCCTCGCTATTTAGATCTCGGATGACCTTGTTTGCAGGTCCCACGAGAGGCTCCTGGTGTCGCCCGACCGTCTAGAGGACCGTTTGGTGGCGATGGGGCTGATTATGGGAGGGGGCGACAGAGGGGTGGGCAGCGGAATGGTGCCCGCCATGGGCCGACTCAGCCATCACCAGAAGGCCCAGTCGCAGCAGAACATCTGCGCCACGCCTTCCCTGGACCGCCACCACATGATCAAGATGAACTCCCACCCGGCGTCGGGCCACGACCACGACCGCTCCTCCGCCGCCATGCCTGTGATGGGCATGCAAGGCGGCTGGGACTCGGGGTCCGGGGGCCACCCCAACGCCCGACGGATGGCCTTCGCCAGCAAAAGGCAGAACACCATCGAACAGCTGCACTTCATCCCGGGCGGAGGAGGGGGGGGGCAGGGACTGCGGACTGGGAGCAAGAACGAGGTGACGGTGTGAGGGGCGGAGCTAGGCAGGCCAAGGCTAAGGCTTCTGAAGAAGTGGCCAGAGATTTAGAGATGCGAATGTGGTTTGGTCTCGGCCGCGGGGCCTCGGGGTCCCGCGCTCGGCCCCCCCCAATAAAGAGAGAGCGGCGCTCCCGGTGCCAGTTCGGCCAATCGATTTAGTCACTTTGTGCATTGAAAAAGAACATATTTAGCCATTCTTTGTAAAGGGACGACAGAAACGTCCACTTAAAAGAGCAAAAAAGGTGGCGTGAGTGCAGTTCTGAGGGCTGCCGGGTTTTTATTGAAGGACACCCTCCGAGGTTTATGGCGCTGTCCTCAAGAGCGCTGAGGCGCGTTTGCTTGTCTTTGTATTTATACAAGTATTTAAAACCAAACACGTCGCTTTTGTATGAAACTAACCTGATAATAACGTTAACAATAGTATTATTATCACTTCTGAGCCCTGTAAGACTTTGTGTATCCTAGACTGAAAACGTATTTATCCTTTAGACGGCCAGTTTGAGCTGCCCATCCTTCCTGTCGTGGCGTAATTGGACATTAGCGACACAAAACACATGCAAAAGTTGAAATAAAAGCCATTTCTAGTGAGGCAGAAGGCTCCGACAGCACAGCTGCTGCTACAGGCCCAGTCACACCAGCACTGAAAGCAGAGTTCAGCCAAAAATCTGAATTTCCTCGAACTGATTTGCGATATTTGATGCGACAAACGTTAAACTCCCACTTTCACTGTAACTAAAATTGCGATTTGCCAGCAAACTTGCTACATCTGTTAGCAAAAGTCCAGTTCTAACCAAACAAAAGCGATTGACAAGCGCAAACGTGCTAACGTTAGCGAGGTGTTATTTCCTGGGGTGACTGGGCCTCCAGAGAAACGTCCAGTCCAGTTTTAGCTAACGTGAAGCCTTTGTACAGTGAACTTTAGTGGGTGTTTATCATCTATGAAACATTGTGCTGTGACCTTTTTGCGTAATAATTACCAAACATGTTGGAATCGTGTGCACTGGTGGTCCAGTACATTCAAGGGACAGGACCCCCAAATCAAAGATACATATTTTTCATCTTTCTTGAGGGAAAGTTGTGGGAAGCTGTTGTTATCCGAATTTAAGCCATTATTATGGCTTGTGACTCATAATTATTGATCTTTTAATCTTAAATTCTCAAAGTCCACATAATTTAAAACACAAATACGACAAATCCGGATAATGCTAAGATAATACGATAATGCTTATGTTTTAGTGATGGTTTTGTGGCTCATCGTTTGAATCCGATTTGGTATCAACACTTGTGAGTTCGGGGTGACCTGAGGCCCTGAGCATTTTTGTAAGGTTGAATTTTGCTCCCAGTTCATTGCAGCACCAGAGACTGTTTACCACGTCTTTAGCTTGACTAGCTTAGCTTATTCATTATATTGGGAGTTGGGGTGGGTGGTGGTGGTGGTTGGGAGGGTCCTGTCTCTTTAATATTCCACCCCGGTGACCAAATGTGACTCAGCCACTGTTGAAAACTCCTCCTGAGTTTGTACAGTCGAGGGGTTCCAAACCCTCCCCCCTGTGCTACGACGCCATTTTACCCTGCTATTCAGCTGCTGTGAGGGGGGGCACCAGGTTCAAGGCGGGTAGGGTGGGTTGAGGGACACACTTCACACTTCAAGGGCTAAACCGAATTATCTTTGTGTGTCTGTACAGCGTCTGCTTCCCATTTCTGTCCTCTTTTCCACACTTTTATCTCCAATCCAAACGTTGCGGTTTTAAAGGAGAAGGGGACCACCATGACGTCATATTTTCTACATTTACGGTCTTTTTTTTTCCCTCTGGCCGTGAGTTGGACCTGAGGCGGGATGATTTACAGACGCGAGTCACTTCCTGCGACGATTCACGTGCAGTTACTTCCCCCCCACCCCCGCCCAGACATCACTTTTCTTTAACATGTATTTATTTTTCGACGACTGTGTATTTTAATGTATAATCTTGAATTTTCAATATTCAGAGTTTCTAGTGGAATTGAAAAAAATTAAGAAAAACATTTTTTTGTGTTTGGGAGGAGAAAAAAGAGCCGATGCAATCAAAGAGAAAAGAGGAACCGCATGACCGCGTCGGAGGCCAGTGTTGTCGTCACAGCGTTGTGTGTAAATGTGTGTTTTCATTTGTGTGCGTAGCTCTCTGTGTCTTCTTCTTCTTGAGAATGCTGAACCTCATTTTTGACCAAACTTTCTGCCACTTTTTGAGGCGCTAACGTGTCCATATCGACTCCGATGAAACTTTGATGGCCTGCCGGTTTCATTTTTTTTGTGGAAAACGGGCATTTGTCGGCCTTTGTCGTGGAGCTGAGACAAGGAATCGTGAATTGAAAACGTGATTTGTTGCGATTTGCCTCATTTTAACTATATTTAAACTTCAAGTGGTAAAAGCAGTTTCAGGAAAGGTGTTTTAGAGTAGATGGTTTTTTTTCCCAAGAGAGGAAGAAGCAAATGGGGCGGGGTCTGGTGGGCGGGACCGTGTGGGCGGGGCCAGTGATGCGAATATTTGTTGTATCTTTAATGTCTCGTTTCTCCTCATACAGGTCTGATGCTGATGTATTCCATGTTCAGCTAATTGCTACCCTGGTAAAAGTGCGTCTGTGTGTGTGTGTGTGTGTGTGTGTGTGTGTGTGTGTGTGTGTGTATGCACGGTCATGTGTGTGTGCGTGTGTGTTAACCACTGGAGGTGGCGGGTGGGGGGTTAGGTGCGCAAATTTGTATTGTCAAAGCTACTCTGCATACCTCAAACTGTATGATACATTTATTTATTACACCCCCTTATATGTCTGTTTCCAAGAATATCCAAACAAAGGTCACACAGATGTGCAATTCTTTTGTTATTGGTGATCAATTCTTGCATTTGTAGAAATCTACTGTTTCAGAATAAGAATAAAAATAATAAAAAAAAAATCACTTTAAACCTTGCCAGTTCATTGCGAAGCGTAAATTTGAGATCTTTTACAGGCTCTAATGAGCCAGAGCGTCGGGTCCCCCTTTGTGGGCGCTAGCGTGTCAAACAGCTGGGTTTCTACAGTAGCTTTTAACATAAAATTCAACTTGAGCGTTCAATAACGACTTCTTTGCTGTGATGAAGCTAATTTTTAAACTGTTTTGTGCAGCAGAGGCCATCAATTATTCATTTTAATGATCAGAATTAAACTCCAGGAGGGGGTGAAGGCAGCGTTCCTGCAGCGGAACGGCTCATCGACCTTTCAGACCCACCCAGAGCACAGCTCTGATGTATTGTTTAAGTGGTTTTATAGATTGTGCTTTACTTTATGTAATTATGTACATACCTGCAGCGTGTTAGTGCAACACGGCAATTAAATAAGAGCTGAGCCGGCGGGAAACCCGAGGCAGCAACAGCCAACCAATCAATACCTTTATGGCTGTGGAGGGAGCGAAAACACACGTCTAACCAGCCAACTCACAGCAGTCACATAAATATGATGGACTGATCTCTTCCTCCTTTGAAGATGAGCCAAAATATCCCACGCTGGAGACATCATCTGGAATATAAACACACCTCCAAAGACTATTAACAATGTATGTTAATGTCTGTTCCATTAACTAACCTACAGCCTGCCACCAGAGGGCGGTGATGTGGGGTCAGTGCAACATCTTTAGCCTGGAATTTAAATTTCCAGCGTGGGTAATCTGGTGGCATCTAGTGGCGAATAGAGGGATTGCAGGAGTGTCGGTGGCTGCAGAATCAAAGCTGATTTTTCTATGAGTGCCTCCACATTCATATCCGCACGTTTGTTGTCATTGCGTGACATTTTCCACGGAAACCACGTCTGTTCATCACCTATTTATAATTACTATAGTCACCTTTTTTCTCCAAATTGTGCTCATTTGTGACCGTAATAATAAAAGATTGGATTTTGTACAGCGACACCATTATTTCACATATACATTTATTATGTTATAACCCATTTATATAGTGATATTTTATCAATGAGGGCTTGGTTTGCAGCACACACACACACACACACACACACACACACACACACACGGGATGTTGTAATGTAATGCAGCATGCGCCTTAATGACGTCTTTAATTGACTAATTAACATTTCACACACTCGCTGTGAAAACAGACGCGCACGCCGGCCTCGCTGTAACGCGATGTCAGGATGCTGCGCAAACGCGTGCGCGTGTGTCTGTGCACACGCTGTTTACCCCTCCGTGAGCAGCATGTCTGTTAGAAAGCAGCTTTCACAGACGGAGTCGGCGTGAGCGGAGCGTCGGCGGCCGGACCGACCGACCGACCTGCGCCTGGTTCTACCCGGAACCATTATGCAGACAGGAAACTACCATTTTAACCCGAGCAGTAGCGGAGGAGCCGTCGTCTACCGACGGGGGGGCACTGACGACCGACAAGGGCGGAAAACGGCCAAGTGTGGAGAAAAGAAGGGATAAATAACGACCGAAGCGAGACAAAGGCGCCTTTTGCGCTGGGAGGACCAGGAAGCCGTTCTAGCGGCCGGACAGCGGCGCCAGACAATGGGCACCAGAGAGCAGGCCAGCGGAAATAGTTTTTGTTAGCGAGTGAAAAGCCGCCCTCCCGGGCCGATGGAGAGTCGGGCCTTTCGCCGTGTTTTTCCATGGATGAAGAATAAGGCCCCGCTGACAGGCACCAGGGACCCTGCTTTCGCGGTGCGCTCCCTGCTCCATGTTTGTAGCCGTTAGCCCCGATGTTTCTGGGCCTTTTCCCGCAGCGAGCCGACTGACGCTACCAGGTAAAAACAAAAACAAAAGCCGCCCCCAGCAGGACGACTGTGGCTAATGTGTTAGCCGCCAAGCTAAGCGAGGCTAACAGCTCAGCTAGGCTGCTATGTAAACTGAGTAGCGGTCTGAGGACCGTTTTGTTGTTATTGTGGGGTTTTGATATATTTGGTCATATTTAAGTCATTCATTTGAGGGTGTCTGATGGAAAGTGTGACGGGAAAATGCGAGTTTACGGTCGTAGGTTCAGTAATTGAGCAGGTCACGGTGCTGGCAGGGTGATTGTGGATGCTAACGGGCACTGGGCAGCGGCAACACTCGTTTGTATCCGTCTAACCTGCCCGGTCATCGTTACATCTTTCAGACTATCGACCGGTTTGTCGGCGGAGGAAACGAACCACCCACAGCCGACATCCAGCCCCGTCAGGACCCGTGTATCTGCCGGTAAGATGGAGCAAAATTCAGTCACACTCCTGCAAAGAGGAAAAGTTCTGTTAGCGTAATGAGGTGCGTATTTTTAGCCGATGTCAGGGAAAGTTTAAACGTTAAAATCTTGTTTCATTGCCCATATGCATCAGTTTGAAAGTCGACTTCCTCTTCTTTAAGTTCAGTATCTTGAATCAGACCTGATGCATTTGTCTGAGCCTCATTTTGTGGAGAAAAGTTGAACTTGTTTGTTTTGTCGGTCTGGACTATTAGATGTTTACGAGGATCCAACTTTTATCTGGTTAAAGTCTAAAAGTGATGTTACAGTGATGATACAGTCAAGGAATGTGATTTCCTCCCTGAAGGGTTTCAAACACTGCTGAATCTCATTATGTCATCTCGTTTGTCAGATTGTGTTGTTTGTTGTTTTTTTTTTTTTTTTTTTACATTTCAGGTGCGATGGCAGAAAAAGTCTTGTTTGAATCACTCGTTCTTGTTTCTCCTGACCCATTAGGCTGTCTGAAGAACTTCACTAAGGGCCAGAGGGGTCGTGGAGTGATGGTTCCTCCTCCACTGAAGTAGCCAACTCCTCTTCATGGGACTCGCTGAGCTGAAATGAAAAGTCAGCCTGCTGTTATGGAACACTAAAGACTGCTTTTTATAGTATCATTTAGTTTATTTACCTATTTATGACCCTTTTTTTGGTAACGCACCACTGAAGCACTTAGAGGCTTCAGAGTAGAGGTAGGACAGAAGCTTTCGGTGGATTATTGTGACTTGTTGGGGTGAGAAAAGCACCAGGATACCTCAGCACTCACAGCAGGACTGCACTCGCAGTCTGCCTGTGTGACAAGGGCTCACTGCTGTTTTCCAGCACGTTTAGGCTTAGCCATAGCTGGATTGGGAGATGTTCCAGTTCAGCAAGTACCCTATGGACATTTTAGAGATGCTAAGTGGACACCAAGCCCACCAGTTCAAAGGCCTTGGACTAGAACGGCAGCTGAGCCACCAGCAGCAGGTCCAGCTGCAGCATCAGCAGCAGCTCCAGCAGCAGCATCAGCCCTCCGCTGACACCTCGGGAAGCCTTCTGTCCGGCCTCGGACTGGGGTCTCTTCAGAGTTCTCGGAGTAATGCTTTCGCCGACTCCTCCTTGTTTGCCAAAATGAGCGCCCCGCCCATCACCCATCAGAGCCAGTCGTCCTCTTCGTCCCACAGCTCCAGGAAGTCCAGTAAGATCAGCAGCAGTGGGAGCGGCAGCGGGAGCTCCTCCTCTGGATACCCCCAGTTCCTGCGGCCGTTCCACCCGGCCGAGGCCGCCTTGGCTCAGGAGCAGCTCCACTCCGGGATGGGACGTTTTGACTTTGGCGGGAGCAGCAGCGGCGGAAGTTCGGGCGTCATCGGCGGCGTCGTCACACCTGCGCCGCCACCTCCCCCGCTGCATCCGGGCCTCTCTGTCCCCCAGCCTTCCCCTGGTCCCTGCTCCTCTTCGCCGTCTCCTTCTACCTCTTCTTCGGCCTCCAACAACCCCTCCGGCAGCACTACCGTCCCCTTGGTGGGCCAGTCGGACCCCCGCAGCCTCCACCAGCAGTTCAGCTGTATGCTTGCAGCCAACCAGTACTTCCTGTCTGGTGTCCCCACCAACAGCAGCCTGGAGCAGTTCCTGGTCCAGCAGGGGACCCACAACCACCTGGGTCTGGGCCTGAGCCAGAGCACCACCGACTCCAACCCGGCCCTGGCTCCTGCCCCGGCTCTGCACTCCTCCCACAGCCACACAGCTCCACAGCCTCAACAGCAGCAGCAGCAGTTGACCCCGCACGCCTTATCGCACCCACACAGCCACACCCACCACCCGCACCCTCTCCACCCGGCCCCCCAGCCTGCCCCTCTGGGTGGCTTTGACTTCCAAAGCATTCCAGTCCTCTCCTCCAACCAAATAGCTTCACTAATGCAACAAGAGGCCGGCCTGCCCCTGCCCCTGCCCCTTCACCTGTCCCTCTCAAAGGACGACGCGGGCAAGACGGGGGACAGCGCCTCGTCCTCGTCGTCCAGCGGAGGGAGCAGGAGGAAGAAGGCTATGGCGGGCTACCTGCCGCAGCGGAAGGTGGACAACAGCAGCAGCAGCAGCAGCAGCAGCAGCCATGGCGGCGGCGGCGGCGGCGGCAGCAGCGTCAGTAACTGCCCCAGCAGCAGCGTCAGTAACTGCCCCAGCAGCAGCTCCAGCGGCCACAGCCAGGGCTCCTCGGCAGGCCTGCTGGGCGCTGCCTCGGGGATCAGCAGCATTGGCAGAGAGCCGCAGCATCCCTCCCTCCTCTCGCCCTCCTCGCAGCAGTCGTCCTCCACCGTCTCCTCCTCCTCCTCCTCGTCCGCCCCTCCATCCAGCTCCGCCTCTGTGCTCATCGCCAACGGTAACCCGCAGTTATCCAAATCCCAGGAAAGGCACAGCAGCGGCTCGTCCAGCCAGCCTGAGCCAGAGCCGCTGTACCACTGTGGCGAATGCGGGAAAACCTTCACGCACCTCTCCAGCCTCCGGAGGCACCTGCGCAGCCACGGCCTGACGCCCGAAAGCCAGAGCAGGAAGTCCAGCTGCGAGTCCCCCAGCCCAGAGAGGATCTTCTGCTGCGGCGAGTGCGGGAAGAGGTTTAAAAAACGGGGTCACCTGATCCAGCACAGCGTGACCCATTCGGAGAACCGCCCGTTTGTCTGCAGCGTCTGCCAGAAGTCCTTCAACCGGCGGGAGTCTCTGACCAGGCACGAGAAGATCCACGAGGAGAAGCCCTTCCGCTGCCCCGCCTGCGGACGCTGCTTCCGCGAGAGCACCTCCCTCCTCAACCACGCTGCCTCGGGTGCGTGCGGGAAACCCCCCCGAAGCTCCAAAAGCAAGAGCGGCGGTGGGAGGAGCGGCTCGTCCGACCCCAGCAGCAGTAAGATGGGAAGCGGCAGAGACAGAGTGGCCGTTTCCACCAACGCGGCCGCGCTGGCCAGCGACAAATACGCTACCGAGTTCTCCCGAGGCCGCTACCAGAGCCCGGCGTCCTACAGCGGCGGCGTGGACGACTACAGACGGCAGTCTTCGTCGCTGTACTCTCCAGAGAGCACGCTCGCCAGCGAAATGAGCAGCCAGACTCTCCGCAAGGCCCCTTTAGCCCCCACCCTCCATCCCCACCCGCAGCCGCCGCCGCCGCAGCAGCAGCAGCAGCAACAGCAGCAGCACCACCACCACCAGCCCCAGCAGCAGCCCCACCTCCCTCTCTCCTCCCTCCTGGACGATTCCGAGGACGAGGTCACCAGCAGCGCCATGTCGGCCATCGCCGCCGCCGCAGCAGCTTCCTGCAACATCAGCACCGAGAGCCGGGAAGGCGAGAGGCGCGACATCATCGGAGGCCTGCTGGGGGGGTTGGGCTTTCACATAGACGGCCCCTCCTCCACCTCCAGCCTCAACGGTTCCACCGTGCCTCTGAGCCACCCCGGCCAGCCCCACCCCAAGGCCAGGAGGCCGCGCAAGCCCAGGGAGAAGAGGGAGCCCAGCGGGCTGCTGAGGAGGAGGCGGAGCCCGGCTCCTCCGGGCGACGGCTCCGAGCGGCCCTACTGCTGTCAGATCTGCGGCAAGCGCTTCAGGAGGGCGGAGACCCTGAGGAGGCACAACCGCGTGCACACGGGGGAGAAGTCCCACGCCTGCGAGGTCTGCGGCAAGCTCTTCCGCGAGCCCTTCCACCTCACCAAACACCTGACGGTGCACTCGGGCCAGAAGAACTACAAATGCAACCTGTGTGGGAAGATGTTCGCCTACGCTCAGAGCCTGGTGAGGCACGGCAAACTGCACCGCAGGGGCGAGATCGACAGCCAGGGGAGGAGGATCAAAGGCGCCGCCGTCAGCCAGGTGAGCAACTCTGCCAGCTCCAACTTCTTCTCCTCCTGCTCCCAAGGGGAGAAGTCTCCCATCCACGGCACCCCCTCGCAGCGGCTCTACACCTGCACCGTGTGCTGGAAGTCCTTCCGCCACTACTTCGACCTGACGGCTCACCAGCAGGCGGTGCACGGCGGCCGGGTGGGCCTGGGAAAGTCCTTCCGCTGCGAGGTGTGCGGCAAAGCCTTCGCCTACTCCAACAGCTTGGTGCGCCACAAGCTGTCCCAGCACGGCCTGGAGCGCAGCGGCCAGCGCCTCGCTCAGCCCCAGCCCTCCGCCTACCCGCCGCTCTACTACGACTCCGCACCGGGGTCCACCTTCGCCGGAGCCGCTCATGTTCACCACGGCGCCGACAGGCAGCAGCAAGAAGAGCAGCAGCCGCAGCACCCTTTTTACTACCGCTCCAAAAACTCCCAAAGGCGCCACGGGAACAGGAAGAAGCTGCGGAAGAAAAAAAGGCGGCTGGTGATCCACAGCATCATGAGAGACGGGAAGCTGGTGGGCGTCCCCCTGAGTAAAGAGACGCGCAGGAAGCTCCTGCTGCTGAAGAAGAGGAGGGGCAAGCTGCAGGCACAGCTCAACAAGAAGAAGATGCTGGCCCAGCTGAAGATGAAGAGCGACGTGATCAAAGCAAAGACGTGGTGCGGGGGCGTGGTCAGGGTCGCAGGCCTCACCTCCATGGACATCCCCATCAAGCGCTTCCTCTGTCCCATCTGTCCCAGCGCCACCTACGCCAGGCAGGGCTCCTTGCTGGTGCACTACGCCGTCAGACACCCGCCCAGGAAGTCGGGCCGCCGCGCTCGCCGGCGGTGCCTCGTCTGCGGGAGGCGCAGCAGCTCGTTAGGCAGGGCCCTGAAGCACCGGGGCCGCCACCTGAAGCGCTTCCAGTGCTGCAGGTGCAGACACCGCTTCTGGAACCCCGGGCTCCTGGCCCGCCACAGGTTCTCCTGTCGCGGGGTGGCAGCGAGCGGCATGGACCTGCACTGGGAACTGATGAAGCCGCCACGTTCGGAAAGCGGACACTCGCCGGTCCCGCTAACGGTCCCGGTTCTGGTCCAGCCTGAGAGATCAAGCGTTCTGACTGACTACAGCCAGTAAAAACAAAACCTCCCTCCGTTTTCTAGACTAGAGTTTGATGTTATTTTTTTTAACAAAGAACAGCAAACAAGAGCTAGCCAGTTTTTTAACAGGCGGGAGCTGGGGCAGCGGGGCCTGGACCTGGACCTCCGCCCCAGCTCTGACTTCCACAGGTGGGAGACGGACTTGAAAAGTCCCAGAATCAGAACCACTGTCCCACGTTTTAGCGCCAGTTCATCTGTCGTCTTTGTCTTTAACGTTCCTGTCAGAAGTGTGGTACCTTCTCAGTACCGGGTTCTTTTTTTAAGCAGTTTTAATCACGTTTAAAGCACATAGTCTTTGTCTCTGGCTCTCTGTGTGTGTGTGTGTGTGTGTGGGTGTGTGTTTATGTGGAGAATCACACTTTGTTTTTTGTTTTTTGTTTTTTTAAACCAGTCAGGTCAGATGAAGTCTGTCTGCCCTCCAGATGAAAATCAACTAAATTTTGATGAGTTGGAGAGACTGAAAAGGGAAAAGAAGGACAAAGGAGAAGTGTTGTCACGTGTTCCATGTACGCTACTCTGTTAAAAAGATCCGCCGTTGGGAGGAAACAGGATTTGAAAAGGATAAAAAGCAAGTGTACTGTACAATTCGTATTATATTTTATATATTGATTTTATTTTTTTTTGCCGTTTTGTTTTTTACTCCAAATATCCTGTTTTTTAATCATCGTTGCTATTGTACGGGTGGGAGGGAACAAAGTGGGCTCTGCCTTTGTAAAACCACGGGATGAGTATATGTATTGATGTGATACCCCCACTGTACCTTCTTTTACCTGCTCCCTTTATGCCACAGTTACGCCCAGTTTTTGTATGAAATACATGTAAACACATAGATCATTATTAGGTTCTGTCCAGATGTGTTTTTTTTTTCCTGTAAAACTAAAACATGTAATAATACTAAATTACTATCCTCTTCTTTGCCTAAAAGTGCGTTGTTGAAAACCCTCAAATAAAAAAGGTATAAAATATTTACTCTCCATCTTTGGTTCTTTTTAAAAACTATATTTCCAAATTTATCAAGTAAAAATGCCTTACAAGAGTAATTTTTGAAGTTAATTACCGATATCTACAAAATGCTCCACAAAGATGAAGAAAAATTGGCATAGTGGAAAGATGCTGGATATTGTCTAATGGGCATTATTTAATTACATTTTGCGGTTTAAATATTTTAAACACGAAATCTATAGTTTTATGGTCCAAGTTCAAAGCTGATGCATTGCTGACAACCGGCCACCAGATGGAGCCATTTAAACACTTAAATGAGCTGTCTAGAAACTGAAGAGATCGCGTGTGTGTTTGTGAGAGAGAGAGAGAGAGAGTTAGGGATCGAGTGTGTGATCAGCTATAACACGAGGCTCTCCTCAGGTCGTTCCAGGAACTTTAGTTTCTATAGCAGCTGTTGCGTCTCATCCACAGGAAACACGTATTTTATTTTGTTGTTTAATTTCCGCCTTTACATGTTGACCTTATTGAAACCTTCTTTTTCTGCATGCAAGAAATATCTATGAGGAATATAATAAAACCAATCCTCTGTTCCAGCACAAACAGCCCTTTTATTCTCTCTGTCCCAGTACAATCAGTTCATTTATCCTCTGGTCCCAGTCTAACCTGTTCATCTAGCATGTCATTAATGTGTTTGCATGGATAAACCACCACAGATCGTCAGGAGCCTCTTTGTCATCATTGGAGTGTGTTTGATGTGTCTGGGAGCTGCATTAAATCTTTGATTTTGGGATAAAGGCCACATTAACAACAAAGCTAATGTGATGACTCAGATGACTCAATAGCTGATTTTGAAACATATTCCACTCCGATATTTATTATGACTGATTATGAGTTGGCAGGTATACTGTATCCTACAGAGTCATAATGAAATGGAAACATTAAATAAGCGCATGATGTTTAAAAGTACATTGATTTTCTTCTATTTCCTCTCTTCCGACGTGCCAACGTTCTGACATCTCACAACAAAACATGCCTTTGTTTTTCTATATGTATTCCTGCTATTTATTTTGCTTTTTATTTAGGCATGTTTCATATTTGTTCTCCGCGTCCGCCACCGCTTTCCTGCAGAATAAATCCTGAATCCTTCAGACGCTAATCCGCACAATCACAAACACCCAGAGCCAGCCTGTCACGCGGCCATGGCATGGGGAGCTCTGTGGGCGGAGACTGCGTCCTAGTTTTAGCCAATCGGGAGCCGAATGAGGCACCGAGCGACCTAGTTTGAGCCAATCAGCGCTGGGCAAAGTCACCGACAGACAACAGTGTGCGCGTGCCGGGGCCATGTGCTGATTCGACGTTGCGCGCGACAGGCAGACAGGGACACGGAACATGCAGGGAAAACAGACAGCTCGAGGCCGATTTTATTGGATTAACCTCTTCAGATGATTGAAAAGCAATCTGCGAGAAAGGCTTAACTGTTACATTCAACCATATTTTTAAGATGAGACAGAGGTGTGGGGTAGAGGGCACCGTGTCATCTCAGGTGCGCACACGCGTCCCTTTAGCTTTGCTGCCTGTCAGCGGTCGTCACTGTTGTTTTGACTCTTTTCAATGACAGCGTGAGAGAAGAAGAGGGCGGGGCGTCTTCGCGACCCATCCAGGAAGAAGATTAGAGTGCGAGGGCGTGTCTTAGCGCGTTAAACTTTCAGCTGCTTTCAGCCATTGGATCAACAGTGAGGGAGGCGTGGATTTTGGATACGAACGCATGTTGTGTTCACTAGTAAAGGAAAACAGAAATTTTTGTTCAGTTCGGTAACTACATGCTAATTTGTATCAGAACAAACCATAATGATGCATTAAAATAATAATCAAGTGTTTCTCTCACTTAGGTAAACTGGACTACTTAAAAGCAAAACTCATAGTTGAGTTCCTGAGTGTAAATTATTCAAGTCTATTACACAAAAAAAAAAAAAAAAATGCTCATATTATCAGCGGATGATGCATTTAACATCGGGACTCGACAATTCTTTTGTGTTAATGTTCTTATTATTTTTGTCTCCCAGACTGCGCTAAATCTAAGAAAATTTGAAAGCGTTTTGGCATTTTCCAGCTTTCTCACGGGCCGTGAACGCAGTACAAGCGACAGAGAAAAGGAAGGTGTCACGCGTGTCGGAGTGGGGGCGTGGCCTATGAATGCAAACGATCGACGCCCCCAAGCGCCTTTCCCCGTGAGCGGTGACGTCACAGGAGCAGCCCGTGTTGGTTCCAGCTGACTGGCAGAGGGAGAGAACGACAAAAAAAGAGAGAAGTGTGTATGAGAGAGAGAGAGAGGGAGGGAGAGAGAGGGAAAATAAGAGCCATCAGTTCCATCTATCCGACTCCCACACCGGATATTATTATCATTATAATTATTTTTCTCTTTATTTTCTCCATCGTTTTTCCGCTCATATTTCTTTCTCTTCGCCTCGGCTGGACTCCTGGCTCCAATCCTCTCCCTCCCCTGCATGGGACGACAGACATCCACATTTTCATCTGCTTTCACTTTATTTTTAACCTTTCTACCCTCCGGAATAAAACTACCGGACCGGACCGGGACCCCAGCGTGGACCTCGCTCCGGCGCGCCCGTCAGTCAGCGTTTGTTTCCGGAGGATGAATTAAGCTCGGGAACATGGTGCCATTCCGGAGATAAGCCTGCTCCCTCTTCTCCTTCTCACGTTCTTTGGCGGACAAAAACGAGACATCAGGTGAAACTCGGGAGCGCACGCACGCACGCACGCACGCGTCACCTGCCGGTGCGTCCTTTGTTGTCGCTTCTTGACGCCGCGTCTGTCAGCTACCACCGCTAATTGGATTATCGCGATCTTGAACTTTTAACAGTCTGCAGGTTCTCAGCGCCTCCCCCCCTCACCTCACCCTCCTCCCCTCCTCCTTCTGCCCAGAAGTTATGTCCAGGCCTCTCACCCAACTCTTGCCGCCGGATCTCCCTGCAGGGGCCACCAGCCCCCACTTTGGGGCCAGCAATCCGGCCGGAGTTGGGGCTCAAGGCGGTCACCTGACTTCCATGACCAACCTGAAGTCGCTGCTACAGCTGCCAATCAAAGTCGACCAGAGAGGCATCAAGGACTGCTGCGAGATGAAAGGTGAGTGCGTGTGTGTGTGTGCACGAGCGCGCGCCTGAGAGCGCGCCTGTGGTTCTGCGTGGAAGTTCTTAAAGGGGCAGTTCAGAGATCGGCTCAGATGGGGGAGGAAATGTACATGCATCAAATACGTTCCAAATGAGGACATCAGTTTGCTTCAGTTGTTGGTGCAAGATAAAAGTCACCATCAGGGATTAGCATGATGCTATCTTGTGCTGTTGGTGTTCATAGGGGTGCAGCACCAGCATCCCCAGTCAACCATGAACTTCCAGCTCTTTTTTTGTGGTATCAAATATTAAAGGGATCCAAAAATGAAGTCAGAACCGCCTGTCAGTCCACACACTGCCCCAGGTCACGGTGAGGCTAATCAAAGCGACATTTCCGCTAATGTAGCCGTCGCTGCCGACATGGTGAACAAACACCAGACGTGACTGATGCTTCTGGGAAGTTCCCAGTGTGCACACTGGTGTTGGTGGAGACCCAAACGAGCTTCATCTTACCTTCGTCCCCTCTGCATCATTAAGCCCCTCCCCTCTTAATAACAGTTGATTATTTTCTGTCATAAGAACATTATTTTGCTTAAACAGCAGTTGTATTACAGTGGTTATTAATGTGTGTGTGCATGTGACTGAGTGGGAAGGTGTGATTGTGAAAGACACAGGAATGGCTTATCTAACACACACACACACACACACACACACACACACACACACAGAGTGTTATGGCTTTATTAAGTTTGCTATTTGCATGTCTGAATTTGGTGGTGAAATCTTTTCAGAAGAAGAGCGGAGGGAAGACGAGGGTTTAACAAAAACAAACGTGCTCTGCAGTAGATCCTGATCAGATGAAATTCACTGACCGAATTGTTTCCCGTCGGCCAGCTGTCATGACAAATATTAACCAGGCTGCTTCTCCTTCCTCTCCTGATGCCTTAATTCCCAAATCTGCTGCTGTTACCACACACACACACACACACACACACACACCTTAACATCTCACATTCACCGTGAGGTCACGTTGTCACGAGTCAGCCCTCACAAGTGTAGATAAATGTGCAAAGATGGAAAACTGCGTTGTTTTGCGACCCCTGGCGGCTCCCTCGTGTAACTGACGCTTCTTTTTTTGCATGAAGAGGAGGAGGAGGAGGAGGAGTAGATGATGGTGAGCGCAGCTGACAGGCTCTTCACAGATTCACAGAGAGAGAAAGCAGCTCAGCGGCCTCGGCTGTGTCCTCATTGTCAGCGTTCATACAGCCCAGAGTGCTCTAATGATAGCTGATGCGTTCAGGGGTGTGAAGGAAAATCAAAACCTTTCGCATGCAAAGGCTTTTTTTTGGTTGCTGTTTCCCTTCACGTGAGCAGTTTCGCTCCTGCTTTTCCCTCCGATGTTTTTTGTTTGACGCCTTCATAACCGCCCACTCCATCTATCACCCCCGTCTTTCCTCGCGCTCGTTTCTCTCCTCCTCTCCTCCTCAGTCCCTCAGCTGATTTACATTTTCATGTGCACTCTTCATCGCTCACTTTTCCTACCATCCAGTGTGCTGCTCTTGCAGGGATTTCCCTTTTAGTAGAAACAATTGGTTATTTTTTTTATGGAACCGATGCAGGAATCACTGATCGTAATAGCAAACTAAACAGATCAATTATCAACAGATCGCCTGGAAACAAGACAAAAAATAAAATCAAAATCCAGTGACACAGATGCTAAGAGAACAGGAAAACCAGGCAGGAGGAGCGAACATCTATATATAAACAGAGGTGATGAACTGAACGTGTTTATCTCCACCAACAGACACATTGTGATGGTTCATTTAGGCGTTTAGCTGTAAATGAAGCCTGGTCAACATTAAAATACTGTAAACAAGCTGCAAATGTAAATGCACAACAGCAAGCATGTTTGTGTTAGCACCGATTCCTTCGAAGCGAACCAACATGTGAGGCGTGTTGGCAATCTGGGGGAGCAGCAGACCAACTTTGGAAGGTTTAGCTGCGGCCTTTGCAGGAGATGTCTCACTCGTCCCCGATTCCCCAAGACGGTTTTGAGTTTGTTTTTCTCCTGGTTTATTTTGGATAACTGGATCTGATCCAAACAAGTCTGACCTGTCAGGACACGTCCGGGGGACCAGAGCAGCGTCCCTGCTGGAAACGTCACGTTATGATCTTAACTATATTTGAATCCTTTTAAAGAGAATTTTCCAGCCCGGTTGATGCTCCTCCTCATCTCCGTAGCTCCTTCTCCTCGTTAGTTTCCCTCGGCTCAGTTAAATATGCTTTTTTATTGCTCTTTTATTATTTAGCGTGCCAGTTATTTAACATGCACGCTGCAGCCTGGCATCATTCTTCAGAATCATTTCGCCAGAAGAACAAGGAGGCTACACTGATATTCTTGGTTCTGTTGTGGATGTTTAGGCCCGATATCGACGCGTTTCGCTGCGTGAGAGGTCAGAGTGCAGCGTCCGTCAAGCCCGCTTTATTTATAGAAGCTTTTTAAGGAACGTAGCTGAAGCGGCGCTGAAAGCGACGGACCCGAGAGCGTGAGGGAAGCGCAACCGTCAGCTGCAGTTTGACTGCGGAAGTGCAGCAGAAATGCTGCAGCCTTTCGCCAGGAGGCGCTAGACAGCATCTGCTCACTTTTGGTGAAATTTGTCTGAAAAGATGAGCGGAATGATCTCGTCTTCCCCCCCAGACAAAGACAAGCCCCTGGACTCTGACGAAGACTCCGTGGGCGTCAACGCTGGGGGGCCCGCCAGCCTCGGGGGAGGTCTGGGCTCCAGCACGCTACGCTCCAACTCCCAGTCCGCTTTCCTGGGCCCCATGCTGTGGGAGAGGACCCTGCCGTGTGACGGAGGCCTGTTCCAGCTCCAGTACATGGACCTGGAGGAGTTCCTGACCGAGAACGGGATGGGCATGCACAGCAATGGGCCCAGTTCCACCAGTGCCCAGATCCCATCTCAGGTCAGTCTGAAACCAGTAAACAAACCAGTTCCCTTTGAGGGGCTAAAAAGATGATTACTCAGGTTTGTTTCTTCCTCTCTCCTCACCCAGAGTTCCCAGTCAGCCGTGCCAAACCAGAGCTCCCAGTGCCCGCCGACCTCGCCGCCACCCTGCTCTTCCTCGTCCTCTTCCATGTCCTCCTCGTCCTCCTCTTCCTCTCTGCTGGGGCTGGAGACGGTCCAGCCCCAACCGCCGCCGCCGCCGCCCCAGCAGCAGCAGCAGCAGCAGCAAGGCATGATGGGAGGTCCGGAGTGTCTCCACGGTGAGTGCACGTGAGCTGGAACCACACCTGAACCACAAACATCATCCGTTTCTGTTAAGACAGGTCGCATTGCTGGGGCTACGTGCACGTGCACGCGCACGCGAAGCTGCGCTGATGAGGTTTTAATTGTGATCCTGACGTGTTTAACTGACGGACACTAACCACGCTGAGGTTTCCTCCAGCTCAGGGTGGTGGTGCAGGAAGCTAACTATCCGCCACATGAGGATCAGAGGTTAGCTAGAAATCCTGCTTGATGGACTGTTGACTGAGGAAATGTTTTGAGGAGCCTGTAAACTGGTCCAACCAAACAAGCTGACAACCGTCTTCATGTGGCTTTTGGAGGAACGATTGTGGGGGGCTCTGCGGGCCGGATTCAATCGTTCATCGGACCACATGTGGCCCACGGGCCTCAGTTTGCCCCCCTCTGCTCTAAATGCATCTCTAATTAGCGCCCATCGATCTGCTCCGGCTCTTACAGCCCGTTTTCATCCGCGATTCATAATTTATCCTTTCCTCTCTGTTCTGGGAAGCAGAACTGGCTGAAGAGGAGAGTTTTTCTGTCCGTCATCCCTTTTTTTCCTCACTGAGATTTCAGACAACTCAAACCCGAAAGCCCGTCCTTCCCGAGCAGACGGGCCCCTTTTCCCTTCTCTTCCCGCGAGCTCTTGAATGCACCATCACAGCCGACTGATCGATTCCGGACGCCGCGTCCGCCGCTGGTGGAGCTCTCAGTGACGGACAGATGGAGGTGCTGCTGGAGGAGGCATTACTGACATCGTGGTTGTCGTTTGTGTTGTCGTAGCGCGGGTGACTAATTTCAAAAGGAACCTGGTAGAAACGGAGGACAGTGGTCGAAAGACGAGCTCAAAGCTGAAGGTGAAAGCGTGAATATGGAAACGGCGACAGTGAAGCTGGAGGCAGCAGCGCTGGAGTGTGTGTGTGTGTGTGTGTGTGTGTTCATGTCTGCCCGAGTGCCTCTGCAGCCAACTGTGAACACACACTCTAGGGTGTGTGCTGGCGGGCGTGCCTTCACATGCACACGCTTCTGTCTGTTGTGTTGGCTGAACTTTGAACATGCACATGAGAGCGCCTCTTTATTTCAGCTTTTTCACGCAGCCTTTAATGTGAGCGCGCACGCGTGCGTGCGTGTGTGTGTGTGTGTGTGCGTGCGTGTGTGTGTGTGTTCTCTTTATTCTGAATTATAAACACGTGACTGGGTTGAGCATGATGCATCCAGGCAGAAATCCCTCAGGTCGTTGGGGAGCTAAAGTGTTAGGACAGAAGGGGGGTGGAGAGAGAGAGAGAGAGAGAGAGAGAGAGAGAGAGAGAGAGAGAGAGAGAGAGAGAGAAAGAGAGAGAGAGCCAAACAGCAAGGAAGACTGGACACACTGATAATTCCGGTGAGAAGAAAAGGAGGAGAGGAGGTGAGGGAGTGGTTGGTGTTGAGGAAGTGGGGAACTGCNAGAGAGAGAGAGAGAGAGAGAGAGAGAGAGAGAGAATAAATGGGTTGTAATCGTCTCTTCCACATGCATGTTTGTCTGATATTAATGAATTCATATTCATTCATTCGTGCGCGGTAATTTGTCGGTTTCAGCCAGCCCCGCTGCCGCCGCCCACCAGGGGGCGGTGTCGCATGTGTGAACACGTTTGCCGGTTCTCCTCCGATGGTAACTGTCCGATCTGACACACGCTGCAGAACGGGTGACGCTGGCGTCCGTATTTTGACCGAGGCGACGCCCACGCGGACAGAAGCGACTTTAGCGCCTCGTTTGGACTCGCGTCTCCGGCGTTTCCAGGTCAGTTCGTCCCATCAGGCCTCAGCGTCACAGGAGCGTCTGCGGGCCGCAGGATGCGGGAGCTCAGTGACCTGGGTGGAAAGAAGCATCTGCGTTCATCGCCGTGACAACCATTAACGGATCAGAACGTGATCACTGGCAATCAGCTGATGGACCCACCTCCGCGCACAGAGCCATGCTTCCCGTCTCCGCTTCCAGACATGGCCGCCATGGCGACATCATTTAGAGCTGGAGTGTCAGGTCGTGGGCGGAGTTCCGTCTTTTACCTGAGCTGTTCTTATCTGTTCGGATCGGTTGAGCTGATCACCTGACGCTGTAAACGAAGGAAAGAAAGTTTTATGATGTTTGCTCAGGCAGTCACAGGCGGAGGTGGTTGCGGTGGTGGTGGGGGGGTCAGATCATGCGTAGCATTCTCGCACGACACACTAGCGTGATAAAAATACCTTCTGAATATGGCACATTAGCGCCGCCACTGGTCGCAGGCTGCAAGTGCAGCCCAATGTCCCATTTTGGAAATGAGCGGACAGAATTCTCCAGCTCTTCTGCGCTTTTATTTTTTTAATTTGCAGTGCAGGAAGTGTCAGCGCGCAGCAGCTCTGAGCTTTCAGCTGCTGAAGGGTTAAACGAGGCTCTGACTCTGCACTCTGGAAGAGCACAGAGAGAGAGAGAGCGGCGCTGGAGGGGCAGAGCCGCTCAAGAGTGTGTGCTTTGCATGTTTTCAAAGCTCGCTCGCCCCCTCTCTCGCTCTCTCTCCCTCACGCTCTCACACGCTCGGCCATGTGCGGCGGCCGCGTCACGTGCTGCTGCAGAGAGAGGCAGAGTCACAGGGAGAGAGCGAGGACGCGGAAGATTACAGAGAATAAACAGCGAGGAGCGGTTTCAGAGCAGATCTGTGCACGTGCAGCAGGAAGCTGGAGCTGCTGTCAAATATTCATGGTTTCAGAACATCCACCGTCACACTGCTCTCCCAGCACACCCACATTCAGACACAGGCTCCGGAAACAGGAGCCGAGGCTTCAGCCAGGCCACAAACGCCGCCAAAGCTGCTGCAGACCCAACATGGACACGTCCAACGGTCCAACGGTCCAACGGTCCTGACGGCCAGAAGGCAAAAATAAGGCTCCCAGTTGTGTTGAGAGGGAAGAACAGATGGAGCAGGAAGTAGAGAGCCCTGACTTTTCTGCTTCCAGAGTTCACAAATGGAAACGTGCGTCCGTGATGGTCCCGCTCATCTGATTGGCCGTCAAACGCTTCCTGTTTCTAAACCTGACCAGGAAGAGTCAGGTGAGCGGAGGAAGGAGGAGCAACCCCTGCGCTGGCCACTGCCACCCCGAGGACGCCGCGGAGGCCGCAGGCAGGCAAACCTCAAGCATTTGTCTTCCATTTGCGGCCTGCATCCTGTCACGTGACCTTTGCGTTTCTCTCTGCGTCGCTGTGGCGTGCGGCGCGGCGTGCACTGTCTTGTTGTCCTTTAACCCAGCAGCAAAGTAGCTCTTTATGAGAAAAAGCTTTTTCTAGAGATTCTCGCCCACTTCCTGTCTGCCCACTGTCCACCTGACGGTCATGTGACTCCATACATGCACACTCCTGATCTGCTCCTTCCTGTTTCTACCGCACGCTTGTTCACCGAGGTTTACACTCGACGCGGCCCTTATTAGAATGGATAAATCTCTGCGTCGCCATGACAACACTCAATCTGCCAATTGCTGGTCGGCGTGGAGGGGTCGGCGCCGTGCGGACGAGTGCTGACTCTGCGTGAGTGGCGCTAGAGCCTCAGTCATCCTCATGTTCCTCATCGGCGTTGGAGTGTCGGCCGTACGTCGGCCGTTTCCTGTGTCGCCATGACGACCGGCTCAGGAGTAAATAAATCATTGACTCCATTTATCTAATTTACAGCTGCAGTGCTCTCCAGCTGCGTCACATGACACTGTGCGTGAGAGCGCCGCCCCTCGCCTGTTACGGCCTGACGGCGCCGCGCTAACAAGCTAGCGCCGACGGCGAGTGGAACCTTTGTCCACCGTCTGGTCACATGACTGTCATCTTCCTGAACATCTGGTTTTCATCCACACGCAGTGCGCACACCCCGGCAGGCGTGGACTCTGCACATGCACATGAGCCACGTGCACCATCACGGGTGGATGCATAAACAGCAGAAACAATCGAGTCCAGGTGCCCCACCCCGGGAGTCGTGTTCTCAGTGTCAACACGCCGGCCGGGGTTATGTCACCGCGCGTGGACGCGGCGGCGCTCGCATCCTCCCGCCCTGGTCACGTGACACGACGGAGGGACCCCTCGCCACACGCTGCAGATCAGTCTGTGCTCTGTTCTGTTTGATTTGTTTTAGTTTATGGCGCCTTTGACAATAAAATGGCCTCTAGGTGCTTCACAGAGGCACAAACCCAGAGCCGGAACCCCCAGCTGAGCACAGAGGCAGGAAAAAGCCCCTTTTAACAGGAAGAAACCTTGAGCGGGACCAGGCTGACAAGGAGGAGCCGTCCTGCTGGATGGAGGAGAAGAGGGAGACAGGACAGAGAGAATAGAGAGAGAGAGAGAGGGAGGGAGAAACGGATACAATCACAGACTTCCAGCCTGAACTCTGGCTGCAGGATTCAAACTACAGCATCGATTGTTGCCTAAAAGCAGAAAGTTCCTCCAGGGGTTTGAGGAGAGCGTGGTGGACCACCATCTTCGGAGGACAGTCCTGCTGCTCCTCCTCCTTCAGGCCGGCTCCAGGTTGTCCTGTCTGACCTTTGACCTGCTCTGATGGTCCTAAATGCGCCAGGCTGCCACTGTTGTTCCACGTTGCTGGTTTGGTGGCCCCCCTGACTGAGCTTTGAGCGTCTTTGGAGTTCCTGTGTGGTTCCTCTGGTCTGATTTCAGCCTCTCTTCACCTCTTTGTGGTTGCCAGTAGCTGCGTCTTCCTCGCGGTCCTCTCCTGCCCCCAACGCACCTCTGGAGCAACAATGGGCCTCTTTGTGCTGGAGGAACAGCTCCACAGTTCTGAGATCCTTCCAGGAACTGGGAACAATTGTAGGTGTGGGAACAGCACTTGGGAGGTGCTGGTTCAGCTCCAGTTTCATGAGGAAGGCTCTTGAACCGCTTCAGCTGAGGCACACGCGCAGGAGAACCAGGCGAAACAGGAAGCAGTCAGCGAGCAGTAAGGGAGATGCTGGGCAGCCGCTACGCTAACGACTCTGCTGTCTGCTCTCTCGCTCTTCCTCGCCCTCCCTAATTTCCTCCTCCTCGTCCCGGGTGTGCTTAAATCCCCTGGGCCGTCTCTCCGGAGCCAGATTGTTCTCCTGTTCTCTAAAAAGCCGGCTTTGATTTACTCCACAGAGCTCTCTGGTGACCTCCACCATCAGCCTGGAGGTGGCTGCACATAACTCATCGTGTCTGGTACTTGAATGCACCGTGCGGCCTTTGGGAAATCAGGAATCAGCCGAACCTTCGGTCGCTCGTTTGTCTTGCGAGGGAAGTTCTCGCTGCGTTTGAGGAGGAGAGGAAGGAGCCGAAGATGGCAGCAGGCACGCAGAGCCGTGTTTACGTTGCAGGGAGGGGACCCCTGCTTATGTAACACACTTCCTACATCACATTCCACGTCTGTATTGTGTTTCCAGTTGTCCAGTTTGGAGCAAAGAGCTGCTGGCGCTCACGGTGGAGCCGCGGGAGCTCAGACAGAAGCTGGAGCGGCTGTTTGTCGGCTGTCCGGCGCCCAGAGAACCAGCGACTGATGGGAATCACATCAGTTTTCCCCGCTCCTGGTCCTCTCTGCTCACGACTGCAGCCTTAACGCTCCGCCGCTATCACGAAGCGGCGGCGGTAGGGCAGCCAGCAGGGGGCGGCGGAGACGCCTGGTCCTCGGGCTTTGGTGATGTCCAAACCCAAACGCTCAGGTTACGACCCAGCCTACGGATGTAAACATTCCAGATGATTCAAGAATCGGCGTTCCGAGTCGATTTTCCGCCCACGCCTCAGTCAGAGCGGCTGCGTGTTCATTTCTCCCACCTTCACTTCCCTTTTCAGCTTCCTACATTTCCCAACATGCCTTTCAGTGACCCCCCCCCACTCCACCCCCGGAAAGCAGCGGCGCTTTGCTTTGCGTGCGCTCAGCTGTGCGTTTTGCTGTGTGGGCGCATCGAGTGAGAGTGAAGATCAAGCCAACGTCGAGAGGAAGAGCTGCTCACCTGACTCTCCAGGCTGAAGCGGGCTATTCCGGGCCTCCGTGGGCGTCCCTGCCCACTGCGGCCCGGCTCAGAACCTGGAACCCAAACACTTTTAACGGCCTTAAACTCACAAGCAGGACGGCGCCGCCAATCCACCCAGAGGAGTTTTAAAGTCATCGGAGTCCTCCTCCGCTCCTGACGATCAGCCCTTCGCGTCCTGCGGCGGCCATTTTGATTTCACTCAGCGTTTCCTGTGTGGATCAGAATGCGAATCGGGCCGGATTCCGAGCGCTGAATCGAACTTGTGACGCTCCAGAACCCGTCCTGACGATGGAGGCAAAGCCCCAGTCGAGGAAAAGGCGTAAAATCAGGACTATGTTTACGACACGGCCTCAGTGAGCAGCAGAGCTAATTAATGAGCTAAACGTCGGGTTTGGGTCGCTGCTGGACGAACGGAAAGACGGACAGACGCAGCTGCCTTGCTGAAAGAGGAGGCTGCTGCTCGCAGACAGGAAATGAAGCTGCTCCCGCTGGCTGTTTACCCGGCAGCCCTGCAGCTCTGTTCTTGGACCGCTCTCAAGTTCTTGCCCAAAATGGTGGTTATTAGGACGGGCTTTGGACAGACTTATCCAGGATCAGCCGGTCCAGCTGCCAGAATCAGATCAAACCAGCCGTTTATCGGAGGGACCGACCAGCAGATGGACGGTGGACGTATAGATGGATAAAGGGGGGGCTATAGGCTCTGCTGCCACGTGGAGACCCAAAGCCGCCACTGAAAACCATGTGACGAACACACCAACACACAGGAGTTTCTGCTGCCAGCTTGGCCACCAGGTGGCAGAATTTACACCAACCGTTAACAAATAAAGCGTTTTCACCTCCCCCAAGGAGGTCACGTGACAGCCGGCGTCCGTTCGATTGCTGGTAAAATAACCGATTTCAGGAGACGCTGCTCGCGGGCCGAGGAGCCGATGACTACATGCTGGGGTTCTGGGGGGTTCAGGTCATCAGTGGATGATAGGCCATGATCAAAGATCATGGTCTTTGATCATGAATGGCTGGCCTCATAAGCCACCTTCTCTTTTATTTCATTTTGTGTTGCTACGGTTTTGTGTCGCGTCTGGATGCAGGAACTTGCCGGGGAGGAGATGTCAGGAGATGACTGACAGCTCTCGGCAGCAGCTGGGTACTAAATCCTCGCCGGTCCTGCTGCTGTGACTGATGTTTTTTGGGGTTTTTTTTTTTTTTAATCCTGCTGGTTATTAATCAGCAGGATTAAAAAAAAAAAAAATCTGCATAGTTTCCGTGCGCTCGTGTCGTTCTCCAGTGAAATTACCTGCTGTCGCCTCTTCCTGTTTGGCTCCCTGGCGTCGAACTATCATTCCGTTTGTCTCCTGCTCTCTGCTTCTGCAGTTATTTTTAATTTGTGGCTCAGAGCCCAGAGCTCCAAAAAGGGTCTCTGCCACAACAGATTGGTACTGGGTGACTGCTCAACTCAGAAGAGAACATTTTCAGAGGAGACGTGACTAAAAAAAGACTCTTTGTCGTATCAGGCTGGGGGTAAACTGTGACTTTTACATCCGCCATCAGCAGCAGCCAGGAACCAGATCCCACAACGTTAGTCTGCTCCATGACGGTTGTCCTCAAAGCCCAGAACAGCTCAGACGTAATCAGCATAATCCCTAACCTGACAGGATATAGAGGCTTTTATTTGCAGATTTTCCCTCTTTTCTTCGTTCACTCATGCAAACTGATTTTATTTTTTAGTTCACCGCTCAGGGTTGAACACAGATTTGACCCCGTGACTGCAGAGCTCGCTGTGACGCGACCCTGCTGATTGTGTCCGGTCCCACACTGCCACCTGGTGGAGACATTCTGTCACTACAGGCAGTATAAAGGAAAATAAAAAAATAAACTCTTATTTTTGACATTAAACGTTTATTACAAGTATAAAGTCTACACTATAATTCACCTTATCATAGTGGGTCTCACTGGGCTGAAAAAGCTCATGTGACTTTACAGCGATTTTCCTGACAAATGACTGAATTCATCATGAATCTGAGCAGATGCTGTCAAGAAAAACATAAAAATCTGGTAAACTGTCACAAAAACCAAAACAGTAAAAACCAAAACATGAGATAGAACTAACTTTTAGATTTGAGAGATCTTGACTATGTTTAAACGCAAAAGTCTTCTTCTCTCCAGATGTGAAATAGAAGTACAGCCTCCTGTTTGTCTTTCTTTCAACCGACGTTCGCTGGGGTCAAAATATAATCTGAGGATTCCAGTGATTTATCTGCCACGTGCTCAGACGACATGCGCCGCGAAAATGACGCGCAAAATGAGCCAAACAGATTGGCTGAAGTCGAAAATACAGACGCAATAAACATAAACTCAGATTAACAAGATTTAAAAATCCCCCAATCAGGTTTCTGATCAACACTCTCTCTCTCTCCCTCTCTCCCTCCCTCCCTCCCTCTCTCTCAGGTGGTCAGGCGGTGCCTCAGGACTCTTCGCCTTCCTCCACCTGCCCACCTGGACCACCAGCAGGTACCAATGGCAGCAGCGACATCATGGTGAACTTTGACCCCGACCCGGCCGACCTGGCGCTGTCCAGCGTGCCGGGACAGGAGGCGTTTGACCCGCGGCGGCACCGCTTCTCGGAGGAGGAGCTGAAGCCTCAGCCCATGATCAAGAAGGCCCGCAAGATGCTGGTCCCCAACGAGCAGAAGGTACTCCAGCCACAGATGTTGGCCCAGATGTGGCCTCCTTTCCTGCCGCTCCAGGAAGGCTTGTGTTAGCGTTGCCAGCGTTGTTAGCGAACACCGCCGCCGCGGAAGCAGAGACTTAGGTCCTGCCTGGAGATCAGAAGACGGTTCCTTTGTGCTGTCAGGTGCTTAGTGATCCCGTCAGAGTGAGACCTCTGTCAGCCATTGACAATCTGTGAGGTTCCTCTCCCGACGTCTTCCTTCTTCCTTCCGTTTCTGTCTGAGCTGTTCCTGGCTCAGCTCAGCTGCTCTAGAAGCTTTAATTCCTTCAGAACCATTTCTGAAAGATCTGAGAGCAAACGTATCCATCTTCTGATCTTCTCCACAGGCAGGCAGGTCCACCAAGCTCCTCAGGAGCATCAAAGCGATCAAAGCCTCACTTCTCCGTAGCTCTGGAGGGCTTTTGCTAACGTCGCTCCGTCTGGGGAACGACCCCGAATCTTTACCCACTGCTGATGTGTTGCCGCCCTTCTTCCTTCCCGCCATCCCGTCCCTCGTCATCGCACCACTGACCCTTCTCATTCCTCTCTTCTTTTTGTCTTTCCTTCCCCACTTTCCTCCCCACACACCCCAACATCAAACACCGCCGCTCATAACAGGATGAGAAGTACTGGAACCGGCGAGCCAAGAACAACGAGGCGGCCAAGCGCTCGCGGGACGCCCGGCGGCTGAAGGAGAACCAGATTTCGGTGCGAGCCGCCTTCCTGGAGCGGGAGAACGCCGCCCTTCGCCAGGAGGTGGCCGACATGCGGAAGGAGCTGGGCCGCTGCAGGAACATCATCAGCAAGTACGAGAGTCGACACGGAGACTTGTGAGGAGGAGGAGGAGGAGGAGGAGGAGGAGGACGCCGACGGAAGAGGAGGAAGGTCCGGGGGAGGAGCCAATCAAAAATGGGATACCAGGAAGTCCAACAACAGCAGCACTTTACCTGAAAGGCTGAGGAGGAAGGCCGACGCAGACCTGCAGGGGGCGCCGCGCGTGTGGGAAACCACGAGCGCACGTTCCTTTTCCACGCTTGACTCTTTGTACCGGCTCCATCCACAGAACTGCTGCGTCAGCGGGTCGCCCTCGGCGCCACCGCGGTCCCTCCGCCGGTAGTGCGTCCCGGCAGTTCCTCCGGCCTCTTCGAGCAGGTGTTGAATTCACATCATGCCAGTGAAGTCTAGCTTTTTAGCCGGGGGAGGTCCGATGTGGGTTTTATATAAATCTATATGACAAAGAACACGTCTATTTTTGAAACGGCGAGAAGGCGCCAGCGGTCCAGCGGCGAGCAGAGGGAGCACGGGATCACGTCCACAACGCAAAGAGATTTCTACATAGGATTATTGTATATTTTTCTATTAGCAGAGCTACTCAGCCGGAGGATTTTGGAAATAATCTTTTGTATATTTTCTATAAGGTGCAGGGAGGGGCCGTTAGCCGCGCCGCCGGCGTTTCCTCCCGGGTGATTATTGCGAAAACAGTAAATGATCTATTTTTGATTTCCGTGGGTTCGTCAGAGGCGGAGGCTTAACTGAGAATGTATTACGGTTGATTCAGGTATTTCACACGGACAAGGCGAGGCTAGCATCTTAGTAACGACGGCTCGTTGGCGCTGCGCTAGCTAGCGCGGGAGGAAGACGTCGGAAGGAAAACGTGTATAGTTTTGGAGTTTCTGTGTTTGGCAACAATCGCTCCTGATTTGTTACCTTCTATTTGATTCCGATGAACCTTCTGTTATTTCCGACTTTTTTGGAAATAAACGCGGTTTTTGAAGGTGATGGACAGAAAGAGAGAGAGAGAAAATCAGCCATGGACACACACACACACACACGCACACACACACACACACACACCGAGGGGAGTCTCCACTTTCTCGCCCTCGTCTTTCCGTCTCTCTCTCTCTCTCTCTGTGTTTACTCCTTGAAAATTTGGCGGGTCAAAGGTCGAACTGTGACTGAAACCTTCAGCGCACACACACACACACCCACACACACACACACACACACACGGGTTTAACCTCTATCCTTATTGTTGTTGTTGATGTTGTTATGGACTTTTATGGTGCTGAGCTGATCCCACACACACACACACACACACACACACACACACTACTAGCTGCCTATACCCTTTCTTTGTCTTCAAATCCTCCTTTTGAGTTCTTTTCTTTCCCATGTTGCATTATTGTATTGAACGATCATATATAGATTGACACACTTGTCTATACCTCCTTCAGACGTTACCCAATGAGAAGCGAGAAAGGCACCTACTGCTACTGTACCATACAACTACTATTGACCTGTTCTCTCACTAGATATATGTATATGATATATGCTTGACTTATGTGATTATAGTTGTAATATACATAAATGAAGATATTACAGAGGAACCCATATGAATCATTTCTGTCTATTTTTCTCAGGTGTTTTTGTCTGAGGAATAAAACTCACGTATTGAAAGTCTTTGACTGAATCGCAGAATCTGGTTTTGGTGGGGTTGTGGGGACCGTGGGTTGTGTTCCTGTTTGGGTTTGTATTTGTTGTTATGGTTCTGTTGTACCTCAGATTATCCGGAACGCTCTCTGGGACCAACTGATTGTTCGCTAAATCCCACTCAGCAGCTTTTGTTAGCAGCGGTTAATAAGCAAGTCGTTATTACTTAAATATCTTTTTGCTAACGGCCTTTTTTTTAAGTGTCCAGAGACTCGTCGCAGCTGGTTGCAATACACATTTGGAAAAAAAAATTAAGTGCTTTGTGCAGTTATGAGTGTAAACACATGCTAGCATGCTTGCTAATCAGAATTCTGCTTTGGTTCATTTCAAAATTAAATCGCTAGCAAGCCTCATGAATGTACAAAAATATACCCTAAACGTAAATAATTCAGTGGCATGAATTATAGAGCAGCTTGCGTTAGCATCCCTTTGCTAGGGTGGCGAACAAGGATGGAAGAAGCATTGAAGGACTGTAGTAACACTCGTTTAATTAGCTCTGCTAATGCTAACAGGCTAGCTTACGCTAAGAGAGACTTCTGTCCGTGTTTTTATGGGCCATGTTCATGAGAGGGGTTTAGTGAACGCGTCATTTACGTCCTGTCTTTATTTAAGAATTGCTCTCCGGCCATATTTGCTCGTGTTGCTACGGTATAAACGCTGTTGTTGTGGTTAATGTTCATATATTTATATATATTTGGGTCATTTCATAGCTTCAGAGATTCCCGCCAAGAAGACTCGATCTTCCACGACCAGCACCCTCAGAGCTGTTCTTCAGTCCGGAGCAGATCTTTTCCCTCACCTTGACTTTTTTTTGGTAGATTTTGTGTGAACTGGACAGTAAACCTGATAAAGCGACACAAAGGTGTGACTGAAGAAAAGTCTTCTCGTGTTTCCATCTGCTGACGGAAGAAGAAAGCCATGTGTCCCTTTTCTTTTTGATACCCGGGATTTTTGGATTCCTCACAGAAACTTTTGGAATATTTTTCTATGTAACTGTTGTTGAGAGCTGCCACAGCTGCTGCCGTGGAAACGACAACAGTGGCAGACGAGGACAGCGGCGTGTCGGACTCGGACTTGTGGATTCATTGCGAACTTCTCTGTGTTGTGACGGACTCTTATGGACTGTGAGTCGCATGAGAGCAACCTTCCCCCGACGTCTCACCAGTGTTGTGTGCTGCCCACGAGGATGATGGGATATGTGGTCCAGTTTTCCCTACAAACACAATAAATCTTCTCTTTGCTCACTGACGGAGCGTCGCTGTGTGGCTGTCTGCTGTCTAAGCTAAGCTAACATTAGCCACAGTGGCTCGAACACCACTGCTGTGGTGTGGGTGTGTGTGTGTGTGTGTGTGTGATTCAGAGCCTTCCACTTCAGTTATGTAACACACACACACCCCTCTGTGTGTGTGGGAGTGGATCCCCTCACCACCTGCGTCTGGTGGGTTGTTTCAGCTGCTCGGCCATGATGTTTGCGTCATGGGCAGCCATTCTTACGGGGACCATCTGCCCGAGCTGGTGCGGCGGCTGCAGGGCCAAAAACACGCAGCTTTTCCGGCCCCCCGTAGCAGCGCTGCTGCCCCGGGGGGCAGGACACACACAAGAACACTGAGAGGAACTCTGAGAAGATTGACGCTGCAGTGCCCCCTAGTGGCCGGCTGTGCAGGGACGTGGCGATTTCTTCCTTTTGTTTTTTTCTTCGTCTGAAACATTTCGATAAAAACACTGACGATGCGACAGTTTAACAGCACTGACGAAGGACTGAACGGCAGCTGGAGATTAACGAATTCGTCCACTAAACTTCCACACTAAATTAACAGGAGTGGGAAAATGTTTACACCACTTGGGGGCGTCAGAGAAGCGGAAGTGGCTAGTTCAATTCTTGATCTGTCGGTTCTCTTGATGATTTATTGATCATCAATAATGATCAATAAATCAGATGTTTTCTGATCAGATGTCTCAGTATCTTCAGGGCTCAAAACACATTTTAAATCAATATTTATGCGTTTGTTCCATTGACAGTTTTCAGGGCTAAATAAATTCCGGACGACTTTAAAAACAGACTCTTGGGCTTTCGAAGCTCCACCAACAAGTGAGAATTTATTCATCTATTTTGAAAACATGAACTTTGTATTTCTGAAGCCGCCTGTGTGTGTGTGTGTGTGTGTGTGTGTGTGTGTGTGTGTGTGAGAGGCTCCTCAAATGTCTCCTTGAACATCTGTTGGCCTTCAAAAAACCTTCCAAACCGGCTGTCAATCACACACCTGAGCATGGCGTGTGTGTGGCTTCAGCTCACTTCCTGTTTCCTGCTCCTTGCTTGGACCAATCAGCAGCCCAGGATCAGCAGAGGGAGGAACAGGGACCTACAGGAGCCAAACAGCAGAGCCGCAACAGGCTGTCGGGTTCAAACAGGTCGGTCCTGGAGGTTCTTTCACCCTTTTCTTAATCGGTCTGATTTCTCAGGGCGTCGGTGTAATTATGTCCATTAGCCTGCATTTATTAGCGCTGCTTTAATCTGTGCAGGGTAATTAAGCAGAGCGGCCTGAGAGCTGCGAAACATTCACCCGAATACAAAACGTGATGAGGAATATAGTAAAAAACAAACAAACAAACATCTAAAGATGGCTCATTCATACGTTTAATTCCAGACAGTTCGACTTTACCCACCAGCGTCAGAGGACGCGTCGGCTGTCCACAGGAACCGCCCCAGAGAGGCGCCAACTTCCTGTTTCTCTGCCTGCTAAATGATTTAAGGCTAAAATTACTGCGTTTAGCTAAAACGTTAGATAAAACGATGTTTTAGGCCACTGGTGCTAGCAAACATGCTGCTGGAGCGACAGTTCAAACAGCTGTTTTAGCCTCCACAGGTCCTTCCTGTGTGTGTGTGTGTGTGTGTGTGTGTGGGGGGGGTGTTTCCACAGGTTTCTGCAGCGTCTCTATAGCAACCAGCTGCACTCACGGCTGCCTGAAGGTAGCTAGCTAGCTTCGTCTGTCCTGCTGCAGATTCTTCCTCCTTCAGGTCTCTCAGGTCAACGACACCCTTACGGAGGTCACATTGATTTTACATTTAAATTAACAAGCTAACGAGCTCCAAATGTTCCCGTCTGACTGTGTGCGGGGTCCTCTGGTTGTACAATCACAAGCGTGTTGCAGTTTTAAATGGAACCTGTGGCTTCTAAGTAAAGCCGGGATGTGAAGTGTGAGGAGGAGCGTTGCTCCGCTAATGGATGTTTACGGAACGCTGACTGCGTGCATGGCCCTTAATGACTGGAAAAAGCCTTCAAGAAGATGCTACACAAAAGACTGTCTCTGCCTCTCGTTCGCACACACACACACACACACACACACACACACACACACACACGCAGCAGGGGCCTCTGTTACATCACAGGCGTACAGTTCTTCTCTTCACCGTGACCTTTGAACCCTCCTCCCTTCCCTCGGTCCCTGTTTCCCCTCGGGTCCCTTCTCTCTCCCTCACCTGTCTGTGTCGACACCACATGACCGTTTCCCTGGCAACCCCGACGCCTGTCTGCTTTGGGTCTGTTGATGTCAGACATCACACTTCTCCTTCGTCTGGAATTCAGAAGCTCCGGCTGCTAAAAGGTGACTGGCTGTTCCCAGGCGAGGCCTGCTGATTGGTTGTTGTCATGGAGACGGTCAGTGGTGGGGGCGCGCTGTGTGGAAGCGTGCACGTGAGCGGCGGTTCTGCGCCTGCAGAGGTGGAGGAGCCGCTGAACTCGTCTGCATCGTGTGTGTGAAGGATGAAGTGCTCAGGCATGTTTGCACTCCCTGTTAAACTGCTGTACTCCACACTTGACGTGTGTGTGTGTGTGTGTGTGTGTGTGTGCACGTGTGTGCCTTGTCTTTGCTCCTATATAAGGGTGTTAGACTGAGAAGCTGCCTGCTTGCACATTTATATTTATGCCTGTCAGTGAGGATGCAGCTTGTGTGTGTGTGTGTGTGTGTGTGTGTGTGTGTGTGTGTGTGTGTGTGTGTGTGTGTACTTCCATGCACGTGTGTGTGTGACAGAATGAATGACAGGACAGTATTTGCTCAGCCTGCTTCTCCTTTTCCCTCCAACACCTCTGGATGCTCAGCTGTGTTTGTGTGTGTGTCAGATTTGACAGCGATGCAGTTTGACGTTAGCGTTGTGCGTTTCAGGGTGTGTGTGTGCGTGTGTGTGTGTGTGTGGGTTTGCCTGTGCCTGCTCACGCATCAATATTCATGCATGTCAGTACAGATACGATGCAACTTTTCTGCCTGATCACACATTCTGCATGTGTGTGTGTGTGTGTGTGTGTGAGGGTGCAGTGTTAGCTGAAGGAAACACACGCACACACTCCAGCAGCTCAGCTGTGTGTGTGTGTGTGTGTGTGTGTGTAACTGTTGGCTGCCAGAGGAAGAAGGTGATGATCCCAGAAAACGAAGGATGGATTAAAGAAGGGATTAAAAGGAGAAAGATGTTGCTTTTCTCAGGATTAAAGGCAACATTTAAGTCAACAACAAGGATAAATCAGCGCTTGATTCTCTTTCCAAAACTTTCAAACACAAATAAAAAGAGGGAAGGAGGATTTTCACTCGTCCCCTCGGTGAGAAGCTGCTGAACAGGACCGGATGTAGCTCGTAGCTCGTTAGCATCCTCCGAGCTCTGGCCGCTCTTCTGCCAGCACCCCTGGATGCAGGTGAACCAGGCGGCCTTTGACTTTGCCACAGAGCGTCTGCGTGCGCCACTTCCTGTTGTGTTTGCGCTCGGAGCCGATTATGATAATAAAACCATGATGGGATTTGGAGAGGGAGCGGAGGCCGGCGGCTGCGAGCTTAGCTGCGCCGCTGCCGGATTCAGGGGGATTTCTGGGGTTGTGGTAGCGGGAAGCGCGTGAAAACTCCTGGCTTTCCCTCCATCTTTCCCTCCATCTCTCCTCATCTGACCACTTCCTTTCATTCGTTCTGCCAACGCTCACGTTTCCTGTCATCGCGGCGCCTCGCTAGCCTAAATCTGATGCTCCTCTCCTCAAAACTCTCGCCCAGCGCTTCCCTTCTGGTCCCCCTCGTCCCCCTGGTGGACGAGACAGGACGTGTGGATGCCTCAGAGGTCACCTGGGGTCAAACGCGTGCACAAACGCATGCGTGCACCACAGATTTCTAAATCTGAGAGGGTTGACTGACCTGAAGGAGCTGAGCTAAAACAGACGGAAAGATGGAAAAACTCCGTCCGTCCCATAAAGCCGAGTCACGTCGTGGCTGTTTTGCGGTGCCGTTCTGATCTGAGTGTGATGAGAGTGATCTGATGGTGCTGCGGCCCCCCCGCCACCCCCCCAGCCCCCGTCTGCCTCTCCTTTGTTCACACCGGCGCAGCTGCGTTGCTGCTGCAGCCTGATTCTCTTTGCTTGTTTTCTTTCCAGCCTGTTTGTTGGCTAATGCACAGAAGCAGCCCGCACATCATTCTGCTCGTGTGGAGACCAAAGGAAACACTTCTGCATCTAAATCCCCCCCAATTCTCCCCCCCGACCCCCCATGGGTTTAGAGAATAGATTCTTTTGTTTTCTTAAAATAATAAAAAAGAGCCATAAAGCTCTAAATCCACAAAATCCTCCAAATGGTAAGACAGTAATGTTCACACACACACACACACACACACACACACACACACACACACACACACACACACACACACACACACACACAAACTGACTGTGCAGCACAGAGCTGCCACCCTCAGGTTTCTTCCAGTCTTTGCAGTGAAATATATGTAATAAAATATAGAAAATATATGTAAACAGTATATATACAGTATCTACAGTACTACTGGGAGAATTAGAATATCCTGTAAAAGCTGTTTTATTCAGGCAATCCGACATAAACGGGGAAACTAATACATTTTATAGACTCATTTCAGAGGCCTGACGTTTTTGTATTTACAATTCTTTTTTTTAATTGATTTCAAGCAATATTCTAATTTTCTGAAGCTGCAAGTCCTAATCAGCAAAATCAAAACAAATAAAAGCTTGAAATATATTGATTGGCATGCTATTTGTCTATATAATATGTACATTTCACCTTTGAAGTGACAGAGGTGCAGGCACTTTTCAGGACATTCAAATGTATTGTTTTATGCTTGTTTTAAGGACATTACATCAAAGTTGGATCAGCCAAGTCGTTCAGATCTAGGGTGTTATTTTAGTGTTCCCTTTATATTTCTGAGCAGTGTGATAAGAGTTGACCTGCTCTTTAGACACTTTTCATCTAATAATGTATTGATTTACTTACTTTCCTATTTATTGTCACGTTTTATTGTCTTTTGGAAAAAGAAGTTGTTTCTATTATGACAGCAATTAAAACCAGCCACAGTTATAAAAGTCAGACATTAACAGAGTGTGTGTGTGTGTGTGTGTGTGTGTGTGTGTGCTACATACTGAGCAGCGAAACGCCAACGTCCTGTGTTGATGCTAACGTGTAGCCACCTATGCTAATGGAACCTGGACAGCAAGACGACGGGAGCTTCAGAGAAGAGGAGCGTTGGGCGAACGTGTGCTGACGGAGGCCGACCTGACGGGGCTGCCTGTCCAGCAGCTGGAGGTCCGGAGGGCTCGACAGGCACCCGTGAGTCACAGACAAATTTTAAAACGGCTGTAAAGTGTGGCGGTAACGCTTCTATTTTGGGATAATTTATGCCAGAGACCCAGGAAGTAAGAGCGGCTGCCTTTCTGCTCCGGCTTAGCAGATGAGGGTCGGCGCCGGGCAGGAAGCTGAGCGGCGGACTGACATCCTGACGCCCGCGCTTCACCTAAATTGGCCAAACGCGTCGTCGTTCTGTGTGTAAACCTTTCTCCGTCCGAATGCGGCAGCCGTGCTCTCCATGTTAGCATACAATCCGCTAATTACAGGCCCTCCTCCGATGTAATTACGCTAATGAGGGAGAAGTTTCCCGCGGTCATCAGCGCTGCAGCAAATGTGAAATGGAAAATCAATCCTCTGCGCTGCTGGAGGGGAGCGAGTTCCTGCAGGAGCAGCAAACTGGGACCATTTGCTGACCTTTAGAAATTAATTTTGCCGCACTTTCCGATGTGCCTGATGAAATTTTGACTGCCTGGAAAACACTGAACGTGTCCGAAATTTAGCAGAAGAAGGAAACCCCGTGATCCTGGAGCCACCGAGGGTTTTGGACCTCAGACCGTCGCTGCCTTGCGTCGCTGCAGACGGCGGCTCGCTAAATCACCCCTGAAACATTTTCCTGCGAGACAGCGCGACAAGCTGCTAGCAAACAATCACCCAGCGCTCATTAGCTTTGCGCAGTGCATCAGCGTTGAGAGCATTAGCATGCCACCGAGTATTGATGTCCTTGCAAATCAACATGGCGGCAAATACAGCAGGTAGGACGAGGACGGCGAGAGGGGGACAGCCACTGTCCTGGAAGAGGAAAAGGAAGCTGCAGATCCGCCCAGACAAGCTGCGCTAGTTCAGCTATCGACCTCTGGTTGCTGCTTTCAAGACATTAGCGTGCGTTTCTGTCAGGCCCGACGCTGCTCTGCCCCGTCCTGCACGCCGGCGATAAACCCGTTTAGATTTGTGCCGTCATTTCCTCCTCTCTTCCCTTCGGTGCGGCTCGTAAATACCAGCGAGCGGCCGCCGAGCCGCGGATGAAATCATTATTTAATGATCACGCTGTCAGACTCAATCAACAGAAAAGCAGGTTAACGGCCGCCGCCCACCAGATCCTCTGCAGTGGCATTTCAAACGATTGATGATGGACGGGAGGGAAGACGTCCGTCATATCCGACACGTCCAGAACGCCGTCCGCTACGTCAGGACCCGCTGATAAACAGGCGTCAGCGATGGCGATGAAACCGGCGTGGCCCTCCGCGTTTGCAGTGTTTACCTGCTTTTCCTGCAGCTCCCAATCACGTATTTATGCCGCCGTGACTCGTGAAGGTCGGGGCTTGGCTTGAGAAACGCGCCCCGCCTCCATTCAGACCCAAAATGCAGGAAGGCTGCTGTTTCCTGACTGGTTTCTCTGGAACCGCAGGCCCCGTGAGCACCGCCCTTGCATTCAGGTGGCAGATGGGTCGCAGTCACACTCTTCATTAGTCGTGCTCGTTGAATGGAGAGATGCCGGTGCCACGCGGCGAGCGTCTCCGGGCTCGGGGCCCGGGGCAGCTGCGCTCATTCCAGCACATCCCACCTGCCCGTCCGGCCCCCCACTTTGACTGGAATCCCCAGATCTGCTGCAGATGGAGTCCCCTCAGAGGCAAACGCACCATTCAGCCGCCACAAAAGCCTTTAGAAGGATGGCTGCAGATAGAAAACAACGCAGGAGGGTCTGAAGGGCCCCTCGGGGGACAGAAAGGAACGAGGAAACGTGACGGCATTCAGAGAAGAGCTGAGCTCCATCTCTTTCAATGACGATTGATTAGCTGCTGTTTTTGGAGCGAGTGAAGTGAGAAGATTCCGGGGACACGTGACCCTCCGGGCCAACAAACCTGACCGATGGTATTCGCAGTTTTTGGGAAAATGAATTCCCTGAGCTCGTCTGGAGGTGGTTGTTATCTCTGAAATCATCTCCTTTGATTTATCATTGAGGGAATGACACTGGTCCTAAACCGGAACCCTGCGGAACACCACAGAAAAATACAACACAAAACTGGTTTAACTTCTCGGCTCAGATTGTTCGATTTCAGGGACAAATTTGAGTGAGTTTAATGCCAGTTAAATTCCGGCTGCAGCATTCTGAGCAGGTGGGAGACGTTGACGCCTGACCAACAAGGTTAGCTCGGAACTCTTCATCTTTCCATCCCTGTTTTAGTCCACATCTCCTCCCTAAAGCACCCAAACTTCCTTAAGTGTTTCTGAGGACTTGATTCCAAAGAGCACCTCCAAAAACCTGCCAATTACAGCCAGCCGTCCATGTTCAAGCCGGCAACAAGGAGACGAGTGTTTTCACCCGCAGGAGCGAAACGCTGCAGTTTGCGTGCACAAAGAGAGGCGACAGGAAGTCTCCCTGATGTCCCCGCGATGTTCACCGGTCCGAGAGGTTTACAGCTGAGATCCATCAAGACTGAAGAACAAACTGGCTTTTATGGTCTTTTTGGTGCTTTTCTGAGAAACACAGAGTCTAAATAAGGCTGCCGACTGTCGCTCCCTCAGAGGAGAAGAGAAAAAAGACCTGAAACTTTCTCCCTTCAAAGAGCGGAAGGCGGCTGGAAGTCGTTTGGCCTCTCTCTCCCCCTGACGTGAGGAGCGAGCAGGACTTCCACCTCTGACCAGGACACTCGGTGACGTTCGTCCTGGGTTCACGTGAAGATCCAGCGTTTTTCTGGGCCTTCCTGAAGAAACGTCTGCACGTGAGCAGAAACGTGCGTGCATGGAAGCAGGAAAAGGTTCCTCTTCCTCCGCTAATGACTCTAAGTAGATGTGTGATTAGTCCGACTCCCTCTCTTCCTCCACCGTCCCTCCTTCCTTTCGTCCTCTTTGCCGTCTGGGGAAATTGATGGCGACGTGTTGGGGGTCCAAGACCACAGGTGTTTGGGAGGTAGCGGCTAATGAATGGCTTCCAGGAGAAAGTTAATCATGATTAACGAGCGAGAGCAGCCAGGAGGAGGCGGAGGCTCCTGGCGGAGGCTCCTGGTTGGTCTGACCGGCCCAGGAGAGACACACTCGACTTCCAGAAACAGCCACTGAGGCAGCAGGAAGCGTGTCCGAAGCCTCGGAAGCATCCAAACTCAGGCGGCGAAGGGAACGAGACCGTGTTTGCGGCCTGTCGCGCGGGCCGAGCTCCCGGAGGCATCCGTGCATTGTTTATTCCTCCCTCGCGGGAAGCCCGAGGGAGGAGGAAATTACCTTGTCGCTTGTCAGCGCTCCTGTAATAGCTGTGTGTATTATCCGTCTGGCAGCGGCAAACATGGCCGCCCGAGTGTGTGGCGCTGCAGGCGGACAGGTGCTCCTGCTAATCAGGTGTGTTTCCTCCCAACTGCTCCTTCCCTTTGTCCAACATGCTGGACAGGCGGGGTCAAAGGTCAGAGGACGGGGCCGCCGCTGATGAGGTGAATCCAGGCTCTCCCTCAGCGGCGTCCGTCTGCGTGTCCTTCCTAATTGTCCCCTGGAGACAATCAGCATTGGCTGATGTCAACGTCGCCGTCTGTGAGTGACTGATGGCTCCTCTGTTGCCATGGTAATGGTGCTCTCACTGTACGTGAACCTGTGGACCCTCGCGGCCGCCAGCCCGTCCGTCTCCGTCTGCGTCCCGCCCACTCCTCCCTCGTGTGGCTGTGAGACGGAGCTGGAGGACGGAAAGGAACGCCGCGTGCGTACACAAATAAGACATCAAAGCTTTCCAGGCCCCGCCCCCTCGCGTCCGCCACTTTGCTTTGACAGTGGATAGTGGACATGAGCCTGATGCTACGTTAGCTTTGGCTAATGAAAGCTCAGCGCCTGCGCCCACTTTTAGCAAACCACCCGGCTAATTTCAGTGATGTGGACGCAGAAACTGTTGCCGTAGTAACGGTAACGTTTGCTAGGTATGTCCGTGCCGTCAGAGGGAGGTTCTCGGTCCCGCTCCAGCGTTCTCGTTCCGTCTGGGGTTTGCTCGGGAGAATGGTGCGTCCACGTAGGTCCGGAATAATTGTGGAATCAGCGGCAGCTTTCACACACATCAAAGGCGGCCTGAGGATAACTGGAAATCCATAATTCCTCAGCTATCGATCTTTTAGCAGCTTTGCTTGGAACAGGTAAGTCCTGTTCATCATCAGTGGGCCGCAAACAGACGCACACACACACACACACACACACACACATTTTCTACCCATTAAGGCTGAGTAAATATCGTGGGAGAGCTCGTTAGGCCTGCTGAGGGCCTTAATGTGCCGGGGAAGAAATGAGTGATGGAATAAAACAAAGCAGGTCGGCGTTGTGCCTTTCATCCCCCCGTGTCGTTAGCGATAGCCATGTTATTAGTTTGTAGTCTGATTAAAGGAGAGTCTGGTATCAACACCCCTGACTCATCCATTCTATTAGCCTTGGCTAATGTGTGTGTGTGTGTGTGTGTGTGTGTTCTGCCTCACTTACCACACTTTTTATCAGGTCTGATCGCTGCAGAAACCAACGACGGCTTCATTGATTCCTGATATTCAGACCTTGATTAACCTTGATTAAAGCCAACCTTGGGTCACATGACCAACCCAGCAAACCTGCTTACAGATTTGATTTGATCTGCAGTCGGGGATCATCTCCCAAGTGAAGACTCCTGAGCCCGTCAGCGTCAGCGTCAGCAGTCTAATCCAGCTGTGCCGCCTCCTGGATGCAGCAGGACCGGATTTATTTGGAAAACTCTCTTCCCTTAGCAGGAATTCTGCTCTGTCTCTGTGAGCTCTGAAGCCGTCGGTGCAGTTTTTTGTTGCTTCTCGCATGAATAAATGGTGAATCGGCTCCTTGTGCCCTGCCAGAGCGAGCTAGCGATCGATGCTCCAAAAGAACGCGCCTTTGGAGTCGATGCTAGAGGCTGAATGGAGGAAGATCTGTTGAGTCTTGGCGCCACCGTGGTCACTTTCCCGTGAGGAGCTCCCAGGTGACCTGTTGATGGTGTTTCTGAGTAACGAGCCCACGGTTTGATCAAGTGCAGCAGCGCTTTTCTTAATCTTCTCTTTATTCAGCGCTAATTAGCGTCATTATTCCACGCAGATGGGGATAATTCCACTTCAGCCCTCGCTCCAGCCCGGTTCATTTCCGCCGGAACGCGTCCCCTTAGGGCTGACAGCTGTGCACGTTCCCACCAGATCCCCACAGATCCATCAGCGTTCCCAGCAGCACCGCCAGAGCCTGGTTATCGTCATCGATGTCGGACGAATGGAAAGGAAACGTGGAGCAGGAGCGACGCCACGGCTGGCTGGATGAGAGCGGGAACCCTGCGAAGGCCTCGTGAATATTCCGCACAGGAGGAGCAGATAAACGCTCCCACCACAGGCTGCAGAGGCACCAGGTGTGTCCTGGAGAACGCCCTGATGCCTGCTGACACGGATAAAGCCGAGAGGATCCGCCGGCAGAGGAAACAGCCCCCATATATTCTTGCAGGTTACCTGAAACAACTCTGGAAAGCGCACGCGAGCGTGTGTGTGTGTGTGTGTGTGTGTGTGTCTGCTCCTGAGATAAGCCGGAGCCAGAGCTCCTCATGCTTAATTCAGGCCGTATTTCTGCCCGGATCAGATCCACACACGTGACCAACGAGGCAGCAGCGCTTCATCGGGATCCGCTTGCATCGTTCCCGACGTGGCCGCGAGGAAAACAGGAAGTTTCATTAGACAGGAGGCAGCTATTGGTTAATTGACACATATTGATGAAGTTTGCTGGCAGCAAGATTCTCAAACTGCTTCTAATTATTGCATCTTAATTAAACACACACGTTTGTACACACGAGAGGTGAGATTTGTGAAAACATGTATTTTGTGCCGCCGTTGAATTAAATTTATGCAGAAGCTGCTCACTCTGGGATCATTTCCTGCCTGGGTTGCTATGGAGATTTATTTTTGTCATGAAAAGAATCATATAATTGTGTCTTAACTCATTCTTCATCAGCGTGCATCGTCTTCCTGTATTTTTAAAAATAATCCAGCATTTCATCAAATAAAGGCTCTATAATTCTGGAGGCCCTGGCTGGGGTTGAGTGGTGGGAACAGAAGAGCGGCCGAAAGGATCAACTCTCTAATTTGCAGCCGAAAACGCTGACTTGAGTTTGATTTTTACTAATGCAAACAAGAGTTAATGCAAGACAATAGAGGGAAATGTGTTAAAATGCACCTGATGGAGCAAAAGCAAGTCACATTCTCCCTCCGCGCCACTAGGAGGCACTGTGGTGAAAGGGTCTACTTCCTCCTCACAAAGGGAAGCCGACACTTCCTGCTTCTGCTCCCAGAACCTGCTGTTTGTGGCTGCAGTTCCTCCAAGCCCAGGTGAGTAGATTCTGGTTTGTTTGTTTCTGGGAAGCGGTGGTGGCTTACCGTCCTCAACCCGGACACGGTCGCTTCATTTTGAACTGACTGTTTTGTTTGGACATTATTGGCCTGTTCTGGGTTTGAAACCACTCCGTTGTTAATCACAAAGGCTGATGAGGGAAAGCGAGCGAGGATCTTCTGCCCGCTTTCAGCGCTGCAGACGTTTATTTTCTCCTCTCAACAACTCCAGCGGCGGCTCTCCATCACCGCGGCCGATGGCAGCAGTCTGTCTCAGCACGGCTGAAGAAGAGCAGCACCAGATGTGGGAGCCGTCAGCTGACCCACATGGGGACGTCTCAGAGGATCAGAGCTGTTTCTGCTCAATAAGCGCGTTAGCGACGCTGGTATTCTTGGACTTTCCTCCAGCAGAGAACGAAAGCTTGTGGAGGATCTGCTTCTCTTCCTCATCATGGTGGACTCATCCTCTCAGAGCCAGCGTTGTTTAAGAGGTCACGCACACACGTGACCTCTGGACCTCGAGCTCGCCGTGCCTGAACATGCAGAACCTGTGTGCTGTGGGACTCCACCGGAGACTCCTGATCATTATCTTTGCTGACTTCATTTGAGAAAGGATCCAGACACTGAATCTCTGCTGTTTCGGGGACTTCCAAAACGCTAGCTAGCGTGATGTCACCACGGCAACAGCAGCTGATACCAAACCTCCCTGCTGGCTCCTGTTGGGACTGTACGAGCGCGCACAGGTCGCAGGAGCGGCGATTTGAGGCCACCAGCCGCAAATACGTCATCATCTTCCTCGTCATCATCTTCCTCATCATCATCTTGGAGAGTGTGTATGTAGCATAGCATTATCGCTCATTCCAGACCCATCAGGACTAGTTAAATAGGATCCTCGTCTGACTGATACCTGATCCCAGAACGGATGGAAATAGGGATTCTGTCACATTAACGAACGTTACCATCCGCGCTACAGTTTAGCGTAATTAGCGTTAACTTGCGTTAGCGGCATCCAGCCAGAGAAGCAGAAGGATTTTAATGAGCCAAACTAACCAGATTTCACTTGCAGAACCACTTTTTTTGCACAAAAACCTAATTTCCTTGGAATTTTACTCGGTATTTTCAGATGGTGGGTTAAAAGGATGAAAGGATCCTAATATATCAGAATAATAAAGTGTTTTGTTTTTACATCCTTTCCGTCAGGCAGAAATGCTTCCAAGCTCCGTATTCATGAAGTCGTAGCAGGTAAATGCAACACAAAGTCTGAACTGGCCCCGGCAGATGTTCTAATATTGCAAAATAAGTGATTTCATTTCTAAACTAACATGAAAGTTAATGATTTTTAATACAGATATCTAGAAAATTATGGAAGTATGGAAGCAGTTTGTGCTATTAAACTTTGATCAGAGCTCAGACGGAGGGAAACGGGCAAAAAGATAGAAGAAATCTACTCTGAGCTCTGCTTGTTTAAATACCACTGACAGCAAAGTGACTCATAAAATGACAAAAAGATGAATGAAAGAGTTTTATTGCATCATTTAGCCAGAAAGTAATCATGTTATGGCTTTGGGAGCAGCATTAGCGAATGAAACGGTGGAATAAGTCACCTTGCACGTAGCCGGGAGAGCGCGTCCACGCCGGCCGCCACGTTTCTCTCTCAATTTTATTGGATCTCTGATAGGCCCACAAGTCCATTCCCAGCATGCAATTTACAGGAGCGCCGTAAACAAGAGCCAAGATGGCCGCCTGTCCGTCCGTCCTGCCCTCCTCTGATGATAAACACCTATTTTTAAAACACCGCTCATGGCCGAGCGGCTGCTGCTCCTTTCTTCTAAATCTGTGCTGAGAAAAGATAAAAAAGCAGCTGTTTACGGGTGCACACACACACACAGTGCTCCTGAAGAAAGTTTTTTTTACCTTTTAGGGCTAAAATTACTGCTGTCTTTCACCACAGGCAAAAAAACCAAAACAAAACCCCTAAAAATAAACCGTCTCTAAAACGCGACGTTCTGCAGGCACCTAAAGATCATCCCAACCGTAGAGTCGTTTGTGGCCGTCAGACACGTCAAAGAACAGAAGGAGGCGTAAAAAGAGCAGAAGCACAAATGAATTTTGGTTAATTTAAGACGTTTTTGCCCTGGGAATGTCAAAGGGAGAAGAACCCTCCGTCTTTGATGTCTTTTATCCTCCTCAGGAGGCCGTGAGCGTCTGCTGAAGGGGTGACACCCAGCTTGAGCAAAAGTGACGACTCAAGATGATCTGATTGTAACTGATACAGAAGACGGGTCAGACCCGAGGGGCCGGGGTCGCCAGCAGCTGCAGAGACAAGTTCCAGCGTCTGTCAGGAGCTGTTAAGGTTCCCGTCCACGGTTGTGGCGTCAGGCCGCTCCGCCGGTCCAGGACGAGCCCGTGGAATCAAGGCTGCTGCACCGACGCGCCTCCTAAACGGGTATGACAGCTCCAAAGTTCTACACCTGCGGGAAACGGTGGACTGTGGTCGCCATAGCTGCGGCCCACTCCTGTTGGGAGGCATCAGCAGCTAAGCTAACGCAGGGAAAGGTGCAGGTCAAAGGTCACGTCTGGCAGCTACAACATTTAGACTGTTGAGCTTCCTCAAAATGCACCAATTTCAAGTGGGATTTCACTCAATATGCGGACAGATACTAAGGAGAAAACCTGTCAATCATCCTCGCCGTCGCTGACGTCACGTGACTCATCTTTGAGGCGTCAAATGTTCCCGCGCTCAGTCACGTTTGCTCTCAGCGGGGAGCTGGTTCACGTAACGCTGCAGCAGCGTGGAGGAGAGGGGGATAAAAGAAGAGTGAAGACAGATACGATCCAACAACGGTCAACTTTGTTTCTGCATTCAACACGTGTCGTGAAGAAGTGATGAGGAGAGATGAGAGGGAGGAGGGGGGGCGTTGCTAGGTGACAGAGCGTACATACTGAATTTTAACCAAAGCAGTGGAGAGAGAGAGAGAGAGAGAGAGAGAGAGAGAGAGAGCGAGCGAGCGAGCGAGCAGCAACATGTAGCCGCGCCGCGTGGAGGAAAGCTTCAAACTGCGCGCGCGTGATTATCAGTTTCTTGCGTGAAGGAGGGGGTGAAATGTTTGCGTTGCATCCCGGGGACATTATCCCGCAACATCAACGTTAGAATCGACCAGGCTCTATATGCCGCAGGAGATGTCCAGCGGAGGGATGGACGGCTGGACTGTGCACGGAGAGAAGCCCCGGAGAAGAGGAGGAGAAGGAGGAGAGGAAGAGAAGCGGGCTCCCGCAAACAGTGAGTGCAGTCTGTTCCTTTCCCTCTTCTCTCCTCCGTCTGTCACCCTGAAGGTGAAAATGTTGCGCCGCGTCTCGCACAACTGTCCCCGGCTTTGCCCTTCACGTCCCGGCTGCTGGCTGCCCAGGTGCCGCCGCTCGGCGTGTGCGTGGCGGCCACGGTCGGGGTCCAAGCGGCCGGCGCGGGAAGGGGAAGCTTTGACCCCTCTGTCATTGATGCGCGTGTGCATCATTGGCACCCAGAGGAGCTCACGCATGTACGGACCGGTGCGCAAATCTTATCGCCCCCCCCCTCCCCCCGTCACGCGTGAAGTCAGTGCGCAACTTGGCAGTCCGTGGCGGGCAGGCGCGCGCAGCTGTGATTCAGATGTGACATTTGTGAAAAGCCGCAGACCCGCCTGAGCTCGTGCAGGCGTTCCGCATCCCGAGCCGGTTGTTGCGCATACGTGCGTTCTGCCCTCTCCAGCGGCCGCAACCCCCGCCCCCCCCACCCCGCCCCCGTCCTTGCTGCCAAAACCTTCGCCCCCCCCCCAGCGCTCGTGGCTGTAGGGCAGCTATCAGACTCGGGATCAGTGTGTGTCCGCGCGCACGTCAGCAGCTGGCGCACCAGCGGGCTGCGCGTGGAGATCACAGCCGGGACAGACGGGGGGGCCTGGGATTCAGAGCCTGCAGCGGGCACCCCATCTCCACCCATCCTCTCCTCCACTCATCCAGTCATCCATCCATCCATCCATCCATCATCCATCTTCTTCTTCTCTTCCTCCTTTAAATTCTTGAAAGCACAAAGGAAAATAAAAGAGCTGTGATGATGATGCAGTTTTGTGTGTGTGTGTGTGTGTGTGTGTGTGTGTGTGAGATTCAACAGTTTGAACAGGACTTTCAGCAGGAATACGCTCCGTCCCTGCATGCTCCGTCCCATCCTTCCTTGTGTTGTTGCAGTGTGATCGATCGGTTGCAGTAACCAGTTTTCCTGGTCAGGTGCATGCTGGCTGAACCTGTAAAGCTAAATTCCCTCCTCATAACATCTGGAAAACTCGTCGAAGGTTTGGAGAAGGCCGGGACGCCATCCCCTTCAGGCAGGGTCCCTTCTAGTTCCATGCTCCGTCCCTCAGCTGCACCTCCATGTTTGGTTCTGCTGGTTGGTGCTCAGGAGGTCCAGGGTCCAGAAACGCTCCATAGAATGTCAACAACTGTCCCCTGGGAGGAGACACTTTGTTAGAAGGAAGAAGAGGAAATGATGGAGGAACCAGACCTTGCGTTGGTTTCGTTGAACGCCTGTTGCATTCTTACAGCTTCAGCCAGAACCGTGTTTGATAAATGTGCCTCCCGACCTCAACCGCCGCCTCACCGGGAAGGCGGGCAATTTCCATGTCAGCTGCCTGAGGCGGACGTTGTGAGCTGACCTGGTCCTCAAGGCGGTGCTGATGAAGGAAGACCCTTCCGCAGGAGCTTCAGGGCTGGAGCGAATGTTTTTGGGTTTTAGCGGCCAGAAATGGCGTCGACCCCAGCTTGTTCTCCGAGAGGAACCCAGACCAGCTGGAGAAGAAGAATTGGAGATCGGGAGGCAGTTACTGCTGGCGCTTCACGATGGTGCTAATCTCACGTGGGACTTGCATCCGCTCGCATACAATGAGTCCCACCTAATATTAGCATAAATCAGTCCTTTTCCCTCCTAGCAGCTACAATAAGCGCTCTTCTTGTTGCTAATTCTAGCTGCTAATTCTGAGTTGCTCCTCCACGCTCCAGGCGGACCGCTCGGAGTCATCCTGCTCATCCGGTAGATGGATGGAGGGACAGACAGTCTGAGGTAGTCGGCGTAGCTCTGTCTCGGATCCACACACTCCTGCCCACGCTTCTCACCATCTTGGATCGTGCCACCTTCGTAAAAAATAAAGCCTTTAGAGAGCGACAAGCATGAAGCGAGGCCTGAGTGTGGCTGCTGTTCTGCGTCGCACCTGAGATAAGCGGAGGAGGTGGGGCTCGTCCTATGCCCCTCCCCACCACCAGGGCACCAGAGCCGTTTTGGCCCCGTAGGGTACGATCATATAATGAGCTCCAGGTTCCAACCAGCGCCTCTTCTGTCTCGAGAAGACGGAGTGAGAAGCAGGGATGAGACCGAAGTGAAGGAAAAAAAAGAAAAGTGAAGAAAGTGGAATCACGCGGCTGCTCTGTTACGCTCTACAACAGCCGTAAAAGCTGTCATGTGTCATCACTCCCAGCAGTTCATCACAGCAAAGCAGAGGCACCGGAGCTGGACGCCACCTCTCTGTCTGCCCCCCTCGCTCTCTCGCTCTCTCGCTCTCTCTCCTTTGCTTTTCCTCTCCTTCATCTTTTGTTTCTGCTCCACTCACACAGGTTTCTTTCTGACACTAAGCCGTCTGAATACTTCATTTCATTCCCATAATCCCTGAGTGTTGTTGAAACACACTCTTTGGTGAGGTGTGTGTGTGTGTGTGTGTGTGTGTGTGTGTGTGTGTGTGTGTGTGAGAGAGAGACCGAGAATGAAAGTCTGACATCATTTCTACTGTAGGGCTGCATCGGGCTAAATGAGTTCAGCCATTTTGGGTCTATTTTTACGAATTGTCTGGATTTTATTTATTTTTCTTCTTCTTTATTGACGTAGTTTGACCTTTTCTTCTTCTTTGGACCCTCGCTTACCCTTATTTCACCTTTGATTCTGTTTCTGATCCTCCATCAACGTTAGAATCGTCCCTTCCTCTCTGTTCTTGTCAATTAGTGATGAAACATTTAGTTTTTTCCCTCTTAATTGTGCCTTTTCCATTCTTTGGTTCCTTCCGTCTTTTCTTTTATCTTTTTTTCCACTTTTCATCTTTTCCCCAAGTTCTCTTCCTGTCCCTTACTTCCTTTTTCCTCTCTTTTCCTCCCCTCCCCTTTCATCTATACTCCTTTTTTCCGTAGCAAACACGTGACTTTTCCATTTCTCTGCACCTTTCCTCCATCACTCCCCTCCTCCTTTATTTATCTCTCCTCTCCTCGCTCCCCCTGCAGTCGGACCGTTCATATCCTCTCCTCCTTATCAGCCTGCTCCATCAGTCTGCCTGCTGAATGGAAGAACAGGGAGATGAATGAACTTGCATTCATGCCTCCATGTGTTTCATCAAGTGGGGGACCAGCATCCACCCCCTCCACCCAGAACCTGCTGCAGGGCTCCGGCCAAAGTCAACAGTGTGGAGAGGCCGCTCGAGTGGCCGCGCGGAGGAAGTGGGTCCCTCCGGGGTTTAAGCAGCTCCTGTTGGTGAACGTGGGTTATTTGTGCAAGTCTATAACCTCCAACCGGGAGGTGGATGTTTGGGGTGACTGAAACCACACGGCCACAGTCGGATCAGCTGAACTGGCTTCAACTGCTGCAGTCAAACCTCCTGGAGAGACTGAGTAGAAGAAAGGGAGGAAGTCGGTGAAGGGAGGAACAAAGCGAGCGAAGGGTTACTGGATAAAACCGGAATATGGACGTGGGTTTGCAGGAACAGTCGGATTTGCAGGCTTATTTTCCAATAATCAACATTTCGCTGCCAGTCTGAGATGGTGCATTTGTCACTCAAACACATCCTTTGTGAGGCGTTTAGTCTGAGGAGAACATCTAGTTCCCCTATGTCAGATGTGGCGACATCTAGTGGCCAGACTCCAGAGTGGAAGGCCTGCACGCCCCTCCCGCGTCCTCACAGTTGCGGGGTTGCTCCTGATTGCACAGCCGTTGCAGCGACGCTGTTGTCGGCGAGGCTGTGGCTCTCAGTCGGAGATGAGACTTCATTTCTGTCTGGGATGCGTTGCTCTTCCTCGGCTGCATATTTTAAGGTAGATGGAGGGAGAGGAGGATTAGGAGGAAGAGGACTGGATGACACGCAGACTTGCAGCATTTCTGGGCCACGTTTGAAAGCAGGACGTTCCATTTCCACGGTGCATTACGAGGCAGCAGACGCAAACAAGGCGGTGGGGACTTAATGAGGCTTGTGCCTCATGTTTAAGCCCGACACGCTAAATTCTGCTCTTATTTCTTTAAAGCGGCTAACGTGATCCTGCAGGTGGGCGCCGCTCCTCGCCGCTCCGCGCCGCTCCCTGGGTCTGGGTCAGGCGTGGCGCTAATCTCTCCGTGGTTCCCGGGCAGTCCCCCCAGATATTTGAAGGAAAGTGTGAAGAACGGCACGAGTAATACCTGCAGCAGACGAGCAGAAGAGATGAAGCAGCGAGTCATTTCTTTGAAGTCCACGTTTATTACGCACGGAAGAGCGACGCCTCCATACTTCAGCCCTTTATCCTAGCCTAGCGGGGCAGGACGAGCCCGCTGCTCCGCACAGTCTTCATGGACATCAGACCCGCCCCAGCAGGCTGTTCACCACGAAGGAGCAGCAACTGTGTCATGAATGCTCTTCAAGCAGCAGGAGATGATTGAGACTGGAGCTGCTGGGGGCCCAGCCCCAGCACAAGACCCCCAGAGGCCAGCAGGGACCAGCTTTCGCTGACCCGGGCGGCTCCGATGACGTGAGAGATGTTCCTCTGCCGAACGTCATGACTCCTGCTGGAAGACCAGAGGCTGCAGGAGCGAAAGGACACTCGGAGGAACCTTCCGGAACTGGAGTGAACGGAGCAGGGGCTCGGTGGGCCGAGCTGTCGCTGCGGATCTCCGTCCGCAAAAGAACGCGGTCCGAGCTCCGTGGGGGGGACAGGAAGTGGGGCAGGAGGGGTGAGGGTTCTGTGATGTGGCGCTCGCAGACAAGCTGACCCGGGAGCGAGCCCGGGGCCAGTAGAGAGGAGGAGCCAGGCTGCCGCTCCCCTCCTTGTGTAACACGTGTTCCGGACACGCGTGGACGGCTCTTATGCAAATCCCAAAGCTTTTATGCTAACATCTCGGTCATGTGACACCGCCGTACCGGCCCTTTAGAACTGAAGTGCACTTTAACTTTGCATTTGCATGACATGAACTCTTCTGCCATTTCATTTTCCTCTTCCTTCCATCTGTGTTTCTTTGTGTGCCCTTTCTCCCCTCCTCCTCCTCCTCCTCCTCCTCCTCCTTCTCTTCATCTTCGCCTCGGCTGCCTTCCGCTCTGCAGCTACTCCCCGTTCCAGACTTCAGAGGCTGTTAGCCAGCAGCCCGCCCGTCCGCCGCTGAAGCGCTCCAAGCTCGGGGCTGCTGCACGGGCAGCTGAGGAAAAGGCCCGTGCGGCTCTTCCTGCCGTGGGTTTGGTCCGGACGGGAGCTGCGTCCCTCGCGCAGGCTCTCAAGCTTCCCACGGCTGCTGGGCTGAATGCGATGTCATCAATTAGTTGGGTTTTATGCTTGCACATGCCTGACGGGGAAAACCGAATGAACGGCACTTTCCCGATGCCTAAAGACTCCTGCCAATGCGCAGGCACGCAGGAACTCGGCCCCCAGCCGTTCCCTGTGTCCTCTGGGCGGCTCCGGCCCAGGACGAGTGCTTTTGAAGCCAGGCGCCCAAACCTGATTCTGGGAGACATTCCCTCCAGGTGGAAAAGGCTTTGCGAGGCGACACGGATTTGTACTTGTGTGCCTCTAACAGCTCACACATGCATTTATCCAGCTTCGCCTCTGTTGCGTTTTGGACTCGTTGATTCTGCTCCGGTAGCAGCAGGAGGCGTCTCCTGAAGCACCAAGGAGCTACCTTTACAGCAGGACCAACAGGAACAGTCCTGGAGACTCATCGGTGGTTTAATATCACCAGTCAGAGAGCCTCATCGCTGCCATGCTCGAGGTCTAACTAACTATGACTAGCTTAGATGCTAATGCACCCATAGCGGAATTATAACTTGATTATTACTTCTTTTTGAAACCGCTGTGGTAGTGTTTGTGTCGCAGTCATTTCACAGGCCAGCGGCGACAATCGAACTTGTCACGTTGCAACTTCTCACAGTGTAACACGTTTAGTGTGACAAATCCTCCGCAGCAGGCTGACATTAGCTCATTTGCTTCAGTCTAAGCGTCCCTTTGTAGCTGCTGAGCGACATTCAGCCTTCGTGTGCCCGGTTATTGGGCCACCATTGTCTTTTGGTCAGCGGAGGACAGTTTCCAACCGTCCCTTTGGAACCGGATTGTCTTGTAAATTCTGCGTCCCTCAAGCTGGCCTGTTGGAAAACATAATCTTTGTCTCTGGAGTCGGTCGGGAGGAGGACTAATCTGGCAAATGTGGAGATTCCCTCTGGTCTCGGAGGTCACTGCTTGAATGGAAAACGGCTCTGGGAGCCGGCGGAACAACCGGGGTCAGAATTTTCATTCATAGAGCTGCTGGAGTTTGTGAAGCGCTGCAGTCATCAGTTATTGATTTTATGTTGCAGGTCAACTAGCGATGCTAACAGCAGAACAATGCTACAATATGACGCCGCTAAAAATGGTACTCTCGGGTGGAATTAGTCTTAAATTTACATTAAAACCCAAACAAAATGATAACATTCATATTTGCTGTTCATTTCTCTCACATTGTTCTGGTGGCCGGTGTTGGTTTTGGAGGTGGCAGCCTCCAGTGTTGACTCCCATTTGTGATAAAACACTTTGTTTCATGTAGGAACAGACTTTCCTGCATCCTGTCAGCTCACAGGATTTAATCCAGTAAAACTCTTATTAGGGCTGCAGCAACTGATTATTTTAGTAATCGAGTATTCTATCGATTATTCTGGCGATTAATCGAGTAATCGGATAAGAAATATACCGCGACTTTTTTTTATTTTTACATCACCCTAACTTTATTGAAAGGCATCCGTAACGTTGTGCTATTATGCTAAGCTAACTGCACCTTCCAGTAGACACGTAGCTCCGCGTTTTCTTTTTAATGTTAAATTCTTTTCACTCGGCGCCTCACGTGGATCTTCAGCAAGTCTGCGAGCAGCTGTTGAAGCTCCTCAGCCGCTCTGGTGACCCTGGAGGTCGCGGCTTTGAAACGGGAGCCGAGCAGAGTCGCGAGCGCGAGGCCGTAACTCAAGTCTGAGGCGTTTGAAGTGACACGGGGAGATGCGTCACCGTGCACCCCGTGCACATACCCCACCAGCCAGGCTAAAAGCTCCTGATCCTCAGTGTCTCAGTGCGATTGGCGGAATTCATTTTGCTTCCATGGCTGATAATTGTGCCGCGCTGCTTCCCAGGAATCCCTCACACAAAAACATGAAATAAAAGCTCTGCTGGCATTTGTGTCTCCGGGAGTGACAAACTGCTCTGACATTAGCAGCTTTATCGCAACGCTGAACGCAAACGCGCACACGCGGCGTGACGCCTGCAGCGAGGCTGCGCTGCTGTTTGTCGTTCCTGCAGACGCTGGTGGTCCGGCCTGGGATTGAATTTCACCTCATGTCTCCGTCTGCGGCGTCAGAGGGCGGTGTGTGCCCGCAGCTGCCTCTGCAGATGCCCCCGTCCGCCCACAGGCCAGCCGGCTAATCGGATGATAAGCACCATTTCCCTGAGAAGATCTCTTTAGTTCTTCCCAAATCGCCTCTCAGGCGCTCGTTTAAGCCGCCTCACAAACGTGCTTTTGTTCACCGTGGGCGCGGATGAAAACGCTCTGGCGTAATCGATCGGGGGCGCACCATTGATCACTTCCTGTCTGCACTGGAAGTTTAGATTAAATGTTGCCTTTTCTTGCTTCCCTGCGGTACAGCCGCTCTCTGTGACGTATCCTAAGACTTTCTGGAACTTCTGCAGCAGGAAGTGGAAGGCTCCAGTCCACTGAGAGCTGAGGGGCCGTGTCCGCCCGCCTTGCCAGCTTCTCCGTGTTCACGCGTGGCTGTGGGGAGTGTGGGAATGATTCCCATTCTCAGGCCAGCGCAGCAGCTGCAAGCGTTCGCTCAAAACACTCTGGGAATCTGTTGCTTCAGGACGTCTTCATTCCAGACAGGTTTAAATCAAAATATGTGACCACGTCCAGTAATGGTCTCTGGTGGAAGTGGACCGTTTGGACCGTTTGGACGCTTTGACTTTCACCTTGACTCCTTTGGCATCTTCCATCCTTCCGTCTGTGATGTTATTGGCTCACTAAACACTTGTGATCGGTGTGATTGGGATGTGATTTAGCATCGCTGTGTGACTGGGCTCCACATCAAAACATCTGTTTTTTCTTCGGCGAAGCCATTCCTACCTGCAGTTCCACCGGCGGCCGCTAGGCAGACCTGCAAACGACAGCCTTTTGTCCTTTTGCAAAATGAACAAATGAGTTAAGTTTGTAAAGAACCATAACAGGACTCGTGCTCTCATCCACATCCTGAGACTTTTGTTAAATGTGCTTCCTGGTACTTTGCAGTTTCAGCTGCTCCCTCATTTAAATATTTAAAGCTTATAAAATCTGATCTCCGTCTCAGCTCAGCCCTCAAAGCTCAGAGACGACTGCAAATGAAAAGAGCCTCCAGCTGACGCAGGAGAGCCAGCAGAACCAGTGAGAGGGTAGGAGAACCAGTGAGAGGCCAGCAGAACCAGTGAGAGCCAGCAGAACCAGTGAGAGGGTAGGAGAACCAGTGAGAGGGTAGGAGAACCAGTGAGAGGCCAGCAGAACCAGTGAGAGGCCAGCAGAATGAGTTAGAGGCCAGCAGAACCAGTGAGAGCCAGCAGAACCAGTGAGAGGTCAGCAGAACCAGTGAGAGGGTAGGAGAACCAGTTAGAGGCCAGCAGAACCAGTTAGAAGCCAGCAGAACCAGTGAGAGGCCAGCAGAACCAGTTAGAAGCCAGGAGAACCAGTTAGAGGCCAGCAGAACCAGTTAGAAGCCAGGAGAACCAGTTAGAGGCCAGGAGAACCAATAAGAGGCCAACAGAACTAGTTAGAGGCCAGCAGAACCAGTGAGAGGCCAGCAGAACCAGTGAGAGGCCAGCAGAACCAGTGAGAGGCCAGGAGAACCAGTTAGACGGTGGTCAGAATTCCAGCAACATGCCGCCGCTGCGGCTAATTGGGTTAGCGCTCGTTAGGAGCATGCTTAATATTAATAGCGCTGCCCCCCAACACACACGCATACACATGCACACACACACAAGCCTGACCATGACCAGCTCCGCGTTCCACCTCCCCACCAGGTTTTATCTCCACCTTTACAGCCGCAAGCCTCTTCTTCCTCCTGCGTATGTATTTTATGGCGCCGTCTCTCCTCGGCGGCCTGCTTCTCTGTCCTCCGTCTCTTTTGTCCTCCGAGACAGAAGTATTTTACTGCAACTTTCTCAGCTCGAACCACGCGAGACTCCAGCCGCGCATTCATCTCAAACTTCTCTGCTGCGGCATAAATAGAAAGGATCCACACGACCCTGAAAGCCATCTCCTCTCCAGCAGGATGCCCACAGGAAGCTCCCCGTGGACGCCAAAGGTAATTTCCTACATTTGCACACAAATGGGACACAAGTCAAACTTGGGCAGTCACAGACAGCCATCAGCCAGATGAAGGACGTCTGAAAGGCTCTGACGCAGCAGGAGAAGCGTTTTTGTAACAGATCTCGCTGCCCAGGTGACCTTTTATCCATGTGCTGACCTCCAGAGCTACTTCCTGGACCACCCACCCGCAGGCGCCAGGCCCGGGTAGAAACGACGCGGTGCTAGCTGCTAGCGGCTGCTCCAGAGGCGGCGACTTGGACGGGTCCTTTGCTCCCGCAGCGTTCCCCGACTAGCTAACCTTCTCCAACGAGGGGAACAGAGTCAGGCGTGCGTGACGCCACAGCAACACACGCACGGTTCGGTGTAATTGCCTCTCCTCGACCTTTTATTTTGAAAGAGCTGGAGCTCTTCCTCCGACCCTGCTGACTGGTGTCTCTAAGCGCAGCCGTGGCTCGGACCTGGAGCTCCTCCAGGCGTCATGTGACTCCGGTCTTGAGGATGCTGAGCATGTTCACCCGGCTCCATCGTGTTAGCTCCGCCCCAGCTGAAGAGGGCTTACCGCATTGCTCAAGGGCGCCTCGCCTCTGAGCGGCTGCGAGAGGAGAACCGCTCAAAAGCTGCAGCAACCCGACCAAGGAGCAAACTGCAGGAAGTGGATTACCAACCACTTCCTGAAATGGACGACGCTTTTCCCTCCATGACCAGCCGCTGATGCTGATTGGCCGATGACGTCCTGCTCAGCATCCGCCCACCTGGACGCTCCCAGGGACTATTTTCATTCTCTGACCTGACCTGTTGCTGGGATTCGACCTTTCCTCCGTCCTTTCCTGTAATTCCAGAGGTGTTGCTAACGCTGGATGAGATGAAGAGCGAGGCGCTGACAGGAAGTTACAGGCCTGGCGGGCCCTTGAGGACTCATGGCGCTTTGGAATGAGCCTTCGGGGCGGAGTCATGGCGTGAACGACGGCTATCCGGGCGCTTTCCTGCGCAGACAGCGCCGGTACGAGCAGTAAAGACGCGTGGGTGACGGCTGCCGGCGTGATTCCACGTGCAGAAGAAGAACCAGACCTTTTCCTGTGGCCGTCTGTGGCTGATGGATGCTGGAGCGTCCGTATTTGCCCCGGCGCCGCGGCTTCGTGAATCTAAGCGATCCGACCTGCCTGAGTTGACTTCCTGCTTTTGCCTCCTTCCTCAGGTTCGCGCTGACCCGTCACGAGCTCGCCGGGGCCTCCAGACAAACGCCGCCAACGCCCCCTGCTGGACGCAGTCGGGCCACCCGCCGCTGCTCCGCTTTGGTGACAGGGTGAGTCTGCAGCGATGACGTCATCAGGTCGTTGTGGTGGGAGAGAGTGCAGTTTTGCTGTGTGTGTGTGTGTGTGTGTGTGTGTGTGTGTGTGTGCGCGCGTGCGCGTGTGTGTGCACCATCGTTGCATCACTTCCTGTTGCTGTGTGCTTTTATTTAACATGATTATTTAGCTCATGTTGTGTTGAATGTGTGACTGACCTGTAGCATCGGACCAGGTCGGTGGGGTGGGGTGGGGGGGTCGTCTACCGCTGTATCATAGCCCCGCCCACGCCGCCACCGCCGCCCGTCTGTGTGTCATCATCAGTCGGCCTGGAGTCTCCCCGAGCTGTTTGTCTGCCGTCTCCTCTTCATGTCCTTTGACAGACTTGTAAATTATTCATTTTGTGATGATGAACGCCTTATAGACACACACACACACACACACACACACACACACACACACACACACACTCTGCACCATCCAGACTCTCTGTCATGTGTTTGTTCCTGTGGTCCTTGTGTGTCGGATCATCTGTGCACCTCTTTAAAAGCACTCGTTTTGATCACCTACGCGCACGCACGCACACATACGCACGCACACACACACACGTACACACACACACACACACACACACACAGAGTGATAAAAGCTGACACTTCATGAACATGAATGAATCATAGTTTGCATGTTTACTCTGCGCTGTCGTGGATCCGTGCACGTGCCTCCGTGCACGCACCTCCGTGCACGCCCACAGCCGATAACCTTGCAGCCTACTGATTTCTGCCTGTGTGTGTGTGTGAACCCCTGATAGGAGCGCCTCGTGACCGACTGAGAGAGACGTCACACGAGGGAGCAGGGCGGCGACAGGAAGGCGCCGCCACAATAAAAGTGGATATTTGTTAGTTTAGTGTGAAAGAGGTGCAGGACAGGAAGGCTGACGAGAGAAAAGGTTGTCACGCATGGTTGCGGTTGCGGATGTTAGCACTGGGCTGTCACATCAGGAGGATCGCGGGTTGAATTCCCGGTCCAGGCCTCTCGGCAGCGTTCCCGTCCCTCTGTTTCAACAAGAACCTCTGAGGAAACAGGAACTTTTGGATTAAGTTGCAACTCTGAATCTTTCTGAGTGAAAACGTAAGGTTTTATATTTCAGCTACGGCTAATCCTCCACCAGTCCAGAGTTAATTACTCAGGAACGCTGAGAGTCGCTGTTGCGTGAACTTCTTAGAACTTCAGGTCAGGGACCAGAGGAACATTTGAGCTCCAGAGAAGTTGAGTTCCCGCCTCTCAGACCTTCGTTCCCATGAGCTGAGCTGAATGTGCAGACGTCCCGAGGCCCATCCATCTTTAAATCCACCGCAGGGCTGTGCTATCTTCTCTCATCTCGTCTCGGCTCCAGCCAAGCTTATTTCCAGCAGTAATGGTGGAGATCAGAACTCCAGGCCCCTCGGAGACCCTGGAACCCCGGAATGGATGCAGGAAGCATGCTGCAAGATAACAAGGTCGCTGAGGTCCGGAGAAAAATGGATCCTGCTGGGATCCAATTTAAGATTTGGAGAATAAAAATAACAAGAGCTTCATCAGAGCGCCAGGTCCCAGCCGCCAAGACGTCTCCTGGTTCCAGCGTTCCAAAGACGTGCAGTGACGGATATGAAACGTATAATTAGAGAGGCTTTGGAGGCGATAAAATCTTATCTTCAAGTCTCACTTCTCACTTGAGAAGCATCAGGACAGTTGTGAGGACCTTGGGCTTTGTTCCTGGGGGGTTTTTAAGGGTTTGGAGCCATTTTCCCGTCACGGTTCTGACTGATGCGCTAGTTTCCATCAGTCAGCATCTTGTCGTGGTTAGCGTCGCCATTTCAAGCTTTTATTTATGATTTAGAGATTTGGCGCTTCCTGCTGAGCGCTGGGCGGACTTCACGTGTTGCTATAGGAACCAGAGGCAGATCTTTTGCCTGGACCAACCGTACTGACTGCTGAATATATTTTCCTAATTGTCTCTAGTGTTTCTCAAAGAGTCGCCCGCGGACCCCTAGTGGTCCGCGAGGAGGCACGTAACAAATCACATTTCAAAATTTAAGATTTCAACATTTAAAATTCAGCGTAAAATCAGCGTTTCTTGAACTCCCAAGACTGAAAGAATTCACTTTATTGTATATTTCCTGATGCATCTGTCATACCAGCGCCTGATCGTTCCTTAGCATGTTGTTTGGGGGCCTATTTAGAGTCAGGTGGTCCGTGAGTGTTTACTTATGGGTCCAGTGGTCCTTGGTCTGAAAAGGTTTGGGAAACCCTGGATTTTTGGAAGGAATGCTGGAAATCCAGGACTTTTGGGGGTCTCTGGGTGGGGCAGACAGAAAGAAGGAAGTGTGTGGAGCATCTTCTGACTGCAGCTCCAGCCTGGTGTTTGCTCGGTCTTAGACTAGCTCAGCCTGGTGATCAGAGTCATCCATGAAGCTCAGGCGCTGGCCTCGCTGCAGCTTATCAGCTGAGGAGAATCCACTCCACTCCCTGTTTCTGTTGAACTGGGGTGGCGATGGACAGACGGGTCACGCACACAATAAATAGTGCCACGGACAAAGCAGCTGTCGCACGCGGAGGAGGAAGGAAACATGTTGGGAGCATCTGCTGCTGTCTGCCCCTCACACTCAGCCTGGTCCCCCCTGGCTGCCTTCCTCACCTTTACCGTCTGCTTGAGCTGCGGTGGCGAGCCGGCTGCCAACCACGGTTGTTGCGGTCTTCAGAGGATTGTGGGGCCATAACTGGCTTTTCTGGTGTCCGACTGGGAACCAACGGGTAACTGGAAAAGCATCTGTCCGGACCTGCTGAGCTTGGAGCGCTGGATGTGGATTCGTGCGTTCCTTTGATGAGCTCTGGGCTGAAGCTGCTACTCCAGATGTTAGCATGTGGATCAGCGGTGGGCAGTTATTTAGCCTGAAGGGCCACACTGGGTTTAGATCTTGGTGAAGGGGCCGGCCAGGTGGTGCATGAGGATCAGAGGTCAGCTAAAAATCCTGCTTGATGGACATTTGACTGAGAAAACATTTAGAAGAGCCTGTAAACTGGTCCAGCTAGAGATGGATGATGAAGTTCCAAATGTTGTTGGCCCCGCCTTCTTGAGAGGACATGTTAGCATGCTAGCTGAAGGGGGGTCTGAACCTTTTTCTAACCAATCAAGCTGACAACCCTCTTCATTTGGCTTTTGGAGGAATGATTGTGAAGGCTCTGTAGGCCGGATTAAATAGTTCATCGGGCCACATGAGGCCCCCGGGCCCCAGTTTGCCCCCCTCTGATGCAGATGAAGCTCAGGCTGGGGTTCTTCAGAAGGGGCTCCCACAGCTCTGGGTGTGAAGAACCGCTTTTTATTGGCTCTGAAACATCTCAAGCGCTGACGTTGCTCCATCTTCTGCTGTTGCTCCATCTTCTGCTGTTGCTCCATCTTCTGCTGTTGCTCCATCTTCTGCTGCCCTGGAGGGCTTTGAGTGCGTCCTCAGAACACTGGTGCACTCTGTTCTTCACGTTCACAAGGGTTCCACTCAGAAATGGGTCTGTTTGGCAATCGTGGATAATTGCCAGCTCCTAATCAAACAATCTGCCTCAAGTGGCTGATGGGGCCCGGAGACTGGCAGCTCCTTCTTCTCCCACCATGTGACCACGAGGGCTGGGAGCGCTTGGCAGATGGCTCCCCTCCTCCGTCTGAGCAGTCTCGCTTTAATCCCGAGCCACACTTTTGCTAATCGGGGCCACACTTTGAACGTTTGGCTGAAGGCGCTCGTGGTGACGCGCAGCCACGTCAGCAGCTGATGGCGCTATCGGTGTAAAACCTATTTTGCTCCCTTCGCCGCCACGTCGCTAACTCCCTAAAACCCGGACTTCTGTCTGACTCGTCCGTCTTCCAGCACTTCTCCATCTGTGGTCTGTTCACACGTGAAGGTGCAGAGGAAGTCTGGGTGAGGCTGATTGTTGCCAGGTGTTTCTCTGGTTGTCTTTTTTGGACCGGCAGCCTTACGGGCGCCTCTGACAGCAGATGATGAATCCGCCTGTTTCTCGTCTCCCTCTCGGCCTCGGCGATGGCGTGGCTGTTGAGGAGCAGGTGTTCAGGACGCGCAGCTTCTCCTGCGGCCTCAGTCGCAGAGAGACGGAACCAAACCTCCGGGTGCTTTTCTGCTGCAGGCGGATTTTCTTCCCAGGTCCAGGTCCAGGCCCGGGAGAGTTGGGATGAAAACACTCAGAGCGCCTGAACGCTGATGTCCACCGGAGCACTAAGGCCTTGGTTTCTGAGGACGTGGACGGACAGCTGGCGTGAACTTGCTTCAAACGCTCCGATTCCCACTGGGCTGAAACGGAGAATTAAAGAGTTCAGACTTCCAGTCCACGGTTTTAGGTCCAGCAGTTTCTCTGCATGCGGCTGCTTTTGCCTGATTTTTGCACTGGTTTCTATAGCGATGGCTGGATGAGACACATTAGACACCCTTAAACAGCCTGAGCAGACATGCTTGGAACCCAAGGCCGGTGGGTCGAGGCTCGTCTTGCTGCTTTCCTCCTCTGCTCCTTACCCCTGCAGCAACGCCTCCGTCACGCCGCTCCAGCCTTCTCAGACAGGCTTTCTGAATGACTCCGCCCTCCGCGGGCGTCGGTGGGTCTCCTCCTCCTGAATGGAGCGCTTCACTTGTTCGAGCTGGGCGATGCTAACAGCGTGCTAACAGCTTTCCTTCAAATAGTGGCTGAAAATATTAATATTCTTTAAGGAACGACCTTTGACCTCTTCAGCCTGAAGGTCTTTGAGGGGGGTACATGAAACCTGAAGGTCGTCAGACCAAAGAGGGATGAAAGTGAGCGCTCCTAGGATGGAGGCGTCTCCTGGAGACTCTCCACACGCTGCCTAACGACTTATTATCACAGATTTGCTGTCACACAGCTCACACATGCACAGCTGAGGCTGCTCTGAGGCCCCGAACACCCCGGTGATGTTGACTATAATCAGGGATGATAACGGTAGCTAGCAGCTAGCTAGCTACCATCAACCATCGGCCCGTCAGGGTCTGGGTCAGGGTCAGGGTCTGGGTCAGGGTCTGGGTCAGGGTCAGGATCAGGGTCTGGGTCTGGGTCAGGGTCAGGGTCTGGGTCTGGGTCTGGGTCAGGGTTAGGATCAGGGTGAGGGTCTGGGTCAGGGTCTGGGTCAGGGTCTGGGTCTGGGTCAGGATCAGGGTCTGGGTCTGGGTCAGGGTTAGGATCAGGGTCAGGGTCTGGGTCAGGGTCTGGGTCTGGGTCAGGGTTAGGATCAGGGTCAGGGTCAGGGTCTGGGTCAGGGTCTGGGTCTGGGTCAGGGTTAGGATCAGGGTCAGGGTCTGGGTCTGGGTCAGGGTCAGGGTCAGGGTCAAGGTCAGGATCAGGGTCTGGGTCTGGGTCTGGGTCTGGGTCAGGGTCAGGGTCAAGGTCAGGATCAGGGTCAGGGTCAGGGTCAGGGTCAGGGTCAAGGTCAGGATCAGGGTCAGGGTCAGGGTCAAGGTCAGGGTCAAGGTCAGGATCAGGGTCTGGGTCTGCCGCTTCTGCATTTGTTGTAAAATCCTGCAGCTTTTTTGTCCAGAGGAGGAAAATCCGCCGTGTGTTGGAGCAACGATGCCGGTTCAGGTGCACGTGGCTGGAACGAGCGAGAGCTGGATCCAGTGGTCCTTCCAGATGCTAATGCAACCTTTTCCTGCTAAAGCTGGCAGCTTCAGAGGCTAGCTTGCTCTCAACCGCCATGTCCATCCTGTTCTACCCTCCTTAGACTTCCAGCGTCCCCAGAAGCCCCCAAAAATCAGTTCAACACAGATGTAACTAACAGGGCTAGCTGCTAGTTATCATCCTCGCTACATCGGCGCCACGCTCGGCACGCGGAGCTGCGGCAGCTGCCTGGCGCCGCTTCCAGCCTGGAAATTACTTTCATGCAAATGTGGTGAAAAAAACAAACCAAAAAAAGGATGTGTGTGTTTTTGAGAGAAAAGCTGCTGTGCTGTGTTACCTTTGGAAAGTAATCAGCTTTGAAATGAAAGGGAAACGTGGCGAGGCAGGAGGGTTGGCGCGCCCGTGGCAAACAAGCTGTGGGGATTTTCAGCCTGGAAGCCAGCGGCTGTCTGTTTCACCATGAATTTGGGTGGCGCTCACAGCCGAACGCTGCACTGCGGCCCTCCGAAGCGGCTCCAGAGTCATCCGAGCATCTCGTCCGGTCAGGCTGTCCTAACCTGGGCTGGAAATGGAGCTGTGGAGAAGACCGCAGCCTTTTGTTGCTTCATTCTGCCGCGGCGCTCTGAAGCGTTGAGCAGCGCGTGTCTACAGTTAGCTGACGTTAGCAGCGGGCAGCGGGGCAGATCCAGACCGGGAATCCAGGACAAACGCCTCTCCGTCTAAGACAAATGCTGAAACCGTGAGCAGGACCCAGCCGTTGCTGAGAGAGAGCTTTGACTTTTTGGAGCGTCTGTGTATTTAGTCTCCGGACTATTTTTGCTCTGCTCATCTCATTTTCCATTTTCACAGCCTCCAGTATGGAGGCGTGTTCTCCATCGCGATCATGTCATCAGGGCGAAATGACCGGGCAGATTGGTCCTGCGCGCAGCACCGCGCCGCCGTTTGCTCTCGTACGTTTGCCTAGCAGGGCCGGCCCTCCCTCGTTTTCATTCAATGAATAATAAAAAGCTGCTGAAGAGGCGTTCTGTACGTTTTTACGCATGCAGCCCTTTTCTGGCCTCACTGAGGCTTTATGGTGTTTCACTAAAAAAGCAATATCTCTCCATGTTGCAGGGATATTTATCATTTATGGACAGAAAGAGTCATAAAACAGAAGGCCGGGCTGCTCACTGCTGCTCGCGCTGCTCCTGCGAGAGCCAAACGCAGCTTCAGATTCGGGAAGCGGGAAGATGCTTTGAATGTTCGGGTGTTAGAAGAGGCCTGAGCACCAGATCTTTAATAGGGCTGCCTTCTGAATGAAGCCCTGTGTTTTGGCTGCGTGGTTGTCCTTGGGCTACGCTGGGAATGACTCTCTGGCCTCAGGTTAGCTTCAGTCCGCACATCTGGGGGAGATTCTAACCAACAGTGGAGGTAAAGCACCGCAGCCTCTGACGGGGAAGTCGTGAGGATGCCGTCAGAGGCTGCGGGTAGAAATATAAATGGCATCATTGGCAAAAAAACAAAGCAAAGGTTTGGTTGTTGATGAGCTGCGGCAACCCCAGAGGCTTAGCTAGCATGTTAGCCGAGCTAAGGCTAAGGTGGAGCACTGAACGTAATCGCCTCAGATTAAAACGTAAACAAACATCATGAATGAAATAAATACGGAAGCGTTTTGCTTCACCTGATAAAATATCACCCGTTTGCTCCTGAGAAATTCATGTTTGGTTTGTTTTTCGGAGTAATTATTAGCTCTTTCTTCTTGTTTGTTTTGTCAAAGTAACAGTTTTCTCTTTTTTCCTGGTCGTGGTCAGAAGATCTAATAACGGAGGAACCTGCCCGAGCAGCGGCGTTGTTTCCCCAGCGTGCACGCGCCTGACTGTGTCAGGGCAGCACACGTCTGCTCGTCCACGGCGGCGCTACTCCCGCCAGAATGTCTGCTGTTGCTGCGTGGCGTCGGCATGGAGACGTACCGTCCCGAAGGCTCCTGGGACGAGGAACCGCTGCGGTTGTCAGCTGTGACGTCCTTAAAGGCGCGGTGTTTGTTCATGGGGGTCGTGGAGCAGCGAGGAGTCGGCGCCGGCGTTGGCGAGGTGGCAGCTGCGCTTCCCACGGTGCGTTTGAGGACCCTGCGGAGGCTAGGGTTAGCGTGTGTCCTGCGACAGAGCAGAAAGTGGGCGGCTGGAGCAGCTGGAAGTGGGTCCTGTCGGGCCTGATCACACTCTGAAGCAGGAAACCCCTCAGGAACGTTCCCGGAATTAATCACATTACTAAACTCACTAAGTGGGTTTGGGTGCCGGGAAAATTGTGTAAGGGACAAGAGAAATTACATTTCTAATACACATTCATATCCTCGCCGGAGAAATGGGCTCTGCTTGTCGGCTAATGAGTATTTGCAGCCGGTGGTTACAAATCGAGTGGAAAGAAGAGACAAATATTGTTGGTGTCGAGTCGTGTTGTCTCATCAGCGGAGCTGCGGAATAAACTTCTCCTTCCTCATTGTTCTGTTGTGTGGATGGGAAACGTTCCTGGCTGCTGAACGGAACCAAACCGGACCGGATGCAGTTGCTGCTTCGGCTGTGGCTGAAGCAGGTGCTGGTCCTCCAGGAGGACCAAACAGGTCCTCCAGCTGCACCACCTGTTTGGACCTGGGCTGGAAGAATAATCAGCCGGTTTCAACCAGCAGCTAAATGGGGGCAAAACCAGCGGGTGGGGCGAGGGGAGGCTGGGAGACCGGGAGCTCCGGCAGCCGTGGACCCCGCGGTGATCCGGAGGAGGAGGAGGAGGAGAGCTGGGGGACCTCCAGCCACACCCAAACATCTGCATCCACCTGCTGCTATGAACCGTCCTGAGTCTGACCGGCTGTTTCTGTGCTGCTCTCTCTCTCTCTCTCTCTCTCTCTCTCTCTCTCTCGCTCTCTCTCTCCTCTCGCTCTCTCTGTCTCTCGCCTTGCTCTCGCTCGCTCTCTCGGCCGCCTCTCTCTCGCCTCTCTCTCGCTCTCTCTCTCTCCTCTCTCTCGCTCTCTCTCTCTCTCGCTCTCTCTCTCTCTCTCTCTCGCTCTCTCTCGCTCTCTCTTCGCCTCGCTTCTCTCGCTCTCTCTCTCTCTTCTCTCTCTCTCTGCAGGACTCGTGTGCGACAGAGCCGACCTGAGCGTCCTGTGGATCATGGCCTGTGATGACGGTAACGTGGAAGAACCTTTCTGAACTTTGACACCAGTGTTGCTATGAACCGCTGTGTTGCTAGGCAAGCGAGGCCTCCTGAGAGACCACACACTTTTCCTTTTCTCCTCCACCCTTCCTTCATCACTCCTCCACCCTTCCTTCATCCCTCCTCCACCCTTCCTCCATCCCTCCTTCATCACTCCTCCACCCCTCTTCCTTCCGCTTTCCTTTCCCTCCACTCTTCCTTTCTCCTCCACCTTCCTTTCTCCTCCACCCTTCCTTTCCTCTTCTTCCTTTCCTCCACTCTTCTCTTTTCCTCTCCACTCTCTTTTTCCTCCACTTTTCCTTTCTCCTCCATCCTTCCTCCACCCTTCCTCTTTTCTCCACCTTCCTTCTCTCTTCCTTTCTCCTCCAATTCTTCCTTTCCCGTGCATCAGCGCCGTTTCCTCGGTAACGTGACGAGGAGGCGGGCTTCTGACCTGCTTCTCCTGTGGAGTCTGGTGACCTTCTTCCCGTCAGACTGGCAGATGCATCGGACGCCCGACCTCCGCTTGTGGGCAGGTCCGGACACGCGTGCACGTGTGCCGTCACGCAGCGCACGCGTGGGAGGGGCGGCCGTGTGGAGGGGCGTCGCCCTTATTGACAGTTTCCTCTGAAGTGCTGCTCTCGCTCCAGCAGCCCAGAGTTGCAGCTCTGCTGGAACGCATGGCAGCACCGCCCGCTAACTCCACCGGCTCGCCTCCTGTTCATGCAAAGAGTGAGCCGCTGATTTTAATGACCGTCGACGCAGCTCGCTGAACTGTGTGTGGCCGATGAGGCCACAGAGACACGCAGGTCAGTTAAAATCGGAACGGTGCGTGTGGATTCAAACGCAGCCCAGAGCTGCGCCGGCTCTGTGATTGGACGCGACGGTGCAGGTGGGCTGCGTTCCCAGGCCCTCCCAGCGTGCGCAGTAATGGGAAGGTGCTTCTGCAGCCAAACTAAAGATGGACTCCTCCGCTCTGCCGCCGCTCTGGCTGCGTTTCGTGCTGATTTACCACACCAGTCGCCTCCTGCTTCCCAGATAAGCCGCCACCACGAAAGGTTCGATCCTTATTCTGTCGGGCGCCAGGCACGCCGCGGCGCGAAATCCAGTTTGTGTCATTTGGTCTGGCACTTAGAACAGCTGGAGGATCTTTGGGTGGAGTGTTGCATCTGTTGCACCTGCAGCTTCCAAATCCTTAAAAAAAAGGCTCAATAACTAGCTCTGTGTGATCTATTCCCTGCTGCCGCAGCTGAAGCACCAGGATGGAGCAGCTGGAAGGTCCAGGATGGAGCAGCTGAAGGTTCAGGATGCAGCTGAAGGTTCAGGATGAGCAGCTGTGGGTCCAGGATGGAGCAGCCGAGTCCAGGATGGAGCAGCGAAGGTTCAGATGAGCAGCGAAGGTCCAGGATGGAGCAGCTGTGGGTCCAGGATGGAGCAGCTGTGGGTTCAGGATGGAGCAGCTGTGGGTCCAGGATGGAGCAGCTGAAGGTCCAGGATGGAGCAGCTGAGGGTCCAGGATGGAGCAGCTGTGGGTTCAGGATGAAGCTCTCTTAGCAGCAGTGACCCAAACATGGGAGGAAAAGCTTGACGCTTGGAACATTTTTGTAATGTTTGAGCGCCTCCTCCTGCCCTGAAACTGGCCCCACTGGATCCATGCCCTGGTTGCCCTGGCGACACGATGCTCTGGCCGCCTGAGTTTTCCGTTCCTCAGCTCTTCCTACCTCAACCTCGATCGCCACCATCAATCAACATAAAGACTGATGAAAGCTCGAAAGCGCAAACATTCACTTCTCGGATTTCTCATGCCCGAGCTGCCCTGTTCTCTTCCGCTGCGCCCAGACTCAGTTTTCCGCTTTTTTGTAAACTTTCAGTGCCGAGCCAAACCAACCATAACACACAATGTGTCTTCAGGATTAATACTGAGCTGTCACGCAAGATCACCTTCCAAATAAGCAGGGGACTCTCTGCCGCTGTGCCAATGAGCAACCAGAAACCATGAATGTGTCATACCATGGCGGGAGCTCGACGTCATGTCGCACAATCAGAAAGCTCTGAAGGAGAATGAGGCAAAAACCATTCGATTAGCCTTGCTCGCCCTGCTTCCTTCTCCTCCTCCTGCTCCGCCTTCTGGGACTCTCCCGCCTCTGCCTCCATCTCTGACTCTTCCTCCCGCTCCTGCTCGCCCTGACTCTCTCCTCGCCTCCTTGCCTGCCTTGACTCTCCTCCTCGCCTCCTTGCCTGTCTTGGATCTCCTCTCCCGCCCTTGCCTGCCTTGACTCCGCCTGCTTCATCCGACCCTTCTCCCGCCTCCTTGCTCGCCCTCAGCTTCCTGTTGGCTCCTGCCTCCGCTCTGCTTCTCCTCCTCTGCCTTGCTCGCCTCTCGCTTTCCTCCCGCTCCTTGCCTCCGTCTTGACTCTCCTCCCGCCTGTCCTGCTCTCCGCTCCACTGCTCCTGGCTCTCTCTCTCGCCCTGCCTGCCTCGCTCGCCTCCTTGCTCTCCGCTCCTGACCTCTCCCTCCGCTCCTGCCTCCGCCTCTCAGCTCTCTCCGCCCGCACTGCTCCTGGACTCTCTCCCGCCTCTGCTCGCCTGACTTTCCTCCCCGCCTCCTTGCTCGCCTGCTCTTCCTCCTCCTGCTGCCTCGCTTCTGACCCTCCCTCCCGCCTCCGCATTCGGTCCGCACTGCATTAACGCCAGCCTTTCCGCTGGTCTCGCTCGCGGAATTTCACACACATCTGCAGATGCAGGAAGTGCTGCTTTCAGCGGGTGATGGCGGGCGCGTTAGCTGCGCTCTCGCGCCGTGCGCTAAGGTCTGTGTGCAAGGCTCAAAGCCCCACCAGGCTGGTGCCGAGTGGGCTCCCCTCGTCAGCTCGCCTCTGCCTGGCTGGTGAAGCCCATCAGCAACAGGAGCCCGCCGCTGGGAGATTAACTGGGGGCCGCGCGGCGCTCCTGAGCAAATCCCCATGGCGGTCAATATTTGGGGACGAGCATGGACGAGCGCTGGCAGGGACGGCGCTATGGACACGGGAGCGGCCGGTGAAGCGTGTCCCAACCGGAACTATCGCCTTCGCGAATCAGCTGAAGCCTTCGTTGCACAGCGTTGGATGTAGACGCAGGTTGCGTTGGTGTGTTGGGAGCAGTGGAGGGGTCGCAGGCCGCCGGCGCAGGCTCAGGTTCGCGTTTCCTCCGGTTGACTCGCCCTTCTTTGCTGGCGTCCGTGTCGCCTGGAAGCTCAATCTGGCGCCCAGACGTCGCCTTCTTTCATCGCCGCCTCTAATGAGCAGCCGCTGCTCGGCTTTTCTTCCTCCACAGCCAGTACGCAAACGTGCAAGTTCTCCTCGAGTGCTGGGACGTGTACTTGCTCCGCCCATTCGATCAAGCATGCATCAGGTGACCTGGTGGGACGGTTCGGTATCCCACCTCAACCGCCGCAACATCAAGTAACAGATCAAAGAGGAAGATGAAAGCCGAGATGAATGCTTGTTCTGCATGAATAGGAACATGCGCCAGATAACAGTGCATCGCACACCACGCACGCGGTATCTAAATGAGCCCAGCAGATGCAAAAGCACCAGCAGAGAAGGGAAGCTAACGTGAGTCAAGTCAGCCGCGTCGACCTTTGACCACCAGCCACTTCCTGTCCGTGGGAGGTTGAGTCCCACTGGAAACAGCCCACCGTGAAGTTTCACCATCCCAAAGTCCTGGTTCATCGAATCAACAGTGCAAAAAGAACTGACTGCGCCACCAACACTTAAACAAGCTTTTTCTGCTTGTTCTGTACACCTGGATAACGTGAGGAGGAGGAGAAGGATGGCAGGAGGAGGAAGGGAAGGATGGCAGGAGGAAGAGGAGGATGGCAGGAGGAAGAGAAGGATGGCAGGAGGAAGAGAAGGATGGCAGGAGGAAGAGAAGGGGATGGCAGTGAGGAAGAGAAGGGATGGCAGGAGAAGAGAAGGGAAGGATGGCAGAGGAAGAGAAGGATGGTGTGAGGATGAAGAGAAGGATGGTGTGAGGAGAAGAGAAGGATGGTGAGGAGGAAGAGAAGGATGGCAGGGAGGAAGAGAAGGATGGTAGAGGAGGAAGAGGAGGATGCATGTGAGGATGAAGAGAAGGATGGCAGAGGAAGAGAAGGATGCAGGAGGAAGAGAAGGATGGCAGAGGAGGAAGAGAAGGATGCAGCAGGAGGAAGAGGAGGATGGCAGAGGAAGATGAGGAGGGTAGGAGGAAGAGAAGGATGGCAGGAGGAGGAAGGGAAGGATGGCAGGAGAAGAGGAGGATGGCAGGAGGAAGAGAAGGATGGCAGGAGGAAGAGGAGGATGGCAGGAGGAAGAGAAGGATGGCAGGAGGAAGAGAAGGATGGCAGGAGGAGGAAGGGAAGGATGGCAGGAGGAAGAGAAGGATGGTGTGAGGATGAAGAGAAGGATGGTGAGGATGAAGAGAAGGATGGTGTGAGGAGGAAGAGAAGGATGGTGTGAGGAGAAGAGAAGGATGGCGTGAGGATGAAGAGATGACAGGGAGGAAGAGAAGGATGGTGTGAGGAGGAAGAGAAGGATGGCAGGAGGAAGAGAAGGATGGCAGGAGGAGGAAGAGGAGGATGGCGTGAGGATGAAGAGAAGGATGGCAGGAGAAGAGAAGGATGCAGGAGGGAGAAGGATGGCAGGAGGAGGAAGAGAAGGATGGCAGGAGGAAGAGGAGGATAGCAGGAGGAAGATGAGGATGGCAGGAGGAAGAGAAGGATGGTGTGAGGATGAAGAGAAGGATGGTGTGAGGAGGAAGAGAAGGATGGTGTGAGGAGGAAGAGAAGGATGGCAGGAGGAAGAGAAGGATGGTGTGAGGATGAAGAGAAGGATGGTGTGAGGAGGAAGAGAAGGATGGTGTGAGGAGGAAGAGAAGGATGGCAGGAGGAAGAGAAGGATGGCAGGAGGAGGAAGAGGAGGATGGCAGGAGGAAGAGGAGGATGGCAGGAGGAAGAGAAGGATGGTGTGAGGATGAAGAGAAGGATGGTGTGAGGAGGAAGAGAAGGATGGTGTGAGGAGGAAGAGAAGGATGGCAGGAGGAAGAGAAGGATGGCAGGAGGAGGAAGAGGAGGATGGCAGGAGGAGGAAGAGGAGGATGGCAGGAGGAGGAAGAGGAGGATGGCAGGAGGAAGAGAAGGATGGTGTGAGGATGAAGAGAAGGATGGTGTGAGAGGAAGAGAAGGGGATGGTGAGGAGGAAGAGAAGGCTGGCAGGAGGAAGAGAAGGATACAGGAGGAGTGAAGAGGAGATGGCAGGAGGAGGAAGAGGAGATGGCAGAGGAGGAAGAGGAGGATGGCAGAGGAGGAAGAGGAGGATATGTGAGGATGAAGAGAAGGGATGGCAGGAGGAGGAAGAGAAGGATGGCAGGAGAAGAGAAGGATGGCAGAGGAAGAGAAGGATGGCAGGAGAGGAAGAGGAGGATGGCAGGAGGAAGAGAAGGATGGTGAGGATGAAGAGAAGGATGGTAGGAGGAAGAGAAGGATGGCAGGAGGAGGAAGAGGAGGATGGCGTGAGGATGAAGAGGAGGATGGCAGGAGGAGGAAGAGGAGGATGGTTATGAGGAGAAGGATGGCAGGAGGAAGAGAAGGATGGCAGGAGGAGGAAGGAAGGATGGCAGGAGGGAAGAGGAGGATGGCAGGAGGAAGAGGAGGATGGCAGGAGGAAGAGAAGGATGGTGTGAGGAGGAAGAGGAGGATGGCAGGAGGAGGAAGAGGAGGACATAGGAGGAGGAAGAGGAGGATGGCAGGAGGAAGAGGAGGATGGCAGGAGGAGGAAGAGGAGGATATGTGAGGATGAAGAGGAGGATGGCAGGAGGAGAAGAGAGGAGGATGGCAGTGAGGAGAAGAGGAGATGGCAGGAGGAAGAGAGGATGGCGTGTCCGGAGCTGCAGAGCCCACTCTGGATGGCTGCTTCCCGGCTGCAGGTGAGGCGACATTCGGATCAGCCTCCTGTTGTGAGGAGTGACTCTTCCTCTGTGGATGATCCCTCATTAATCAGCACCTCGCTGCTCCTCCAAGCTGCTGTCAGGAGAGAAACCTTTCACATTCCAGTCAGGCGGAATTTGCCGAGATAACCATACGCTAAACCAGCATCAGGCGCTTGCTTGGCGCACAAACCGTTGTTGCTCTCTGGGACAAATGAATATGGAATCACTGGGCGCTGGAGGCGTGGAGGCTGGAGGCGGGAGGCTGGAGGGGGCCACACAGCCGCCGTCACCGAGCTGGAGAGAGCCGATTGAGACGGCGGGTTCAGCGGATAATGGATCGACACCTGGCCCGCTTCAAAGATGTTGGTGTTTAGCCTGGAGCTCGTCGCCCTGAAGGAGCCGCACTGGTGGTGGGGATGGTGATGGTGGTGATGGTGGTGATGGTGGTGATGATGATGATGATGACGATCTGAGAGCCGCTTTACTAAACGCAGCCGCCCAACGAGGTCGCTTCTGCAGCTGCTCGGGACGGCGCGTAGGTGTTGTAGCTACAGCGCCGCCACGTTACTGTGCTGCCGCTGTGCACACGGCCGCAGGGAAGTAGTTGTACAACATTTTTAATGACGGACAGAAATCCAAGAGCAGGCAGATGAGCTGCCGGCGTACGCGCCATATTCTCACAGAAGGTTCACCGCTAACGTAGCTGCTTCATGCTGGCTGAAGCACCTCTGGAAAAGTCCAAGTGCTGAATAAAAACCAAGAGAAGGCGTGTAGGAACATGCGGAAGTAGATTTGGAATGACTGCTGAGAAATGAGCCACGGAGCAGCCAAGTGTCCACACGCTGTGACGACAGCCCACAGGAAGCTCGCTTAAAACCCCCCAACACGGTAGCTGCAGGTTCACGCGATCGCCCGGCTGCAGCCCGTCGGCGACGCTGGCGCCTGCAGCGCGGCGCTCTGTGGCTTCCAGGCTGGAGGACTCGTCCTGCCATTCCCTCGAGCCTGGACGGCCCAAAGCGCTTAGAGCCTGTCCCTGCTCCAGGGTGAGCGAGTCTGTGGAAGGCCATGCCCAACAATCCCGCAGGTGCTGCCATGTGATTTCCTGTGTTCCTGCTTGATTTTCAGGAAGCAGGAAGTAGATTCCCGGCTGGTCCTTTCAGGAAGCAGGAAGAAGATTCCTGGTTGTTTTTCAGGAAGCAGGAAGTAGATTTCTGATTGTATTTCAGGAAGCAGGAAGTAGATTCCTGGTTGATTTTCAGGAGCAGGAAGTATGTTCCTCAAGCTCCGGAATTCCTGCTTCCCCACTGAGTGCAGTAGATTCCTTGATTTTCAGGAAGCAGGAAGTAGATTCCTGGTTGTCTTTCAGGAAGCAGGAAGTAGATTCCTGGTTGTCTTTCAGGAAGCAGGAAGTAGAGGCGGCTGCTGTCCCCTTCCTGTGCGGCTGGTTTTCGTTGGTTCCGGTAGTTGAGGGAGCGTTCAGCTCCTCGTCGCGCCGGTTTCCTCCTCACCAGACGAGTCCAGGCTCGTTTGGATGGGCGCCCTGAGCTCCAGCAGGGGGCGCTGTTCTACACCGCAGCTCCGTTCTGCATTATTGATTTTTCTCCTGAAAGAATTTTTCTGCCGTCATTTATTATTGATCAAGTTTTGGGTAAAAGGGCGAAACGTTCTTTATTAGAATCAATAATTCAGTCGGTCTCCGTCGCCGGTGCTTTTATTTCGCTGGTGCAGCCACAGAATCAGCTGTTCAGTCCTGATGGGTTTGTTCTGGGAGGGATCAGTCCGGTGGATGTGAGTGACAGAGTCACCTCCATCAGCCTCCATCAGCCTGCCAGCAAGGATGCACCTTCACACCACCACAGCCGCTCGGGCGGAGTTCACAGCACCTGCTGGATGGCTGCTGCTGGCTGGGTTTGGGTGGCAGGCCGAGCCGTGAGGGTGGAGACAATCAGCATAGGTGGAGGTCGGGTAGACGTGGGAGGAGGAGGAGGAGCATGGAGGAGGAGGAGTGAGGAGGAGCAGGAGTACCTGAGGTCATCTGTCGGCCATCTTTAGAACCAGCTGGGAAACTGGGCCGACTGAGGGCAGGCGACGGTGTTCAGGTGGATTATTGTAGTATTTCAAGGTTTGGGTGTAGTTTGGGTGTAGTTTGTCTGTGAAAGCCGCCTGATTGGTGGGATCCTCGCCTCTCTGACTCTGATCTCGGGATGACTCGTTTTCACTTTTCTTTTTTTTACCCCGAATGCTTTAGCGTTAGCGTTAGCGTTAGCGTTAGCTTTAGCTTTAGCATCACCAGGTCCGTGTCAAGCACAAGGCCCCAGAACATGCCCCGTCACCTGGGATGGCGCTGGAGGCAGAGATACTGCTGTTTCTCGTTTTCCACAGCAGCTCCACCGTCTTCGGTCTGCGGAGGAGCTACGTCCGACGCGCCGAGCCGCTGCGGCTGCGGTTCACCGGACAAACGCAGAAGTGGAGCATCGCGGTAAAGGTCAGGCCGTGCTGGCAGCCCGCTACTCACTGCCATTCTCCTGTAATTAACTTTCTTTTGTAATACTGCCACTCACACACACACGCTGTTGCCGGGGACGACGGCTATCTGAGTTAGCAACAAGCTGGTGTAGAAGTGTTTTCCAGTATTTACAATGAGATCATCCAGGTTGTGGAGCTGGAGGACGATGGGAACTCTGAACACCAGGGCAGGAGGGATGTGTAGCATGGAGAGGCAGGAGCGTGCAGGAGCGTGCACGTGCACGTGCACGAGACCGGAGCTGCTTCTGTTCCAGCTCAGGGTGGAGCGAACGTTCCAGTTAATCGCCTCTGTTTTGCAAAATAATAGACAGAATTCTCTAAAAGTAGAGATTGACTCCTCTCACTCTACACACACACACACACACACACACACACACACTCTGCCTCCTCCCATCACGGCTGCCCCAGCCTTTAATATGTGCCTGAATAATGCAAGGCCAGAACCAGGACCTGAGCCTCAGATCCCCAACCTTTATTTTCCCTCGTTGCTTTAATATCTTTTCATCGCCCTCTTCCTCTCCACCTCTTCCTCTCCACCTCTTCCTCTCCACCTCTTCCTCCACCCTCCACCTCTTCTCCCCGCCGCTCCTCCCTTTTCGTTACTCCGAGTCTCCGCAGACGGAGGGATGGGGGAACAGAGGGATGTCAGGATGGAATTAGAGGACAGAGAATCCGAGGAGCAGCTCCACAGCGGAGGTTTCAGTCACTTGGCGCCGCACCAGCGCTGGCGGAGGCTTGTTCAGGGCAGCTGCAGCGCTAACGTCCTCCCGGATGCTGAAGCGCTGCCATGTTTCATCTTTAGCAGCCCCGATTTGAAACGTCAGCGGTCTGAACTCGACTCACCTGTCACCTGAAACACAGGAAGAGACGTTACCGGCACGAGATCTGAGCCGCGCTTACTGTAAACAGTGTGTGTGCGCGTGTGTGTGTGTGTTCTTTTTTTGCGTGTTTGCTGATGTGTCTTCTGCTGCGTTGACATGCGTCTGGAAGAGCCTGAGGGAGAACTGGAAGCAGGCGGTTAATTAAAGAGAGTGAAGTGAAGGAGGAAGTGTGTAGCTGAGGGTTGGGAAGGCAGGAGGAGGAAGAGAGAGGTGCAGGGCAGTCGCAGATTACTGTCAGTTATTTACTTCAGCCACAAAGTTGCATAAAATAACTATGAATCTGAGTCTGACGTCATCGTGTTGCACCGGCAACAGCACGCAGCGTCACCGCGGCAACCACATGTTGTTTACGTCTCATCTTGATCGGATCGGCAGCAAACTATGGACTATGGCTAGGATAAGACGCTATGCTAGGATAAGACGCTATGCTAGGATAATACGCTATGGCTAGCATAATACGCTATGCTAGGATAAGACGCTATGCTAGGATAATACGCTATGCTAGGATAAGACGCTATGGCTAGGATAAGACGCTATGCTAGGATAATACGCTATGGCTAGCATAATACGCTATGCTAGGATAAGACGCTATGGCTAGCATAATACGCTATGCTAGGATAAGACGCTATGGCTAGGATAATACGCTATGGCTAGAATAATACGCTATGGCTAGGATAATATGCTATGCTAGGTTAAGACGCTATGGCTAGCATAATACGCTATGGCTAGGATAATACGCTATGGCTAGGATAATATGCTATGGCTAGGATAATACCCTATGCTAGGATAATATGCTATGCTAGGATAAGACGCTATGGCTAGCATAATACGCTATGGCTAGGATAATATGCTATGGCTAGGATAATTTTATATATATATTTTTCTGGCATTAATCGTCTCCTAATCGTGACTGCCCTAACACAGATGGAGCTCCAACAGCACCAACCTCGCCGCTCGCCCTCCTCTTTCCCTCCTCTTTCCCTCCTCCCTCCCTCCTTCCATCGTCTCACCTCCGTCGTCCAGCGTGGAAGCCTGACACGACCACTGATTCCGTTTAAAATCCTCCTCTTCCGCTGCGGCGCGGCGCCCCAGGTAATCCAGGAGGCTGAGGGGCCATGCACCCCCCCACCGTTGGCTGCACGGGCGCATCTTTATGTAGAGCAGCCTTGATTAAAGCCATTCATTACGCCGCCGCCTCCCCTCTGCCACGTGTCACAGGGCCAAATAACGTCCATTCATTTTCCAGCCTGCGCTTACATCAGCGTGCTCGTGCGTGCACGTTAATTACAGGATGCAGACGTGGCAGCAGTAGCGCAGCATAGAAAAGAAAACTCCTTTTAGGTTTCAGACGTTGGATCGGGAGCGAGGTCGCAAGGTCGCGAGGTCGCAAGGTCGCAAGGTCACAAGGTCATGAGGTCGCGAGGTCGTGAGGTCGTGAGCTTCAACCTGCTGCGTTCTGCATGTCTGGAGGAAGAAGGTGTGACTGGTGCAGAGCTGCTACCCTCACAGCAGCCTGGATCGAGGAGGGTGATGGTGAGGATGAGGAGGGTGATGAGGAAGGTGATGGTGATGATGAGGAGGGTGATGGTGATGGTGAGGATGAGGAAGGTGATGGTGATGATGAGGAAGGTGATGGTGAGGATGAGGAGGGTGATGGTGAGGATGAGGAGGGTGATGAAGGTGATGTTATCTGCTAATAGCTGCAGCAGCAGAAACTCGTCTCTAAAGAAGCTGAGCATCAAACCTCAGTCGCAGCGTTTCTCTTCTCTCGTTTGTTCACTCTGTTCTCTCCTCTGTTCTCTCCTCTGTTCTCTCCTCTGTTCTCTCCTCTGTTCTCTCTTCCGCTCTTCCTCTCTTCCTCTCTCCTCCTTCTTTCTTCCTCTCCTGTCAGCCATCAGAATCCATTACGGAGCTGATTGATAGTTCAGTCCAACAAGGCTGCAGAGCCTGAAGACACGTCTATAAATCTACACGCACGTGCACGCAGCAGCGTGGATGAACATAGATGTGACTCAGCTGGACACACACACACACACTCACACACACACACACACACACACACACACACACACACACACACAGGCGTGGCTCCCTGTGAACCATGGTTACAGGCGCTGACCTGTGTCTTCACAGCAGATGACTTCTGCTCCGTAATGAGCACGAGGGGGTGGTGGTGGAGGGGGGGTGGGGGTTCCGGGTCCAGGTCCAGGTCCGGGTCCGGACTCTCCACACACTCTGATGACCAGTGTTCCTGATAGCTTCACTTCCCACGTTCAGGACCTCTGAAGAACGGTCTCGTCTTATTTGCACATGCAGCTTAGCGGAGTTGCGCTTCCATGATTCAGGCTTCCATGATTCAGGCTTCCAGGATTCAGGCTTGTGTTGCTCATGAGCGTCTGGGCCTGGTGAATATGGATTTAACCCAACCCTTGAGGTCTGACTGGCTGCTTAAGGTCTTTCTTCTTCTGTGGTTGCTCATCAGGCCTGATCTGGAGGGAGGTCCAGACGGCTCCGCCCAGAGGCGGAGCCAGGCGGAGAGCCACTGACGAGCCCTGAAATGAAAGTTTCCTTCTAATCAAATCCGACTTCCAGGCTGTGATCACGCTCCGTGTTTACAGGACTCACACCTCTGTGGGTGGGGGAGGCCATCGTGTGATGTGGAGCCTTGATTAAATCAGGAAATGCGCCTCACTTATCCGAGGAGAGCGTCCCGACTCCTCCCACGAGTCCGGCTGCAGATCCCTGTGGATCAGTTCTGGAAAACCGTCCAAATCTCGGCTGGAATTCCGCCGTGCGTCCGTAACGGTGACTTAAACCGATACGTGATGATAATCTGAGAAGATAAGGCCACATTTGATGGGACGAGATTTTAACGGCGCTCAGGAAAGTGGGTCGGGGCAAAACCGGAGGGTTATTAATCAACCCGACAGTGTCGATGAAACGATCCATCCGTCAGGATCCAGGGAGCGTGTGTTTTCCTACGCTCGCGCCGCCGTTTCCTAGCAGACAGCCTTCTCAGCTGAGGCCAAGGGGCCCAGAACCTGGGCCGCCGCCTGCTGTCCCGGAGCCTCTGCCCTCGGACTGCTGGACGTGGTCAGCTCCTTCGACTCCAAAGCGCAGGCCTGAAAGCGACCCGTCTGTGAGGGGAACGTCTACGTTTGAGCCTCTGATGGCGCCGCTTCACTTCCAAAACCTCCAAAACCAAACACAGATGGTTGGAGTTGGGGCGGTCTGCATTAGGAATTTCTGGAGACGAGTCATTGTCAGAAAAAGAATCGATCAAGCTAACCCTAATATATTGTCTATTTTTTTCTTCTATGGCAGCATGATGAGCTTTAATGACACACATCCTGTATGGATGGAGGGTCTGGAGACGCTGCTTCAGATGTGTTGCGTTAGCGCTTTTGACTGGAACTTTTTTTTATGGCAAATTCTACAGATGGCTTCCTCCACGTTACTGGGCTCTGCGTTATCGTTGGGCTAAAAACCACCCACAGCGGAGCCGTGGTACGAGGCTTTGGAACCAGAACCTCCCCTTCCTCCATGTTGGTATTATCCTAGCCATAGCATATGATCCTAGCCGTAGCATATTATCCTAACCATAGCATATTATCCTAGCCGTAGCATATTATCCTAGCCATAACGCGCTGCCCATCCGATCAAAACAAGAGGTAAACAACATGCGGTTGCCACGGTGACGCTGCCTGCTGCTGGTGCAATATGATGACATCAGACTCAGTTATTTGTGCCCTAGTTGGAGATGATTGTGGTGCGTTATTTGGGCTAGCAGACGCCTGCGCGCTGTCAAGCATCCAACACATCAGCTTTTGTGTGGCAACGGTTCAGCTCTGCTCAGTAGAATCCACATTTCTCACTGAATTGGATGTTTCTATAATTAAGCAACAGCTTTTCAGCCAACGGGAGCAGCATGTTGACGCTCCAGCTCAGAAGGCGTGATTTCTGACCCCCCAGAAGCTGCCGCCGTCTCGGAGTTTGCTGCTAGCTCCTCTGCGTCTGCCTGAGCGCGGCTGCGTTTCCACATTTCTCCGCTTTTCTCTGCAGGTTGATGAAAGCTGCTTGGAGAGGATCAAAGCAGCCAGATGAGAGGGTAGTTGGGCGAAATTGCAGTACGTTTCTGGAAAGTGTTGAGACCTGAAGCCGGTTTGCTCCCATTTCCTGTTGTTGAGAAAAGCTTTTCTCATCTGTGGCTGCTGGTGTGATCACCGGTGATTATAGCCTCCCTCTCGTCTGCTGGACCTCCTGCAGGCTGCTGATTGGTGGTCTGATGACTTGGAACAGGTCTGCTGAGAGGCCGCCTGACGCTTCACACCGAGGGGCCGTCTCTGCTCTCGCTCAGCATCCGATCTGCCCTCGAGCAAGGCACTTAACCCTGAACTGTTAGCAGTCAGTAGGTTCAGAGTGTGCGAACGTCCAGCAAACTGCGGAGACAACAGAGATCTTTCCAGACGCTCCGAGACTTCCTGCTGGGGATGAAACACAACCTTTATTTATCTTTTCTTGTGTTGGGACGCATTTTATCAAAGATATTATTTAAATTTTCTTTTAAATTTGGTTTTGTACTGAGGTTGGCAGCAGCGGCGCAGAGCTAGCTCAATGTTCTGCCCTGTTGTAACTAGATTTGAATGACATTGTGCGTTTATTATAACTAAATATTGGCGAGGCCTGCCTGCTTTTCAGAGTTCCTCTTCCTCTTCCTCTTCCTCTTCCTCCTCTCTGGTGCCCATGGAGATTGTGCTCCAGCCTCTCCCCTGCTGCAGCTCCTGCAGGACTTTGGCTGCTTCTTCTCGGGGTTTGTCCTCTGTAGTCCTGCTCGCCTGCCCCCCAGGGGGTCGGGGTGGGGGCCTGCTCCCCTGGGGGGGCCTACTCCCCGGGGGGCCTTAAACCTGCGGCTTAAACCTGCAGCTTAAACCTCCGTCTGAGCTGCTGTGGGAAAGAAACAGGGCTTGATATCAGAAATGAAATCCACTCCTCGGAACGCTGTCTCTCCGAGGAAACGCCCTCCTGACCTGCCTGTTGCGCTTCTGCTCCGTTTTTGCCGACTCGATTTGCAGCCGGGGACGCTGGCTGTCCGTTTCACAGAACTGCTTCACAACCTGCTGCTGCTGCTGCCATGGAAACGAGCGGTGATGAGATCACACGCTCCTTCAGGAAAGTTCGGGAGCTGCTTCAACAGGAATTGCTTTTCATTCCAGTTCTGCTTTGTGGTTTCCTTTTATGTTTACTCCACCGTTAAAATGGAGGAAATGACCCAGACAAAGTGCAGGAAGTGAATAAAGATCCACGGTTGGCGACTCCATCCCACCAGGACCGGCCAAGGCGCCGCAGCAGCGAGGCCACCAGTGACCACGAGGTCACGGACAGGTTGCGGTTTGCTGAGCAACCTTAGCTGCTAACGGCTGCTGCGTCTTTCATCCTGTGTCGGGAGGACAGAGGGAGCGGCGGCGTCTGCGTCTCCAACGTGACCACGTGTGATTTTTCCACGGCTGACCAGAGAATTCGGGTTTAAGTCTGCCGCTGCTGTGGCAACTGAACCTAAAAACAGGAATAAACTCAAACTGGTGACAGTCGTCTCTCTCTCTCTCTCTCTCTCTCTCTCTCTCTCTCTCCAGGGTCTCCTCTCTTTACCAGGTGAAACACTGTGATCCCCCCCCCCCCGACCTCCCCCAAATCCCGCCTGGTCTCGCCTAGCAAAGCCCAGACAACCGCTGCCTTTGCCCCATGGTGGCGCCACGGCCCGCCCTCTCACTGCTACTGGCTGTCCTGGCCTGCACGGGGCCCGCACGCCCCTCGCCCCCCCTGCTGCTCCGACCCCGGGAGAGAGAGAGGGACTCGGGTGGTGTCAACATCGCCGTGGTCCACTCGGGGTCCTCCCTGCTCCCGGAGACGGCGGCGGTGGGAGGCGCGGGGGCCGGCGAGCCGGGTCCAGGACTGGGAAACGGTCTGGGCGGAGGGAAAGGACTGGTGGATTCAGCCGTGCTGGAAGGAGCGGCGGCCATGGCCTCGTTTTCGGCTTCCTCCGTGTCCTCCCTGTCGCTGGCCGCGCTGGTGGGGGAAACGGTGATGACGCCATCGGGGCACGCCAACGTCATCTACCTGGCTGTGAACGAGAGCAGCCCAGGAAGTCTGCTGCTGCAGCTGTGCGAGCTGCTGGCCACCACACCTCTGCAGGTAGATGGTGCAACACCACCCACACGAGGGGCGGGGCGGGGAGGGCAGGGCAGGGGAGGGCAGCTAGCCCTGGCCTCATTGGAGCCATCTAAACACATCATTCATCAGTGTTAAAAGTAGGGTTGCAGCACTCGAGTATTTCGGTAATCGAGTGTTCTATCGATTATTCTGGAGATGACTGGAGTAACCGGATAACAACTATCCTTTTTTTTGTTTTACATCACTCTAACTTAATTAAAAAGCTTCCGTAACGTTCTTGTTTTGTTGAACGTGCTCAAAATAATATCAAACAGATGCAGAGTTAATTCAGCTGCCTTTTACAAGTTAACAATTTCAGTTAACAAACTCACTTTAGCGCTGGATTTTGGATTATTATTATAATATAATTAGCTTTAGCAGAAACCTAGCTGAGTTGGGGGACGTGCTAGCTAGCAGATTAGCCGCCGCATTGATTAAAGTTGTGAATCAGCCTTTCCACAGAGCTGTCAACAAAGTGTGTTAGTTAGCAGACTGCTAATTATCGTTAGCTTAGCTTGCTGTTTCCGGTCCGATCTGTGGACTTTAAGCATAAACCGGATGTTTCCTGTAGAGGTGCTGCAGCGTCAGCGTTGTGCTATTATGCTAAGCTAACTGCATCTTCACATTGCGCTACGTTTTTTCTTTTTAACGTTAAATTCTTCGCAATCCCGCCTCACATGGATCTTCAGTGACGCATCAGCAGCCGAAGCAGCGACAGAAATGAGGATCGGCGAGAAGTATTTAACTTAAACGACGCTTCCACACAAATTTGTACGGAAGCCCTCACAGATAGATCCTGGTTCCGGGAGCTTCCACAGGGAGCTCACACAGGTGACTTTTCTGTCCAACAAAAACAATCAGTAGAAAGCAAAGCTGAGATGAGGAGCAATGAGCCGGAAGAGTGTTTGTCCTCCCTTCCTGGGAGAGCTGAGCCTAGCGGAGAGGACAAGAATGTTTGTCTTCACGTCCAGCTTTAGCGATGCAACATGCTTCACTTCATCACTCCTGCTCACTCTTTCCTTTAAAGACGTTTGGAAAACGGACGTTCAAGCGCCGTCGATGCCTTTTACACACACACAAGCTGCCTTGTCCTTGTTCATCCTTTCATTCCTTCGTTCGTGCTCTTTCTCCTTGTTCATCCTTTCATTCCTCCGTTCGTGCTCTTTCTCCTTGTTCATCCTTTCATTCCTCCGTTCGTGCTCTTTCTCCTTGTTCATCCTTTCATTCCTCCGTTCGTGCTCTTTCTCCTTGTTCATCCTTTCATTCCTCCGTTCGTGCTCTTTCTCCTTGTTCATCCTTTCATTCCTCCGTTCGTGCTCTTTCTCCTTGTTCATCCTTTCATTCCTCCGTTCGTGCTCTTTCTCCTTGTTCATCCTTTCATTCCTCCGTTCGTGCTCTTTCTCCTTGTTCATCCTTTCATTCCTCCGTTCGTGCTCTTTCTCCTTGTTCATCCTTTCATTCCTCCGTTCGTGCTCTTTCTCCTTGTTCATCCTTTCATTCCTCCGTTCGTGCTCTTTCTCCTTGTTCATCCTTTCATTCCTCCGTTCGTGCTCTTTCTCCTTGTTCATCCTTTCATTCCTCCGTTCGTGCTCTTTCTCCTTGTTCATCCTTTCATTCCTCCGTTCGTGCTCTTTCTCCTTGTTCATCCTTTCATTCCTCCGTTCGTGCTCTTTCTCCTTGTTCATCCTTTCATTCCTTCATTCCTGGCCCGACGCTCCTCTGAGGTCGGAGCGACTGGAGCCAGGAGCCAGGATTCCTGGCTCCTGAAGCCTGACTGCTGAACGCTTCCTGGGAATGGGTGTGGAAGCAGGCCTGCCCTGGAAGCACTGAGATGCTGAGGTAGCAGAACTTCTCCAGGATGTGAACTCTGACCTTCTTGACCTTCCAGGGATTGGTCTTTGAGGAGGAGAGACCGCCGCCCCCCAACCGCGCCCCCCTGGCGCCCATGCTGGAGTTTGTGTCTGCGCAGACGGGACTTCCTGTGGTCGCTGTCGGGGGAGGCTCCAGCCTGGGACGGGAACCGCAGGTAAGAACCTCCGAAGGACGAGGAGGCGGTCCAGATCCACCGTCCATCATGGACCAAGGGGAGTTTTCCATTCCAAACCTGTCTGACTCACTCTGAAGCCGCATCCTTCCTGCTCGTTGGTCGTCATTAGCAACCGGCCCGTCTGCTTTCAGTGATGAGCGGAAGAGGGACTCGTTCTTCCGAGTCCTTCTTCCAGACTCCTTCCAGACTCCTTGTTCCAAACTCATTTTTCCAGACTCTTTCTTCCAGACTTGTTCTTCCGGACTCCTACTTCCAGACTTGTTCTTCCATACTCCTTGTTCCGGACTCCTTCTTCCAGACTCCTTGTTCCGGACTCCTTCTTCCAGACTTGTTCTTCCAGACTCGTTCTTCCAGACTCCTTCTTCCAGACTTGTTCTTCCAGACTCCTTCTTCCAGACTCCTCCTTCCAGTCTCCTTCTTCCAGACTTGTTCTTCCGGACTTGTTCTTCCAGACTCCTCCTTCCAGTCTCCTTCTTCCAGACTTGTTCTTCCGGACTCGTTCTTCCAGACTTGTTCTTCCAGTCTCCTTCTTCCAGACTTGTTCTTCCGGACTCGTTCTTCCAGACTTGTTTTTCCAGACTCCTCCTTCCAGTCTCCTTCTTCCAGACTTGTTCTTCCAGTCTCCTTTTTCCAGACTCCTTGTTCTGGACTCGTTCTTCCACACTCCTCCTTCCAGAGTCATTCTTCCAGACTTGTTCTTCCGAACTCGTTCTTCCAGACTCCTCCTTCCAGACTCGTTCTTCCAGACTCCTTCTTCCAGACTTGTTCTTCCGAACTCGTTCTTCTAGACTCCTCCTTCCGGGTGTTTTCCCAAACATTCCTGAAACTGGTCTCTGAGAAGTGATGGGAAGTGGGGAGATTGCTCCAGTTCTCTCACCAGCGCTGAGCTCATCAGAAGGTTTCTCCTTACCAGCTGTTTTAGATCTTGTCCTCCAGATTACTGGAGTCATTTAAAACGACGTCGGGGTTCCTCCTCTGCAGACATCATAAAGCAGCTGCTGCTGCTTTGATCTCTGACCTAATTGGGCAGCAGAAATGAAGGTGAGCCGTATCAAAGGGGGGAGGCACAGGGTGCTCGCCGAGGTTCCCTCTTGATCGTTAACGAACCTTCCTCTCTGCAGCGCAAACGAAGCAATCACATTTTGGAAAACTTTGCCTGATGACTCCTGAAAATGCCAACGCAGCCGTTGGAATGGTCTTTGATCACGTCCTTTGATCTCTGGTGGTTCCTCAGAGCTCCTTGAACGTTTTCCTGCAGTTTACAAAACATCTGTGAGCAGAGGCTCTGGAATAGCTGCTGAGGAGATTCTCACACACACACACACACACACACACACACACACACACACACACACACACACACACACACACACACGTCAGCGAGGTCTCCTTCAGCTGGCAGCAGATGGGATCTTCTTGGCTCTCTTTCAGGAAAGCGGCTCCATCTACCTCCAGTTCACCTGCTCCACCGCTCTCCAGCTGGAGGTCATCTTCGAGGTGCTGGAAGAGTACGACTGGACCGCCTTCTCGGTGGTGACCACGCGTCACCACGGTTACGAGGACTTCCTGGCCATGGTGGAGGGAACCACAGACGGCTCGTTCATTGGCTGGGAGATCAAGAGCATCGTGATCCTCAACGTGACGGACGACCCCGGAGGAGCCCGAACCAAACGGCTGCTCAAAGACAACGAAGCCCAGGTGTGTGTGTGCGTGTGTGTGTGTGTGTGTGTGTGTGTTTGAATCTCTTCTCAGCTGCTCTGGGATCAGTAGATTTGCTCTTTTTCCACCAACGGTTTTAATGTCCTTAAGGAAACGACTCGTTCTTCCGTTTCATTCGTTTTCATCCAGATTACCTGTAGGAGGATGTAAAACCTGTCAGAGAGCAGCTGCGTAGCCCCGCCCCCTTTGATGGGGTTCCACCTGCAGCCCCACAACTCACCTGTCTCGTTTAGCATGAAATGAAACAGAGGAGGAGAGAACAGGAGCGGCGGGATAGCAGAGATCCAGGCGCGGGTGGCCAGGACCAAGCTTTGGAATCCCTCTGGCCAGTCTGGAGTTCAGGGTCGCTGGCGTCCATTTAAAGGTCAGCATGTGCTTCTGCAGTGACCTTCCTGACCCCGAAGGGCTGCTTCTCTCCCCTTTGGCCTGTTTTCTGCTGGGACCTTCCTTTACTGGGCTCCGTAGCGACCCCACCCCCACCCCCACCCGTCAGGTGGCGTCCACGCCACCTAATTTGCTCCTGATGATAGAATTAGCCCTCAGCGCTCCCGAAGAACTTCCCCACCCTTCCAGAAAACATGGCCCGTGCGACCTGACCACTTCCTGTCACAGCTAATGCTGAATAAGAATGGCGTCTTCGCTGTAGCCCCCTAGGAGCATCACTTCCTGGAGTTAACGTCGTCAGACGCACCACAACCTTGTGGAAGTCCATCCCCTCGCTGTGGAGACGTGTCCAGCAAAGGCAACGTTTGCCGACCCGAACCCTGAGCTTCCCTCTTTATTAGTGCTAACACCTTTAGCGGCGCTAGCAGCGGCTGCGCTAACACCTCTAGCGGCGCTAGCAGCGCTGCGTTAGCGCTTCGGTGGGGCTGCTGGTGAACTGAAGCTGTCCCAGCTAACCGTGAGCACGTTTGGAGTGATTGATGGCGTGAAACGGGACAAGTCGCCGGCGCTTCTGGAGGACGGCGGCGGCGGCAGCGCTCAGCTCCTTCTCTCAAGGGCAGCGCGTTGACGGAGCGAATCCTTTTCCGATGCGAGCCGAGCGACAACCTTCAGACCGAGGAGCACACAGATTCTAAATAACCCGACTGCTGTCGGCGACGTGACTGACAAGGATGGAGCGCTGGCGTGGACCGCACGCCGACCTTCCTTCCATCTGCTGTCGGCTGAGTGGGCGGGCTCAGCGTCATCTCGCCGTCCTGTGACGCCAGCCGCGTTGGCGTGTTTGTAGCACCAGAGCAGCTGCTGCCGGAGCCTCAAACACCCGTTCACCTTTTCAGTGAATCATTTCGCTTTTACAACCTCTGCAGTTGTTTTGGAAAACTGAAGTGCTGCTGAGCAATCATCTGAAGTAGCCTCAGCTTCACACACACACACACACACACACACACACACACACACACACGTCCAGATATCTTTTGGGTGTTTTTTTCTTTTTAATCTGGCTCCCTCCTCGCCGCTGACAATCAACACACACGCACCAGTTTAGAAAGGCGCCGAGCGTTTGGAGGTGGAGAAGAAGAAGCCTGGGGGAGGTGGTGGGGAGGTGGTGGGGAGGAGCCGTGGAGGAGCGATGGCAGGACGCTTCTGAGCAGCTGGACCCAGCGCTGGCGGACGGGCTGAGAAGTCCACCAGTCTCACCTCCTTGTCCACATTTTCTCCACCACACACACACACACACACACACACACACACACACACACACACACACACACACACACACACACACACACACACACGTCACTCAATTGATTGTCTTAATTCTTTAACCAAACCGACATGTTGAGGGTTGGTGGACAAACACGTCCTGTTGGCTCTAGCGTGTCTAATAGCCTCCTCCTCCCCTCTTCCCTCCTCCTCCTCCTCCTTCTCTCCCCTCACCCCTCCCTCCCCTCCTCCTCCCTCCTCTCCCCTCCTCCTCCTCCCCCTCCTCCTCCCCTCCTCCCCCCTCCTCTCCCCCTCCTCCTCTCCCTCCCTCCTCCTCCACTCCTCCTCCTCCCCCTCCTCCTCCCCCTCCTCTCCTCCCCCTCCCCCTCCCTCCTCCTCCCCCTCCTCCTCCCCTCCCCTCCTCCTCCTCCTCCTCCTCCTCCCTCCTCCTCCTCCTCTCCTCTCCTCCTCCCCTCCCCCCCTCCCCCTCCCCCTCCTCCTCCCCCTCCTCCTCCTCCTCCCCTCCTCCTCCTCCTCCTCACTCCTCCTCCCCTCCCTCTCCTCCTCCTCCTCCTCCTCTCCTCCTCCCCTCCTCCTCCTCCTCCTCCTCCTCCCCCTCCCTCCCTCCTCCTCCTCCTCCTCCTCCTCTCCTCCTCCTCCTCCTCCTCCTCCTCCTCCCACTCCCCCTCCTCCTCCTCCTCCTCCTCTCCTCCTCCCCCTCCTCCTCCCCTCCTCCTCCTCCCCTCCCCCTCCTCCTCCTCCTCCTCCTCCTCCCTCCTCCTCCTCCTCTCCTCCTCCTCCTCCTCCCCCTCCTCCTCCTCCTCTCCTCCTCCACTCCTCCCTCCTCCTCTCCTCCTCCTCCTCCTCCCTCCTCCCCTCCTCCTCCTCCTCCTCCTCCTCCTCAGGTCCGTCTGCTCTACTGCTCCCTGGAGGAGGCTGAGCTGGTCTTCCAGGCAGCCTGGGCATGAGATCAGGCAGACCCAGTCATGTGGTTGGCGTGGGCCCAGCTCTGTCTGGACTGGGCCTGGAGGGCTGCCCAAGGCCTTGTTAGCCATCCGGCCGCGGGGCTGGGAGGGCCAATGCGAAGAGTACCAGCAGGAAAAGATGGGAAGATGTTTTAAAACTTCACCTTCATCAGTTTCTAATGAAAAATGAATTCTACCTAAATGATGTTGAAAACGAAGGTTTGTGGTTATTTACTTTATTTTTCATTATTAATCATCAGTCTGAGCAGGAAGTGGAAATGCAGACGAAAGCCTGGTGGTGTGGCTGCATTATTACAGCACTGATGCATCTGTGCTGCATTTATGATGCATCTGTGCTGCATTTATGATGCATCTGTGCTGCATTTATGCTGCATCTGTGCTGCATTTATGATACATTTGTGCTGCATTTGTGATGCATTTATGCTCCATTTGTGATGCATTTTCTGCTCCATTTGTGCTGCATCTGTGCTGCATTTGTGATGCATTTGTGCTCCATTTATGCTGCATTTATGCTGCATCTGTGCTGCATTTATGATACATTTGTGCTGCATCTGTGCTCCATTTGTGATGCATTTGTGATGCATTTGTGATGCATTTATGATGCATTTGTGCTGCATTTGTGATACATTTGTGCTGCATTTGTGATGCATTTATGCTCCATTTGTGCTGCATTTGTGCTGCATCTGTGATGCATCTGTGATGCATTTGTGCTGCATTTGTGCTGCGACGCTGTCCCCTAAGAGTTTGTATGTTTGTAATTCCAGACATGGAACCTCATGCTTTGTAACTGCAGATTTTCACGCAGCTCTTCAGCTGCAAACTCACAACCCTGCATGTTTCAGCCTCTGTGGAAAAGCCCAGAGCGACATCCTCCATTTCCTCCCAGCAGCGCTCTCACGTGCGCGGAGGCACCGCGGTAACGTGCACCTGCGTGGTCCCTCCCGCCGCTCTGACTTGATTTGGCCGCAGGGATCGTTGCATTTTCACCTGGTTTGACCTGAATGGACCGAACGGGTGCGTGGGAGGGCGGGTAGCGGAACAAGCTACTCCGGACAGCGCTCCTCAGACTGTCTGCAGGGAGACGCGGAATTGTCCCGCAGCAGATCTCTGAGTCCACGCTCCTTCAGCAGGAGAATGTCCGTGAAGACGAGCTGAAGACGTCCAGCTGCGCTTCATCAAACACCTGCTGTCCTACCAGGCGCCCAAACGTGCGGCGCATATGTCCGACGTCACGCTTTAGTGTGCGTGCGGGGCCTGGCCAGGCCGAGAGTCCAGGCCCAGGCACGAATGAGCGGGGCTGCTTGGGGCGGCGTTCTTCTCTGGAGACCCTGCAGAAGACGACAAACACGTTTAAGCGATGTCTTCTCTTCTTTCAAGCGTCACCTGTGGGGTCATATAACCTCCTCCTACCTCCTCTTCTCCTCCCTCCTCTGTCTCCCCTCCCCCCTCCCCTGACGGCGGTCCTCCCATGACCCGGTATCAGTGTCTGCAGGACTCCCTCACGCAGGAGTCATTGGTCTCCGTGTCCGTGATCCGATTCCTTTTCCACGTTCAGATTCATCGTGAACTCCTGCCGTTTGCACCTCCCCCTCGTGCGCACAGCTCACGGTTCTCTTTGGTCACACTGCAGGCCCGGATAAGCCAAAGGCGTGTCGTCTTCGCCCACGGGGGCCATGGCTCTCGGGACAGAGCACTCAGCCTTCGCAATGCGCCCGACGCTGCCAGACCGGCGGCAACCACACCCACAGTACCAGACAGGCTCAGGTGAGCGTGGCGGCGGTGAAGTCGTTCTGCTGTGAAAACCGCTTTGTTTCTATCGACGCTCTCGTGTATGCTAATCATCCTACGCAGCTCAAGCACAGATTCACTGGGAAGGTGCCGTATTTTCCAGACTAAAGTCCACTTTTTCTTTCATAGTTTGGCCGGAGTGCGAATATATACAGTAATTTGACGTGTTTGTGATTTTCACGCTGAAATCGTGCAAGGACATCTTAGCTTTATTACCGCTAACTTATAAAGACATCTGAGGGCGGCTCAACAAAAATACCCCCCCAGAAGAAAATCACTATTCTACAGATTCTAGCTGCAAGTGAGTGAAATATGCAGCGAATACGGAGAAAGAGGACGCGGTGAAGTTCGTCGGTGTTTGTATAATAACCACCACTGTGTTGCGTTAGCTCTTCAGCCTGTTGTTTTCTCTTCTATTGTTATTATTACAACTTGCCTTTCAAGATGAAATGTCTGTTCTTGGTCTCAGACTTTCCCAAATTTCCCAAAAAATGCAACTGATGATAGTCCAGAGCGACTTATGTATGTTTTTTCTCCTTCATTACGCATTTTTTGACTGATGCGACTTATAGTCCAAAAAATACGGTAATTTACAGCTAATGAATGCGCTCAGTTCATTTCCAGCTGTCTGGACATCACCTTTGTCTGAGATGGTGTTAAAGAGGAAAATGTGTCCTTCCTGGTTTTAGTCGGTTGCTTAATGCAGCGGCAGAGCTTGGGTGGACGCGTCTCAGCCATCCTGTCCTTGTCCAGAGCCAACCTTTAGTTGTTACAAGCTGATCAGAAACCAGCCGGATGAACCTGGGGACATCTTTTGCACATCCAGCTGAAGTTTCCCGGCCAGATTTCCCTGGAGGCTGCACTCGTAGCTTCCAGACGTTTTGCCCCCGGGGGACCTCAGATATGTGGAGAGACAACAATCAGAGGAGCCCGATAGCGGGCGTCCGACTTTTAGCTGCCAGCTTGATTGACTGCTGCTGCTCTTTGGCTAATTCCCCTGAGGGAACAGTTGGCAGAAGACTTTTTTCTGCTTTTCCGCTGTCGGGGTTTACCGGAGCAGCCATGGCAACCTGCAGCTTCACATGAAGAGAAGTGGGTGGAACACACCCAGCTTAGCTGTGTTTGGAGAAGAACATCAGATGACGGCTGCTCTGGGGTTTATTCCTGCTCCCCTCCACATCCCCACCAAGCTCTTAGCTTAGCTTAGCTTAGCTTAGCTTGCTAACTGCTAGAATGAGGGACGGAGGCTCCACACATTCGTTTCCAAACCCAAATGCGCCTAAATTCATCACCAAAGCGAATGTGAACGTGAATATGTCATCTACCCATCATGCAGTGGTGTTTTATTCAGTTTTATTCTTCTTAGTGACTGTATCTAACAACGCAGACGCCTTTTATTCCTCGTATGACTTCCTAACATTTCACTTTAGCTCACGCCACAACAAAGGCGCATGTGGCAGGCTAACTGAGTAAAACCATTCTGGTCTCAGGCTTCCTGCAGGAGGCTGCATGTGAGGGGATAGAGAAAGTATGGCTGTAAATAGCTGCGTTTACCAGCAGCAAATAACAGCTACGTGACAGGAAAGATTGATGCAGCTGGCAGAGAGATCTTCCGTTGACTGGATTGCGTTACGCGGGTCGGCTTGTTTGCTAATGATGAGGTTTGTTTTCAGCGTTTCATACCCTTCAGAATCTGGCTTGTGAGCGCTGTCGATCAGCGGAGGGGCTGTCTGTCACGCTGACAGGTGCCAGGGCCTGCGAGAGGCTAACCGCGTAGCGCTGATGCGACATCTGTAAGCCATGAAAGGCTTTTCCTCTCCAGGGTGGCGAACGCCGTCTCGCCAGCGGAGCTGGCGCTCTGAATCAAATTCCGCCTGTTTGCAGCAATCCTGCCGCTCCTGCCAACAAGTAAGCGCTTTTATTTTGTGGCCTTTGGAAATATTCATTTCTCTGGTTTGTCTTCTTTTTTCTGATGAACGCGGCTCAACTGGGCTTTCGGACAGGCTGAAGCCTCAGCACCTTCTCATCCATCGGCTCAGATGGAGGTTTTTCCCTTCATTTCAGCATGCTTTTGCCTCAACAAACCACTCAGGCAGGAGGATGTTGGTGTCTCCAAGCGAGCAGCTGCTCCTGTTCAGAGTCAGAACAGGCGTCGTTAGGGGAAATAAGGGAGAAGACGGCGGTCGGATGCAGCCACGCTGGCGGTGCTGCTGCTGCTGCTGATGATGATGATGGCTGTGATTTGGTGTGTCTGTGTGTTATAGCCTCCCAACATCAGACGGCAGACAGAGGCGGGGTTGGGGCGCGGCGGCGGCGTAAATGAAATCCAACGAGCATACGGCCTGTTCACTCGTGTCCTCCTCAGCGTTGGGCTGTAAGACGCGGCGCTGCAGGCGCGCTGAGCCTCCGCCAGGCCTCTGCTGCCAGATCCACCTTTGGCGTGCTCTCTTTTCCGTCACGTCGTCTCCAAGCGTCTGCTAACGAGCGGTCCCATCATTAGCCTCCCTCTGCAAACCCTCTTAAAGTTAAGGGATTTTCTTTGGCTTGACGCTGCAGCTCTGCCGCCCGCGCAGGTTCGCGCGCACGTGAATGCAGCTCTGAGAAAGGAGGCGCGTGCTCTGTGGGACCTGGGCAGAATCCCGGTTTGACCGATCGGTGCCTCTTCCAGCAGCGACGGGACGCGAGGCGGGTTTAAAAAAAGGGATTTAGCGCCGCTGTCGCCGGGCGAAAGCAGGAGATCAGGAGGCGCTGCTGCTGTCGGAGTAACACACGCGAGGGAGGCGTGGCTGTTTCACTTTGGTTTGTTCTGTAAACCGGCCGAGGAGGCAGGCCTGCACCTGTTATTACCGCTTAATTACAACATTCCTTTTAGTCGTCCGTGCGAG